>VZTF01007380.1:262397-361842 GCA_013397755.1 Cnemophilus loriae
GCCCCCGCCCTTGTTCCCCCCCTCCCTGTGTGGTACGGTCCGGACCCCGGCACCTGAGCGGCTGGGGGGTGTCGGAGCCATCTTTTTGCCCCCCCAGCACTGTGGGGGTCTCATCTCTCCACCATAACTCTGGGCCGCTCGCTCCGCGCTCAGCCCAGCTCTCCCGCCCTCGGTGACCGGCCCGGCCCGTCCGGTCCGCTCAGCTTCTGCCCTGGCCGCCCGCCTGTGTCCCCCCTCGGCCCTCAGTGGTCGGGGCCGGCTGACCGCCGGGCGCTCTCACGGGGGGCTGATGGCGCCGCTGCCCTCAGGCGGGGGCGGGTGGGGGAACGCAGCGGCGCCTTGCGCTGGGGCGCGGCGGCGGGAAGCGGGCGGTGTGAGTTGGGGGGGGGGCACTCACGCCTGCTGATTGGCCGCGTGCCTCGCGCCCCTGCCTCCTATTGGCCTAGTTAGGGGAGGGGGCGTCTCACCCCCTCTTCGGATTGGCTGTTGATGGCCGTGGAGAGTATATCAGGGGGTATGGGTGGGGGTCCTTCAGTCTGCCCTGTGAGGGGCAGTAGTGTGATGTGTTCTCGGTGTTCCACCCTCATGAGGTTCTGTTGCTTCAGGGAGCCCATTGGGCACCAGTGTGGCCTCAGCAGGGCTAGGCTCCTGGCTGGGTGGCCCTGAGGCTTGGTGTGGAAGGAAGTTAGACCCTTCCCCACTGCCCTGAGGTGGTTCCATTCATGACGGTCCCGGTGTGAGTAGCAGCAGTTGCTGCAGGTGGAAGCTATGGGGTTCACTGCTCTCCTGACAGTGGTCTTGGTGCCAAAAACCCTGTTCGTGTGGTCTTGGGTATGGTTGTAGCAAGTGGATGCTTGATCTTGTGGCTCTCTTGCTCCCTCAGTGTTGAGTTGTCCTGTTTCCCCTCCTGTGTCCTGGTTCCATTAAAAGTGAGTTGGTGTGAGTTCGTTAAATGGTTCAGTTGGAATGGAAGAACGAGGTGCTGATGGTATGCCTTTCAAAATTACTTATCCTAAAGGGATAACTCACCTTTTTAGGGTTATTTCCTAGTACAGGAGCTATATGTGCTCACCTTTTACCTCTCAGCTCTACATTGCAGAGCCTCAGGAGGGCTCTCACAGGGTCCCTAAATTAGAATTAAAGTTTGGTTTAGGCTACTGACAGTAGTCATAGTCCTGACAGTGGAATGAAGGGTCAGTATTTGTGATGCACTTTTTGGTACCTCGGCATCAACCTGTCTAGTGTATCACTATCTATTTATATATTTATGGTTCTTAAAGGTCTTTAAAGAATGATCAAGTGCAAAGCTGGGTGTGTAAAATGCCTATCAGTGTTTCCCTGTGAGTTTCAGTGGGAGTAGAGACTATACTGAACTTTTGCTTTCTTCTGTTAGATTTTTAATAATTGTTATTTTTTTCTTGTAGTTCAGTTAGAAGATGAGATGCTAATGAATCACCAACTGATTTTACAAGAGGATTCTTTGCATCTTTTGTGGACACAATAAAATAATTGGCAGTCTTGAGCCTTCTAATGCCTTTATTTCTAGAAAAAGTAATACAACAGCGTGTATTGCTCTAGTCTGTCCTTAAATGGAAAACTTCTCTCTGAAATTGTGATGGTTTTTGGCATTTTGCTACATGGATGCTTCTCTTGTGTGAAAAGAGACAGCTTTATTACCTCGTTTATAGGATGAGATATTGGTATAATTGTTATTAATATTAGCTGATAGAATAATTGACAATTTGCTTTTAGAGAGAAACGGGTCTGTGGTATCATCTGCTCTCCTCTGGCATTCTTAGTCCTACCCTGCGCAGAAAATCCCTGGATGAGCTCTCCTGGGGTAAATTGCTCTGCAGTGAGCAACCACTTCAAGGATGTTCCTGACCACCTGCAGCTGTTGGCAGCTGTGTACACTGAAGTCTAATGGACTTCTAAGTGCAGCTAATTAAGGGGGCTGGTTTTGTATGGTGAATTTTATTTGGACTTGAACATGAGATTGGGTCTATTTGTCACTTCTGTCTCTTGCTAGTAAAACATGCAGTTATTGTATCGTAGCCCTGAAACGGCTCTATATGTCAGTCTCCACCCGTTTGAAGTAGCAGATAGTCTGTTTGTTCTCTGGAGTAGTGCAGAGCAGCAGCTATTCTGAAGGATCCATCTTAGGTATGTGTTTTTACGTGCAGAAACAAGGTAGTTTTATTTTTTCGAATTTTAAGACAGGTGATTTAATTCAGAGGAGAGGTGCAGGGGGGTGGGAGAGGGAGAGAGGAAGCAGCAGTACCCGCTTGTAGGAAGGGGAAGAATCCCTTCCAACTGACAGTTCTTTCGGGAAGAGTTTACTGGAGGAGGAGAAGGGATGGGAGACAAAAAAATGGCAGGAAGAAGCTGGAGGGGAATGTTTTGTTTTCTCTCAGTAACCCCTAACAGAGCCATCTTGAAGGTTGTGTGGGCAGAACTGTAGCAGACACTGATACAGACATTTATTTTCCTTTTGTGTCATCCTGTACTTTAAATGTATGTTTTCCCTGCTTCCTCACTTTATCAGACTTTTCTCTCTGTGATTTATAAACCAAATCCTTTAGGAAGGCAGGGTCACTGCCTCGAGCAGCTGGAGCCCAAGAACTGCAGTGTGTGATTCAACAGCCCATGATATCACAGGGACCTCACAGGATGAAACATTGGGAAGACACCAGCATGAGGAACATGGTCATGGATTCAGGAAGCTGAGGGTGGAAGGAAGAAGTCGGTTGCTGGACATGTAGATGTTGAGCAAATGGGAAGAGAGGTGACTAAAGAAGAGATTTGCATATGTAGAAAGTAATGAAGTTGACTCTTTGCCACTGAGGGGACAGATAATGTGAGAAACACTTCATTATACAAGAATTAGGACTCAAGAGAGATGTCCTTAGAGCAACTCTGAGTAGGTGTCTAAACCCAGCCTAGGTAATCCCCAGGAGGATGTTAACTTGTGCTCAGGCTGGATTATCTCCTGTATTCTGTGGTAGAAATGGATTTTCAGCTACTTACCTGATAAGTTGTGAGATAATAGTTACATCAGATTGTTGTGCTGTCACCTTCAGTGCCTGGACACTGTCCCTTTAGGAAAAGGACTGTAGCATGATGGGCACAGCAGCAGAGGACTGGCCTTGGTCTAAGAGATCTCTTCCAGCTCATTGTTGCTTTGATGATGGATGTGCCACAAGGATATGGATATAGATAGATTCACTATGCACAATTGCAGTAAAGAGTGAGTTGGTGTTTGGCTGAGCTCTTCTATTTATTATATGACAAAATAAATTGAAGCCATTTTTCCTTTTGTGGAAATAAGTAATTTTTGCTGTCCCAGCCCTAGTATGATTTCCATTTTTAACTCAGCAGTAAAACATAAATATTGTGGTTTTACATGACCTGATTGATAACATTCACGAAAAATGCACCAGGGCCAGAGTTCCTTGAAACAGTATGTGCCTGTGATGGATGGGAATGCAGAGGAGGTGATGGCAGCCCTGACTCAGTCCTCAGTGAGGTTAGAAACCTTGCTGCAATGACAGCATGTTCCTGCTAAAGGATCTCAGGAAATGCACTGGCTCTGCCTTCTAGGCAAACTGGGATAATTAACTTTAAGTGTGGGATTAAAGCTTTTTGCAGACACATGTGATGTTCCTTTTGAGCATAATAAATCATTTTCATCTTAAAAGCTGGAGGAAGACGAGTCGTAAAACCCTTTTTGTACCAATCTTGCTGCCCTTGCACATGGCTGGGGTGACACACAGTTGTCAGTGAGCTCAGTTGTGGGAGGATTAAGCCAATAGTCCCTGCTGTTATTGCTGCAGGGAACCTCAGGCTATGGCAAGGCTCTTTTACACTGGGGAGTAAATCACATTAGGTGGTTTATGTGCCATTATTGTAAAGTGGGTTCTCATTTGAGATACTGAGTGGCTTTATTGCTCCCTGAGCAGGGAGGTGGTCTTTTCCACTTGCTCAGCTTTAGTATTCCCCCTTTCTCATCCCGGAGAAGGGACAAAAATGAGTGTTTGGCAGCCACGGGCTTGGATTTTTCAGCAGAATGCCCTTAGCAAGCCTCACAGAGGTTGCTGCAGAGGAAGTCCCCAGAGATTTTTCTCTCTGTATCTTCTTGTGTAGTCGCAGCATTGAAAGAAATTGTCATTCTTTAATAGTAGGTTTGCCAAGAAAATATGGTTATTGTTGATTTTATTTTTTTTTTATGGTGTTTTTTTCTGATTTTCAGAGCTTTCCTTTAAAGCCCTTGGTGAGTTCACTGGGTTTAACTTGTGTTTAAAACACTTAGACACCAAACACAAACCAGCAGTGACTTTGCTGTTAGTGGTTTTCTCTTACAGCACCGTTCACTCCTGAGTGTTTGTGGGGGGCTCATGGATGCACCCATGAGGGGCCACACGTGGAGCTGTGGTGGCTCAGGGTGTCTAATGCTGAGGCAGCAAAGCTAACAAGAACATTGCTGTTGGATAGGGAATGAGGCGCTTTGCTCCTCTGAGCAGTGCTGTCTCATCCTCTGGAGCTGAATGCAGTGCATGGGGAAGCTGCTGATTTAATAACACAGCTCCAGAGAAAACACCATCCCACAGGAACAGGAGGGAAGGGTTGGAGAGTGTCACAGAGGTCAAAAGGAAGTTTTAAGCAAGATTTCCGAAAAAATGAAGAACTGTCAGACAATGACACCAAGGTGCTTTCCAGGCATCAGGAGCAGCAAAGGAGAAGTTTTGTCATTAATGACATTTTCTGGATTGGATGTAAAATGCAAAAACTAAAGAGAGAGGTCTGTAGGTCTGTGACAGCAGCAGGTCCCAGAAGGTGTTGATAAAAGGAAGGTAAATGTGAATGGTGTTCTGAGACAAACCTGTGTTGTCCTAAAGGGATGGTTAATTTAATTGCACAACTCAGAATGAGCTAATGTTCCACTAGAGGAGATATTTCAAAGTCACAGGAGCTATGCTGGTTCTTGGATCGTGTTGTGTTGCGATTCGCACAACATGTAGTGACACACAGGACTGTCATTGCCTCACCACTGCCATACTGGAGTGGTACTGGGCTATATTTGTACTCTCTAGTTATGCCTATTACTGTTTCAGCTTGTGTCATCACCCAGCACGGACAGGGTGAGGCATGCCTGTTATTTGAGGAGGAAAATGCTGTCTCTGCAGCATTACTGTAAATGCTTTAACGTCTCCACTGGCATTGCTTCTTGCTCATGTTTGTGATGCTCATTGGGTTGTATGAAAGCATTGGGGTGCTGGCGGAATTTTGGGTGACTGTTGGGTGATGTGTCTTATAAGTGACTAATCTTTCAACTTCCAGAAGAGTAAAATGTCATCATCTTCAAGTTACTGAAGTACTTGCTATGAGCATACATTAAAAAAAAAAAGATGTATTGAATATTATTTGAGCCAGGCCTCTTATATTTTATAGTGGAGAGAATATAGTTGTGACATACATAACACATAAATTTAACATGAGTTTAAGCAAGCTGTTTGGATTACAGTTTTACTAAACCTCTACATGGATTTTTATTACAAAATGTAGCCTACCTTCTTCGTACTGAGAAAAAACTGAGTTCATCCAATCACAACGCCTTTTATCTTTAATTATCTTTTTTCTTTTAGGATTTCTGCAATTGAGTTTCAATTTCTTTTACAGAGATTCTTATGATAATCCCTTGGACAAAGCAGAGCTTCCCGTTGAGGTGCATGTCTTGGTGTTTATTTAGCTTGTCTGAAAATGTCTGATGTGTTCAATACAATGAGAAAAATCAACAATTGCAAAGGATAATCCATGGGCAAACAGTGTGGAGAGCAAGCAGACAGTGTTCCCTGCATGCCAGTGGTTTGGCAATGCTTATGTCCAAAGTTTCACATTTATTTTTGCTAAAAAGCTACCAAAGCTGAGAGAAGACCACAGGGAAATGGTTAAAACTTCGAGACACTGTGGCTGTCAGTGTCAGAGCTCTCATGGGTGTTGAGATCAGGATCTAGTGAAGGAAATAAGATTGTGCAGGATTAACGAGGAGGAGCATCCTATGGAGGACCAGTGAGCAAAGTTAGTTTGGTCTTTTTGTCATCAGTGTCAGAAAATTTGCTCAGGTGTTGGTGTTTTGTGGCAGTTCTATTGTCAGTGACTTTGGATCAGATTTTTCCAGCTCCTGGCCTTGACTGCAGGGCTTGTTTCACAGCTGAATTTCAACACTTGCTCTTGCTTCCTGCCCTCTCTATTGCCCGTCCTTGGGACCTCTCTGGGACACGGCCTGTCTCCTCTCTGCACATCCATGCTTCCAGGGAAATATGCTTTATGTGTGTTTTCGTGATTACAGACGTACTGAGGGAATGCATACCAGAGGCAGATCCTAGGGTGAACTTGGAAGTACAGAAGCTGAAAGCATCAGCAAATCCTGCAGCTCCTACTATTGTCCCTTATTGCTGCAGAATTGGCTGGGCTGAGCTGTTTATTATTTTCATTTCTATCAAGAACAGCAATAACCGGACTGTTTATAGAATCTGCAGCACTGGGCCACTGAATTTGGCTCAGCTTTGCTTTTTTTCCCCAAGATTTTAAATTAGTGCTCACTTTCAGAACCATGAAATGACTGTTTTCTGCTTTCCTTTCCAACTTTTTGGTTCTTCTTTTTTCAGAGATGAATCTTAATACCCAGTTTTGTCTATTAAAGACCCTGCCTGAGCCCTTCGGTCTCCTTTGTACTCAAGTTGTAAGTTATCTGTGCCAAAATGACTCTGCAGGAGTGAGTCAGCATCTTCCTTCAGACCTTCAGTGTCTGCTGGTGGGGAAGGTCAGCCAAAAATTCTACTTGTTGCACCATGTGGAATAGCCAGAACTGTGCCTTTCCCTTAATTCAATTAGTAGTTAATGTAATTGCATTCTTTTTAACAGGGTAATTATACATTTTTAAAAATCAAACCACCCCAAATTGAAACCTCTAATGTTTGTTTTGGTTTTTATTTTTCTAAGCAGTTAGTAATTGATTAAACTACTGGCTACTGTTAGTGCAATTACCTGAATTGGCTCTTGATTGATACTGGCAGTCTAGGAAAAGAGCTGTTGTGGATAAACCAGCTGGAGAATATCAGCAGGATAGGTGTTAAATTTTGCAAAGAAGTTGTTCACAGTGTGTTACTGACATAAATGCTGTCATGTTTCACATGGGTAGAGGTGATTATATACCTGATATATGTATATATTTATATATTCATACTGTGAATAAAGAATATATACCTGATAAAATGAGAGGTCAGTGAATGAGGTAGGATTAGGTATGAGAAAATCCCTAAATTAATGCTTAATAACATAACAAGTAGCTGGGTGAAAGGTTCTGTGTAGGGATGGATGGTATTTATTTATAGAGCAGAGCATGTGTGCACTTGAATATATAAATAAATAATATTTATCTGTAAATTGCCCTGGCTTTTCACACTTCGAGAACAAGGCCGGTGTTCATCACTCCTAAATGTTTGCTGCAGTTAATTTGTTCATACTAAGGAGATCTGAGCTTGGGCATTGAATGCTGGTACATGGATTTTGTTTTAATTTTTCTCCTAAGTGCTTTTCAGGGATGTTTTGTATCAAACAATATTAATGGAGATGAGATTTCTGTCCCTGTATTCCCATAACTGGAGATGTTTGGATATAAGAGAAAGTCAGAACAGCTCCTTAGTGTCTGCTTTTGTGGGGCCAATGTGTGCTGGGTTGCTCAGCATGAGACAGCAAGAGTTAATTCCAGTCACCAGTGACAGCATGACTTGGTGTCTAGCAATGCCCAGAAATATCTTTCCCACTGTTTTTATTTGTCTATATGTAAGTAATATGATTTTTTTGCTCCACCACACAGTTCAGTGACGTTAGCCCAACACTTCCATGCACTGGTGACTTATCCATGCTGGCCAGGCCCAGTGGAACAGTCAGTGCTCGTGTCTGCACAGCTTTGTCCTTGCTGGCAAAATTAGGAAGAGACAGAAAGTGCCTGCTGCTTTTTTTACCTCTCCTTATCTATTTTTCAGTTTGTCAATGACAAGCCAAATTCTAGCATTTATAGGGGTAAATTATGACTAAAATAATTTGCATTTAAAATGCAAATGAATGAAAGCATCAGCAAGGAGCCTTCTGCTTCCTTCCTGGTGCACAGATGGGTATTGGTGTTGGATCAGCCCAGCAAGGCACTGGATATAAAATAAAGTTAATTGGAGTAGGTGAGAAATGAAATGGGCTCAGCCTCATGCTAATTCCTGGCCTGTGATTTAATATGACATTAGAGACGAAGGATTGGGAAGGTGCTGAACCACCGACGAAACCAATCACCAGAGCTGTAAATTACCCTCCTGGGATCCCAACGGCAGATTGAGAGGCCCCAATAAAATAGGAAGAGGTGAATAAAACCAAGCTTGGAAGCAGTTTGCTGGGATCTTTGAGAGTTTAAGTTTCATTGTTCCTTCTTATTAGTTGGCTATTGTAACACTGTACTAACCTGGTACTGGGGTTTTATCCAAGGTCAAATCTGTCTGTACATGGAAAACCAGTTGGTGCTCAAACAAAACCTCATTCAGGCAAACTGAGGAACTGGTGATGCATCTCTGAACATAGTGTTTTCTTGTTGAAAGCCTCAGGTCCATTTTTTACATTATTTATTGATTTCTAGGCCTGTAAATGCCAAAAGGACAATGAGGACAAGGTGGTGTGGATGGCCTGTGGCCGAGGAAAGACATGCAGGAAGAATTCAGTTCAATCTTTCAGTGCAGTTGGTGCAATGGTTGATTTGTTTCCTCCTTAATGGGACATGGAAGGTGATGTACAGCAGGACTTGACCATGCTCAGTGAGATAAGATTTCTATTCTCTTATTCCCATAACTTAAGGTGTTTGGGTCTTGTAGGAAGTGTTTGTAAAGCCAAACCTGCTTTACTCTGTGTTACTGAAGTGTGGTAGCTGATAATAATAAATCCCTCATAGCTCTGCACCATGTGTCATGCTGGTTTTAATGCCTCTGTTCTCTGTTTTTTTACAGCCATGTTGCTGAATGTCACCTTGTCTTCTGGAAGCAGAAACACAGTGAACAGATGAATCCCTTCAGCCAGACATTCCTCCAGTAGATATCTTTCTCCTCATGGAGCACCCAGGCAGGGAGGAGATGGACTTGAAAGAGGAAAGTCCTCAGGTGTGGGCTGAGTCTGCAGCACAGGAACAGAACACTGCTCAGGTGATTAGCCAGAGCTCTGCCTCTGCTCAGGCTGGATTGGGATTGGTGGGCAGGGTTAGTTCCCATTCAGCCCTGATTCAGAGTCTGGAAGCTCAGCTTTCATTTGAGCAGAAATACAAACATTTCTGTGGTGATTTGGAGTTAAAGCTTCAGAAACGGAGCTGTGCAAACCACAGCAGTGAAGACACAGAGCTCTGAAATGAGCTGAACAAAACCAGACAGTGGCTGTAGCAGTTTCAGTGTCCAAATATATTTATAACCATGTGGGAGAGTGAAAGGGTGTTCAGAGTAATGAACATGAACAAAATCTGTGCTCTGTAGCAGCCGCTTTTGATGGCATCATTCGAATCAGTTGGAAGGAACTGTGGGTGGACCTTGGGGAAAGTAATATGAGTAACTTCTTCCAGCCAGACATCTGGATAGTGAGGAAGGGAGAAATACTAATTGTAAGTGACTAATGCAGTCAGGTTCTGCTGTATGCAGCTTGTCCCTCTGCCTTTGAGACAACGCAGCTGGGAATTCCTAGAATTCTGTAAATTGATTTACTCTTTTAAGTATGATAGGAAAAGGGTGCTGCATGATATTTGACCCACAAGCTGAGAAATTCTGCCTCTCTTAGTAATTTCCAGCTTTGAAATTTGCAAAGAAAGGCAGTTTTCAATGGCCTGTGTTCCGTTCTCTCTACAATGGGATAACCATGCTGCTGTTTGCACATGGCAATTTTAAGGCTTAATGAGTATTTGCAGAGTGCTCTCCAAATGTGAAATTGTAGTGTTTGTGAGAGGATTTATTGTACAGAATTAGCACTGAGCATCCACAGGGGAGTACCAGGTGTCCTCTGAAGCATAAGCTAAAAAGTGAAACAATATAAACAAAATATGTAAGTGGGGCATTGTTTTATGTGAAAGAATTTTATGTGACTATGAATACTTGTACTCAAACTAGGTCTCCTGCTCACTGTCCTGTTTTTCCCATACACTGAAAATGCTTTTCAGCATGTAAAGGATGGCAAAAGCTAAACACATTCCTCTTTTCACTGGAATTCAGTATTCTGGCTCATTTAATGTCGGCCACTGATCATCAGTTATGATCATAATGTTCTGGTAAAATCGACTTGGTTAGATTTAAAGTGCTGCCCAAGACACAACTTGTTCCAGTAGTCCTTGGAATGAGTGCTTCATGTTTTCAATTATATGTTTGCCTGTTTAAATATTTGAATTTTCTACTGATGCTGCACATGCATACTACAGAGAAGTAGTCTAATATGCCCTACTGCTGCCTCTGAGAACTGCAATACTATAACTTGAGGGGTATCAGAGTTAATAAGTTCCGTTAGTCTCTCATTGGACAGCAAAAATTACCTCCAACTGCAGAACTAGCTGAATGAAGTCATTGTCATAAATCCTGAAAGAGATATGAGCATAAAGGGAAACAATATCCCAATAAATTTAATAGATACATCAGTTCAAATATGAACTTGTTCCCTTACAAAGTTTCAAAGTATCCTGCAAGACTTAAGTATGGGTGGGTGTTTTTTGTAGTAGTTATGTCTTGAGTTGCAATGCTGAATAGAACCAGAGACTGGTGGGAGTTGTGTCCACATTTCTATTGGTAGAATAATTGAGTGATATTTGAAATGTGTGTTTTTCACTGCATTCAGATTAGTTGAGACACAAGTTCTCTCTGCTTTCCAAGGCACCCCGTGACTCTAGTGCTGTGTCCCACTGGCCTGTGTTGGTGCGAGTCCAAGATCTGTTTGTTCCCCAGGTGCACTTTGTTCCTGAGGGGGGGGCAGTGGCCCAGATCGTGTACAGTGACGAGCAGGAGCGCGGGCCCGCGCAGCAGGTGGTTTACGCGGCTGACGGCACCTCCTACACCTCTGTGGACACCTCGGAGCACACCCTCGTTTACATCCACCCTGTGGAAGCTACGCAGGCACGTGTGGTTCTGAGCCCACCCTGGTTTTGGCACCTAGAAAACACAACAATGTTGTTTGGGATGAAAGCCAGTTACCAGCCAAGTGGTATGACTGGAAAATAGCAGGCAGTCTCTCCCAACAGTTTTCTCTGCCCACTGCTGAGCAGGGACTTCATGCTGTTCATTTGTCTGATGTGCAAATCTGCTTATCAGAGGATGGTGAGGCTATGAATTATGAAATGCTAGTTTACTTCACTGAATGTGGATGAGATTCTAATTTACTCAAAGGTGTTTTCCAGAACACAGATAATCTCACCAGAAAGTCTTCCTCTTGTATCCAGTAGAAAGCTAAGAGCCATCTATGTTCTTTCTGGAAGAGTCTTTGTTTTGTGTAGTACAGTTGTCATAATTGATAGTTACAATAACAGTCGTGTCTTTTTGCACAGCATCTCTGTTTATTCAATGTAATTTTGTAGTCTCTGCAGAGTTGCTGATTTTACAGACCTTTTATATTCTTTTTCTTCTGCATAATCATATCAAAAAGCCTTTATTCCCTTGTAGCACATGTTTATGTGGAGTCAATATACTATGCATCTCTGCCTCTGTGTGGACAGATTGAAGACGAACAGGCTCACTTTGTCGAGAGTGTTTTATAATTTCTTTGCTGACAGGGCAGATTAGCTGTGCTGCAAAGTGCACGTACCTGACACCCCTGCCATGCTGGTAGGGCCTCATGTGGCAATGTGTCTTGTGCAGCTCTCAGCTGTCCCAGAAAACTAGCTTCTATGTGGAGGGATGTCCTGACAGGATATTTTGAGAGGCTATCTCCCAGGAAGTTACTGGCCAACTAACTCCATAACTCTGAATGCTGTCATTGTGTCAAAAGATGTGTAGTATTCAGACACTCTTCTGCATCTAAGATGAAATTATCACAGTGCTAAAGGAATTTGTATTATACCATGCTTTATTTTGTTGTAGCCAGGCTGCTACAAGATCAGATATTTCAAGTTTTGGCTAAGTAAGGCTGGCCTCAGTCAGTCCTTAGTCTTGCTTTTCCTAGGATTCTGTCAGGGCTGTTCTTGCAGAATGTTGGAGCTGGCATGGCTTCTATGAAATTAAACAGCATCCTGGCCGTGTCAAAGTCCAATGTAGGATGTGCATGATAGTTCCTCAAAATGCAGGAGTCTTGTAAATTTTCAGGAAGAAAAAGCTCACAGTTACCTTCTACCCTGCCCTTAAGTGTTACACAGTTTTGATGGAGCTGTTGAATTTCATCCTGTAGATTTTATCAAATCAACAATAGACAAAGTGAGTTTGTTAATTAAAAAAAAATAAACCCCATGAAACACTTTAGCTGTACAGTGCCACATAATGCAAAGTGCCACATAATACAAAGTGCCACATAAATATATTAACTCTTTATGGAGCATTACTGTCCTGAGGTTACTGTATGGCTTTTTAATTTCTATGTGGGTAGGTCCAGTTGGGTAAGTGTAAGTAATTTGCTGTGATAACAGGCAGGTTAGAAGCTGACAAAGGCTCAAATGTGGGTTGTTTCGTGGTGGCAGGGTAACTTTTGTTTGAGTTGGGAGTAAAAACCCCCAGGGCTGGTTTGATAAGCCTTTTTCACTTTGTCTAGACTCTGTTTACAGATCCGTCCCAAGTGGCTTACGTCCAACAGGATGCCACCACCCAGCAGGTAAGGAAGAAATATTATTCATTTTGGGCCTAAAACTATGAGGGAACAGTTACGGAAGGTAAAGGGACATTATTGTGATTCGAGAGCGTAATGAGCTGTCTCTGAAGTTGTCCGGTGACAATCTTAGTCTTATGCTGTCACCCTGATCAAAACCGAAAAGCCACTATTACTGTGACCAGCTTGTGCATGGATGACAGTAAAAGTTAAGAATGATTTTGGGTTTATTCTCTTTAATTCATATTCAACAAGAATTCTAATTTACTGCCCCAGATAGCATGAAAAATCTTTCAACAGTGTCCCTGCAGCAGATGTGGCTGATGTCATCTGAATGTGCCATTTTGGAAAGGCTGGCTTTGCAGTTGTCCTCATACAGGTTCTGATCCAAATGCTTTTAAGTCCACAAAAGGCTCTCAAGAGGTAGAAAAATTGGATTAAATTCTAGGTTTACTAGAAACTTCACAGGCAATTAAGTGCAAAACCTGAAGAAGTTCAGTGACTGGCTCCCTTATCAGGTGTGCTGGGCTTGCCAGTGTGAAGTGGGCTGGGAACCTTATAACTTGTGTTTATAAGGCTAGGATGACTTTTCCTTATTCTTGTTACATCCATCATGGATGGGCGAGTTTTGTTGTTAACTCTTACTGGTATCTTTGGGGACTGCTCTGTGGTAATCAGCTGCAGACAGGTGCTTTCAGATCTCTCTAGTTGGAATTCTCTACTTGTCATAGACTTAAAATCATTACTACTTGGTGGGTCTTTAATGACATGTGTGAATGGATGTGTTAGATCCGAATCATCACCAAAGCCATCATTAAAATGCATGTTTATTGACAGTCTTGGGGCAGAGTGAGGGACTGAATGTGTGCTGAAAACAAATTTTCTTGCTAAAAGACCTTCTAAATGGTTGAGGCACAGATGGGAAGCAATGACTGACACAATAAAGGTGTTACCTGTCTTCTTATTCTCTGGAGTTTTGTTCTGGAATTTTTTGCTCCATCAATTTCCCTGCATTAAGAAGCCAGAAGTTCCTATGTAGTTGTCTTAAAGCTCATTTAACAAATATGATTAATTAAAAATAGAGATTACTTGTGTAATCTGCCAGTGCAGATGGCAGTGGCAACAGAGATGATCTGCTTTTATTATCCCAGAAGCACTTGTCTGTGTGTCCTCAGCCTGTCCTCCTTTTCCAACACTGTCTGACAGCAGTCCTAACACATATATTAATTTTTTGGTGAATGGTTAATCCCTCATTATATCAACGTCTGCCTTTGCAGCTGTTTTTACATCAGCATTTCATGTGGGACATTCCTGAACTGACAACTAATGATAAAATAATAATTAAAGCTCCTCTTGTCTTTCAGAAGAAACTTTATTGTAGAAAGAAAGGGAGAGGTTTATAAAAATAATGCCCATAATCCGTGAAGTGTGTGACATGAAAGTGCAAGTAAGGGTATGTTTGGTGTGATTAGTAGTAGGCAGTACTAGTAGTGGGTACAAATAGATCCAAGCCTGTGTGACCCTCTCCTTGCTGGCACACTGGAGGAATAATGATGCCTCTTCTATTGCCATTTGGCATCAGAAATGTCAATACCAGACTGTCATGGTGGTTTCCTCCTTACCGTCACACTGAAGTCTTTTTGCTGTTGATTTTCAGGAGTTTCATAAATTACTCTTGATACCTCTTTAAACAAAGCGACTAGTTTGGAGTTCGAAGACCGAGTGCTTACATTATGGATTTTGTTGTCTGCTCCCTCACTACTGGCCCAATTCGCTGTTCTCAGTTTTATCTGATATTTATTAAGCACTCTGTGGACAGGCAAGAGCTTGGATTTTAGCATAAAAGCTGCTTAACAGTCAGAGGCACAGACTAGAAGCCACATGATGTCAGCTGCAGAGAAGGATGAAAAGTCACGCAGAATAACGGTGCAAATTCCTGTATAGATAAGCAAGAAACAAAAGGCAGGAAAGGTGATTCCTAGGGTCTTAGTTGTGCTTTGTTTTATTGCTGAATGGATGAGAACAGGGTGGTAATATGCATTAATTTGGTTGTTACAGCACAAAAAAATGAGTATGTAAACAAAAATGTATAGTGTGACCAAATGTAAAGAAAAATAGTTGTTGGGATCCTCTTGTTTGAGAGCTTCAACTTCTAATGAGGTCAGTACACCATCTTGTTTTTTTAATGGATCCTGGATCGTAGAATCACAGAATGATTTGGATTGGAAGGGACCTTAAAGCTTATCTAGTTCCAACCCTTCAGCCATGGGCAGGGTTTGCTTGAGAAAAAAAAAGTCAAGAGAAGAAGAAATGTTTCTTAGTCCTTATTTACCTTTTCCCTTGAAAATGAAAGTAAATTTGGGCATAGAAGAAAAGAGACCCCAAATCACTGGTTTTACCAAGAGCTAAAGACCTCCTAATGTCTGTTTTTAGTGCAATCTGAACCTAGGCTGGGTAGGGCTTTAATTTAAAAATGTGTGATACGTAATTCAGAATTTGCAAAGTCTATAGATTTGAAGCCTTTCCCTTTGTCCCAGGAGCTGCAGGTTCTGTCCAAGCCCATCATCCTACTTGAACCCCAAAACTCATGGGAATGCCGCAGTTTTTGAGCGAGTGCAGGGCTCAAGGGAGTTGTGCATGCCGGGCCCTGCCCGTGTTAAGTGACTGATGGAAATGCCGCAGTGCTAAAATGAGTGCCTGTGATTTTAGGTAACGGTGCTCTTGCCTGCTGCTGCTCAGAGCATGAATCCCACCAACCTGTCTGTGCTCGGCAGCATTGCTGACCCCCCCCAGCCAGTGGCTCTGGAGCAGGGGCCACAAGCAGATAGAGTAAGTTGCCAGGCACCCTTTCCTTTTCCATGTACAAGTGCACTGATTCCATTGCTCCATCATCTCCGGGGATGAAATGTGGTGGAGTGATCTGGGAGGAGATGTGAGAAAGCTGTAGTGCAGATTTGTACTGTCTTCCATAGTCTCACCGTGGAATGTATGGGGGTTTAGGAGAGATCATGTGTTTAATATAGAGAGAAACCTGTTTCACAGATGGTTCTATGAGCAGCCACCTTAAAGTTCTGTCAGTACTGAAAATTGAAGTTAACAGAAGGTGTAGTGCTGACTGTCACAGCAACATCCACTGGGTTTCCTCACCAGTGTTTTCAGGCAGCTCTGCTGGGTGTAATATTTCTTGTTCTCTATTTGAGAAACCTGTGTGGGTGATGAAATGTGCACCAAACTTCAAATGTTTTTTTAAGGAAGGAAAGGGCTGAACTTGAAAATTAGTGGAAGAATGCAATGCCCTCAACTGTCCTCCATGTTCCGTAGTTTATATCTAGTCTCCACGTTACCTCACCCGTTACTGACTTTTACCTTTGTACTCTGGGGATTGGTTTTGTTGGATTGTAAAGAGAAGATCATATGCCAAAGTGCAGGATTCTCTCACTTGTACAAAAGAAGTTAAAACAGCTTTAGGCTCTAGGTAATATCCACAGAGCCTGGACTTTGTTTCAAACCTTCTGCAAGGGTCCAGAACTTCCTGTGATTTCAGTTTCTTCTGAGAACTGAGTCCTTGGCAGGGTAGAGCCAGGGAATAATACAGGTGTCCTGAGAGAGGCCATCAGCAGCAGCGAGCCATGCAAAACATCCCTTGGCAGTCATTTAGCACCTTCCCTTGTCCTCCTCTCCATTACCAGAGGCAGCAGGAAGGGTAGATTAGCAAGGACCTTCATTGCTTGTGCTTGTGGTTTTCTTCATGAATCAGCTTGAATTGTTTGTGAATTCTCTCCTCAGGCATCGTTACCGGTGCATAACCAGGTGTTACCTCCTATGGAGGCTGTGGATGGTTCTGACCCTTTAGCACCTCTGCAGAATCAAATGGAAAGGATAGAAACAAAAGAGGAAGATGATGAGGATGAAGATGAGGATGAAGATGGGGAAGACACTGACATGGATGAGTGGGATCCAGATCCACCTCGACCCTTTGATCCCAATGATTTGTGTAAGCATGTGCAGTAATATGTAGTGTATTACCTGCCTTCCCCTTTTTTCTTCCCTCTCCATCAGCCCTTTAGTAAAGAGAGGCAAAAACCATTCAGATTTTAGCAGTAATGAGTAAATGTGAGTCTTTATTCCCAGAAATGTGAACTCAAATTGGGCTGCTTTACTGAAAAGACAAGATTCTGTCTTTAGTGAAGTCTCTGAGCTGCTTTGTTCTTATTTTGCTGGATACTGGCCTGTCTAATATTTTAAAAGGTAGACAGACTATTGGCATAAGTGTTCCCACAGCTCAGCCAAAGATGTTTAGAGAGATAGTGCTATCTCTGAGCCGGTGTGTGAGTGCCTGCCCGAAAGTCACATCCTCTCTGCCTTTGTGTTGCAGGGTGTGAAGAGTGCAATAACGCACATCCCTCAGTGTGTCCGAAACACGGACCTTTGCATCCCATCCCTAACCGGCCTGTGCTGACCAGGGCGAGGGCCAGCCTTCCCCTGGTGCTCTATATAGACAGGTTTTTGGGAGGTGTGTTCTCCAAAAGGCGTATCCCAAAGCGTACACAGTTTGGGCCTGTGGAAGGACCCCTGGTCAGACAGACTGAGCTCAAAGACTGCTATATCCATTTGAAGGTAAGGGTGAGAAAAGGGGGGATCAATTTGTGCCTAAGCTTTGGTTTTCATTAGTCTCTCTACCTTGATCAGTTGACTAGAGATGTTTTGTTACTTCCATCTCTGAATGTAACTAAGAAATACCCAGATTGCTTTGGCTTCAAATCTGCTCTGTTATTCAGGGTGACACACTAATCCTGGTGAATGTTTTGGGATTATGATGTTAGGATATATATATATATATGTATATATAGGGTGCATAACATGGAAGGCTGTGAATCACTCTCACATGAGCTGAAGCAGCATCTGGACATAAAAATAGCAGCCCCATCTGAGGATGTTCTGCAGCCATTCTTTTGTGTCATGTTGTAACCTCAGTTCAAAATATTTTTCTTACCTTTCTGTTCATAAGATGTAAGGGAGAGGAGATATTTTTATTCCCTTTCTTTTGCCAAGTAATTGGCATGGTGTAAAATGGATTTGAGTGAGTTTTATCTATTTATTTACTGGTTTCACTATAAAAAAATTGGTTTTTTATTTGTTGGAGTTTAGATCCACAGTCTTAGGAGGGCTCTGATGGTCAGTGTCTGACAAGCAGGTTGTGACCATAGGCAGATTCAGCAATCTAAGAGAAGTTCAGTTAAAGAAGTACTGCTTCCTGCTTGAGGCAACATCGTGAGTCAAGAAATGAAAGGAAAAGTGGGTCTGCCACTTAGAAACTTCTGACTGATGTTTCTGTAGCCTACTAAAGCTACAGCTACTTGTGTGTCATTTGTTATAGCCACATGTACATACTGTGCTTGACCCCTTTAATGAATGATTCTTGTCCCTGAAAGTCTTGGAAGGATCCATTGTGCCTCCCTAGTTAAATCTTTACCCATTGCTAAATATTTTTCTGCCTATTTCTGGATCCATGTTAGTAAAGAGAGAAAATGAGCTATGCCTTCATTGCTCTCCTAATATAATAGTTGCATGGACACAGTAGTTTTTTTAGTAACTCATATTCTTTTGAATGTGCTGCCAGGCAGTTACAGTCACATGTAATTGGATTTTGCTACAGGTTTCTCTTGATAAGGGTGACAGAAAAGACAGAGACTTGCAAGAGGACCTGTGGTTTGAACTTTCCAGCGAGGCTCTGTGTAACTGGATGATGTTTGTGCGTCCAGCTCAAAACCACCTGGAGCAGAACCTGGTGGCCTATCAGTACGGCCACCACATTTATTACACCACCATTAAAAACGTGGAGCCCAAGCAGGAACTCAAGGTATGGCATTGCTTGTGTGTCAGGATTCTCTTTTTCTACTGATTAAAAAGTATCTTAAAAGTTGCCGCCTAATAAGTGCCAGAAACTACTGTGAATAGTTTTAGGGCTTTTTTTCTCTGATGGCCTGAATTGAATGTCACTGAAGTCAGTAACTAGTTAGTCACCAACACAGGTATTTTAATGAGCTTTGGCTCATGAGGACGTTTAAAATAAAACTATGTAAGTTATTTGTCTCTCCCCGTCATGCTTTACGCAGCATATATTTTGCTGATACAATCTAATTTTTATTGCAGCAGTCTTATTTTTTTAATTCTGGATGCCTTTTCCAGTTAGCCCTGTGTGTTCCTGACTTGTTTTCTGATGTCTTAAGTGAATATGGTCTCTCCCTTTACCTGGCTTTCCTGGAGCTTTTGAAACTTTGCATGCAAAAAATGATAAAGGATATTGTGACTTCCCTGTGGTTTGCTTTTTGTTCCCTCTAAAAATTTATTGATTACATTGAGCTCAAAGCAGTGTGGCTGGCCAAGATGGCCTTAATTTTCAACATTTTTTGGGGCACTGAGGGGGGGAAGACACCAAAAAATTTTGATACCAGGAAGTTTTGTTGTTCTTCAAATCTCTTCTTGCATGTAGATTTCAACAATTTGTCTGGAAAAACAATTGTTTACTAAGCGTACTTACTAAATCAGGGCAAAAGCCTACTTATACCCTTTAAGAGGAGAACTATCTGGAATCAGTCATTAATTTTTTTAAGCTGAATTACTAGAAATCTTACGAATCCATTTTAAGTGTATTCAAACATCATTTTCTTAACTGTTTTTAAAACAATTTGAAATCCGACTTTAGATCTGTACAGACCTCCCTGTGGGAGCATCATTTTTCTTACCTTATGTGTTAGTAGTATCTTTTGGGGTGAAATGGTTTGCTAATTGAAAGGCTTGGTAACATGATTTCATCCCCAAGTGGATGTAGGGCATTCATGCACATTTTATTGAGAGATTGAAGTAGGAGGATCAGGGAGTTGAAGCTGGGAGGTTCTGATTTGCCTGCCAGATGTGTGGTCCAGGAGCTCCAGGCTTTCATCTTTGTCCAGCTGGTGAGATTTCTGCAGAGTAACACACCTGCTGGAGAGTTCTTGAAATCCTACTCACCTCTCCCTGTGGCCCACTGCAAGTTCAAACTTGTTTGAGTTTTTCATGCTGAAAATCTGTTGATGCCTTCTTTGAGAAATGTCTTCTAAAATCCACTCTTTTTCATCAAACAGATGAAATGATGGAAGAATTCTCAGCTAAATGTGAGCATCTGCTTTTAGGTTTTAATAAACTTTGTCTTCCTGCTTGCTGCAGCAAGTCTTTGCTGAAGGCTTGAATTCCTTGTATGACAAAAGTGGGTCCATCATGCCGGCACCTGGCAGATCTTTGTTTTGGGAAGCAGGACCATATTGCTCCAATCCTTCAGAAGCTCAGAAACATTTTAAATGAGTCTATGTGAATGGTGCTGCCTATTGTCTGTGTGAGGAGAGCAGGAAAGAAATAGGAAATCCCCCAAGTTAATAACATTTCCATTCTTCTTGGTACAAGTATCAGTACTGGGCTGACATCCTTCCTTTACAGTCATGCAGTTGGGTTTGAAGAGATTAATCTTATTTCCTTTAGAGCTACTGGTAGCTATGTGCGAGATTAACATTCATGTTAGGAAGCTAGACCTTAAAATTACATGGATGTACTTCCTGAGCAAAGCTCTTTCATTCCTCAGTGGGGGCACATTGATCTTACCAGACTTTATTACTGAGGATGAAAGGAGCAGTAAGAGTTAGTGGTTGAGGCAAGTGAAGTAAATATATTGCTTAAAACCCATTTTCAAATAAATTTCCATTAGTTTTGGCTCCACCTAAGTGTCCTGTTACCTTGTCCTCCTGCTGCAGGTATGGTATGCTGCCTCCTACGCCGAGTTTGTGAACCAGAAGATCCATGACATAACGGAGGAGGAAAGAAAGGGTAACTTGGGATCTTGTGCTTTCAGTGTGGTGGTGGTGGTGGTTGCAAGTTGCACTCCTTACTTGCAAGTATATGGCCTGTATAGTGCTCCCAAATTTCTGCTAGGTTGGGAAAAGTTTAACCAGATCTAGACTGTGTTATTGGGGCTTATTTCCAATAAGTCTTCTCATGAGAATATTACATTAATTTAAGCCTTTGCTTCAGTTTCTGGGAAGCATTAGGGTGCTTCTTCCCAGGAAGAGGTCTGTTTCTGTACTCAATGTCTACTGTGTGTCATAAATTGAGGTGTGACTGCTTTAGATTTAGAAATTTCCCTTGATATCCCTTAACTTATGCCAGAGGCACAATCCTGTAGGTACTCTTCCATACAAGGGTGAATTTCAGAATCCCCCTGAATTTCTAGCAGTGTTGATAGTCCATGGGAATTATCCCCAGTGATCTTTCTGTGTCTCTGTGATGAACTATGGTCATGGCACAGTGCAGAGAGCATAAAAGCAAATACCAGTGGAGCAGGGCTGGGTATTCTGCAGCCTGTCTAACCTTCAGGGGAGAAATATGGCCCACAGGCTGGGGGCAAAAAAATTACGTGGTGAGTGAAATGGTGTTATTGACATTTCCAATAGTGCTCAGGGAGCAGGAAAAGAACTGGCCATGTTACGAGTGCAATCGGCGTTTCATGAGCTCAGAGCAGCTCCAGCAGCACCTCAACTCCCATGACGAGAAGCTGGACTTCTTCAGCAGGTACTGACAGCCTTAGCTTCACTTGTGGATCACTGTGGTGCTTCTCCAAACATGCAGAAAGGAGGGGCTTTGTCCTGCAGATCTTAGTGCCCAACTCAAGAGAGATCAGCTCAGCACCAGAAGGAAAAATCATGGCAGCAGGAGGCTGACTGGTATAAGAGACTGTGAAAGAAGTAGCTTGAGAGAAATAAATACTCTATTGAAACTGGTGAGGTTTTTTTGTTTTGCTTATTTTTTGACAATGACTTTAAATACTTGTAATGTTTCAGTATCACAGTATTGAAATACTGATGTTTCTCAGAGATACGGAAGTACAGAGCTTGCAAAACAAGGCTTCTAGTGCCTCATTGGCCTGGCAAGATAGTTTATCCTGACCTATTAAAAACTGAATCTACAAACACCTGTCACAGAGCAGAAGACATTGGTGCCTTCTTTCTCCTGATATGTAGCAAGTGACTCTGTTTTGTTTTGCTTTTTTGACACAAAATTGTTCCCTTCTGTTTAGTGCCTGACATCAACGGCTGAGCGCTTTTTGGGGAGGGATGTTATGGCTTCAGATTTTAAATGCATTTCCTTGTGCACTTGTTCCATCATGCTGAAAATGCTTCCAGCACACCGTAAACTGGGGTGTTGGAAGTGGGAGATCTGCCATGGCAGATGGCTGGATGGAAGCAAGTAGTCTTCTTGATCCCATGATTACCGATAGAAATTTTAATGTGTTCTGGACTTTGGTTTCTCATAAAGCACAAAATAAATAAATACGAGCCAGAAACCCATTGTTTTGCTGCCAGAATTTCTTCAGTTTTTATTATTTACTGCATCACTGTTGCTGAGTTGAATGGGTGAGTAGGGATGCTGAGAAAGAAAGCATAAAATCAGCGGAGAATCCAAATCCATCTTATCTTGTATCTAACGTGGAGCACTCCTGTATTCTGCAGAGCCAGAGGCCGAGGTCGTGGGCGAGGAAAGAGGAGGTTTGGACCAGGCAGACGCCCCGGGCGCCCTCCCAAATTCATGCGCATGGAAGTAACCAGTGAAAATGATGAAAAGTGTGAAGAAGGGACACAGGTATATTTTTGGAGATGAAGGGAAAAAAATAGCACATGGAATTTAGTCAGACTCTTGACTAAAAGAATTTGGGGCATCAGTGCAAACTGAGGGTGCGTTTTAGACTTACACATGAATAATTCTTGGTTTCTAGCTGGAATTCTCTGCCAGGAGAGCACAATACTTTTTCTATAAAACCTGTAAAATCGCTTGGATTTCTGCAGCAAGTTTCACTCCAAAGCACTTAGCAGTGAGGTGGGTTATTGCAGCCGTTTAGCAGCCTCACAGAAGTAATTTAGACAGTAAAACTGTAATGGGAATTTAGGTTCCTATTTGTCCTTTCTGGAACGTTGAGCTCAGCCTGCTCTTACAGCTGTTGCTGGTGGAATTAAATCAGTTTGAGATATGATTCTCTATGATGTTTTAATATTAACAGAAGGTCCTCCTGTAGGCAGGCTTATTGCAAAATGTTCTTTTGCTTGTAGCTGTTGGTTATATATTCTGTAGGGATGTAATGTGATGCATTTAAGTAAAAAGCTAAATTCTCTGATGCTGACCATGCTTAGGTTACCACTAAGTCCTTTTATGAGCAGTGACAGAAGGGATCAGTGCTCTGGTTTATGACTTAGCTGAAAGCTAATATCTGAAGTGGTAATTTTCCTCTGGCACCTCACTGAGTCATGGCTCTGTGCTGACTCAGAGGGAGGAATGTATACTCTGCCTGTGAATTCCTGCTGCAATGCCCTAAAAGCTGTATTAGGTGCCGGCAGTGGTGAGCTCACCGTCTCTGCAGGCTGACATGACACATGCCAGCTTCATTTAGACAAATACACCTAATGCTGGTCCCAAACCCTTCACTCAGGGGCGATGGCACTTGTTGGGCGCAGTCCAGTGTGTGAGTGGCCTCTGGACTGGAGGTGGCTTGTGTCCTGCCAGCTTGGAGCATGGCCCAGGGCTGGCTCCCGTGTGTCTGTGCAGTGGGGCAGGGTGATGTCCCAAGCCGTTGGAGGCCAGCTCACCTTGCTAAAGCTGGCCATGAGTTCTGCCTGGGAACCGGAGAGTCAGGATGCTGAGAGCACAGCTTGAGTGTCAGCAAGGTGGAAACTTGCCACCCAGACCTGGTCTGGACACTGAGGTGGGGTATTGTTTACTAAGGGTCTCTCTCTGGTAAGCACTCATGGTCTATAAGGGCCTCATTCCTTGGTTTTCTCCCACACCTGCTTTTGTGTTTTGACAGCACCAGCCTTCGGCTGACATAATTCAAGATTAATTCTGGTGCTCTGTTTCCGAGCTTGTGCTTTTAAGTTTCTTCAGTTGCATTATGTGGTGTCAAATAAGGATCTATTGTGTGTTTTTTCATGTAATACAAGATGATTCCATCCCAGAAGAGTTATTGGAACTTACAGGGAGAGAATGTAGATTTTTGGCATGTGCTTCCTGCTCACAACACCCTCCCTTTTAAGCTAATGCAAAAGGGGAGGAAAACCAGCTTTGTTTGATACATGGAAGTGATGTGTGCAGAGCTGGAAACTGGATAAAAAAACCACATAGTACCCAGTGTGATCACCTCGTTTGTCACTCTCCAGTTCAGCACTCCAGATGGCTTGTTAGAAAGGAGAAGACACTGCAAAATGACACACAGTAATGTTTCAAAGCAACAACAGTTTCCAGGAGACAGAAATTCTCTCGTTTCCTGGGTGTGCACTAGTCACTTTGGTTAAAGCAGAAATAGTCCTGAGTGCAGAAGAGTCTTCTTGGCTATTAACAGCCGGATAATGCTGATTGTCTGTGGCTGGTCAGACAAAGAGATGGCCCATGGAGAGTCACTCTCCTGCAGCACTGCTTCCCTGGTGCTCTGGGTGATGCTGCTGTAGGTGAAGCTGCTGTGCTGAAAGCAGCAGTGGACACATTAGGAGAACTGTAGGAGTTAGTGCAGACACTACACTACACTGTTTTGTTTATAGCTTGTGATTAAATACATACAAATCTTGTTCTCTGCTGAGTATTATCAAAGTGTTTTTTTCAGTGGGTGGGGGGAATAATCACTGGTTGTATGGTTTGCAATTTCAGGACTTGCTGCATTTTTCCAGCAAGGGGCAGTTTGATGAGGCCGGACAAGCCCCACTGAACGGGCTGGAGCAGCACGAACAGACTCCAGTGCCACCAGAGCCGCAGGCAGCACTGGAGCAGCAGGAAAACCACACGCTCCATGTACAGCCGCAGCACGAGGGGAGCACGGTGCCCACGCAGAGCGCCATGACAGCAGATGACATGAGGCGAGCAAAGCGCATCCGGGTAAGCACAGAGGGTGGGGGATCACATCCACTGTAACCCAGGGAATGCCGGACCTGCCTGCCAGGGCCAGCTGGTCCTCCTTTCACTGTCATATCCATTTCCAAATCCCAAATACAGCATCTCATTCCTAGCAGTTTTCTTTGCACTGAGAGGAAGACAAATCTCACATAAAGGACCATTAACTCATAGGTGCTAGTGAGAACTGGTCAGGAGCTGGAGCTGATTGAATTCCATCACAGTAATTCTTGCATGGAAACACAGTCCATCCAAGCTGGCAAAGCAGGGGTGCGTCAAACAGCTGGCAGAATTGTGGTGCTGTGGCACAGACTAACGACTTGCTTACAGCACCATCTGTGTCTCTCAGAACTCTCTTGCAAATAATTGCCAAAGAGGAAGCACAACCTCAGTTTAGATCCACTTAGATGATGATGATACTTAGTGATAAAATCCTTTTTTGGGGTAGAAAACCCTGCCTTTGAGAGCAAAACCTGTGTTAAGAGCAAACACTTTGAGCCTGAGTTCTGTCTCAACTGGCTGAGCTGTTTTTTCTCTACTGTGTGTGGGAGGGAAATGATTCAAGCAAATAATCCTTGAAGATTTGTAACTGGGATATCAGTTTATTTAGCTTAAAATCTTATCCTTTTTCTTCCATATGTTAACTTTGGATTAAGGAAAGAATCAGCTGCAATGGGGATAAGGGTTCATTTTTAGATGAAGAAGGATTAGAAAAGAGTTGAGTAACTATTCTGTATAGGAAGATGTCGAGCCAGATTTTGCTTGCAGTTTACAGCAATATATATGCAACACCAATGATGGTGTTACCCCAAAAATGCATTGGCACGCCTTGAAGGAAGAGTTGGGCTTGGGCCACATTAAGACTGCACAGTTTTTAACCATACAAAATGCTTGCAGTCTCTGAACGACAAGTTTCTATCAGTAATTTCATTTTCGTATGTTAAAAGCTTGGGGGATTTTTTACTGAATGTATTGAAGGGTATATAATAGAGTACAGAGAGAGATGCTGAAGTTTTGACAGAGCATGGAGATGTACTGCTTACAGTGCTACAGCGTCCTTAGTAAGAAGAGAAAGTGTGGGCCATTTCCCTGAACTTTTGAACCCAAGACGTGAACTTAGGATCCTCTGAAATAATGAATGTAGGAAGAAAAGGACAGAAATTCTGAAGTTACTCCTTTGTCTTGTGACTTAGCTTTTGTTCTCTGTAAATTCATCACAAATGGATGACAGCTCAGAGGAGTGCAGTGGTGGTTCAGTGACATGTTTGTATCTCAAGTCTTCCTAACATTCCCTATATCTAGCAGCTCATGTTCATCAGAGTTCTGGAGATGTTTCAAGCCAGGAGCACTGGCAGAATGGCAGATGGATGGTTGCACAGACCTTTCCATTTTGCATCAGACTGTGAGCAATGAGCACCTGAGATAAGACTAAACCAGCAAGCATCATTTTTTAAGAACTGAAAAATCACCCTCTGAACACTCACTCAACTCAGCTATTCACAGCACCTGCCTACAATAACATGCACTTCATAATAACAGCAAGCAAACATTTGAGTTTTAGATATGTGCTATATTATTCAGTTCCAAAGAACAGGTAGAAAGTCCTGACTCCTGGTTATGATTCTGAAACCTGTGTAGCTCTAATTCTTCCTTATTATTTAGATAGGATTTCCTTTCCAAACCAGTCATTCTTTGTGAATTGCTTCAGCTTTTCTAAGGCTTAAGGCAGTGGTGCTCTGAGACTGTTTTCATGCTAGCTGGAGGCACTGATCTGTCCTGCCCCAGGGTTCAAGTCCTGATAGGATCAGTTCATTTTTCAGCCTCTGCTTTAGACCTGTGGGGGTTCCTTGGAGATCAGACCTTAACTATGGCTGTTGTGTCCCTAGTATTGAAAAGAGATACACCCACCCTTCAAGAATTCTTGTAGAAAATTAGAGGAACACTGTGGTCCACAGCCAAAACGAATATTTGTTTTTAGTTCAGTTCTGGGCAGTATGTAGGGTGTCTGTGTGCTAATGCTAGAAACAGGAGGGATAGGAATATGATTTGGAAAGCAGAGTTACTTCCTTCATGGTGAAATAAATGCAACTGGTTGTGTAACAAGGAGCACAGCCAGTAAAATGAGGTTGGAAAAAGTCCCTTCTCCTTAACTTTTTCACTCTCCTAATCCCTACCCTGTTGTCATCCTGTCCTAATTATTCCCTTCTGCTGAAAGCATTCCGTTCTCACTATGGTTCTGCAGCGCACATTGCATCCTTGTTAATCAGCCCTAGGAAAACAGGAAAGGTCACAAAACACCTTCAGGATTATCTGTGGTTTTTATCTTTGCCCTTTAACTCCTCTTGAGCAGTTACTAACTACAGAGTAAACCTTGAAGATCTGTTTAGTGTTTCCTGAAGCAAAAACCTCAAAGCAGTAAGCTCTAGTTGGAAGAGCCTTTGTAGTGACCTGCAGAAGTCAAGGCTTCTGTTTTCAAGTCCATTGCATAACATAAGTATTTTTCTCTCTCTCAATGCTGCCTGCTCAGCTGGAGCTGCAGGTAGGTTTGGGTTTTTGTTTCATTGGGTTTTTGCTGTATCTAATCCAATGGTATGTATCAACACTGCCTTCCATGTTGTTTTGTCCAACTCCTGTTTAGTGTTTCTTGATCGACCCCGCACCATAAATTGTCACATTCATTCTTCTTTAGGTAACCGATGTCCAGAACTAAGTGTTACCTGAATAACAATTTGTATTCTTCTAGTTCTTTTCATACCAGTTCTTTGTAGATTTAAGGTGGATTTTATAGGACTAAATTGCTTGGATGAAGAGCTGTAATACCAGTCTTAAAGTTTTGGAGGATTTGTTTGCACAGTTGTTTGTGCCGGATCAATACTACAAGTTAATGAGACAATGCATAGTTCTTTTGTTCTGTTTTTATAGTTGATAGATTACATAGGCAAAGAGCAGTAAAACATTTCACCTTCTGTAGCCCTTGAAATAACAACAGGGCTGTGTTGAATCTGGCCTGCTGTATTAGCAGTCAGCTCCCTGCTGAGGTACCAGTGATGAAAAGTAAAATTAATAGTGCAGTTCAGGACTTGAAATACATCTTTTCACCTGTGTTTTATTAGCATATCCCTGTGGTTAAGGGGGAAATTATATCCTTTGGACTCCAAGCAGCACATCAGTTTTTGCACAGCACATGGCTATCTTTCCAATTCCCAGTGTGACTTACAGCAGATCCTTGTGTTTCCCATCGTCTCCACTTGTAAAATGGAGAATGGTGATGATGACAGCTCCTGGGAAGCCCTATTTGGAGCTCCTGTACTAAAGTGTTAATTTTTTTTTTTTTTTTGTAGCAAAACATTTGCTCTCCTGTTCTTTCCTGGAGTGAAAGTCTAGGTTTCCCTCTGCAGTTCAGATGGTGAAAAGGATCTTTCAGGTTCACAAATTTAATTCTTAGCACAGCATTTCACAGTATTCTCAAGCTGTTCCCTCATTTCAGTAGAAGAGCTCCTAACTTTACTTATTCAGTGTCAGCTGTTGGCATGCACTTAAGGGACACAGCAAATGTCAGTTGTGTCAGCTGCCACATTCCCACAAGCAAAGGAGACAGGAAACCAGGGAAATTTGTTTGCAGAAGTCTTGAATGTGTCTCATGGAGAAGTGGGTCATGTGGAACACATGTGAGCAGAAGTGTCAGCAATATTCTAGTGGAATCTGAGTGGTTTGGCTTGGGAGTGACCTTAAAACTCATCCAGTTCCCCCCCCCTGCTATGGGCAGGGACACTTCCCACTATCCCAGGTTGCTCCAAGCCCCATCCAGTCTGGCCTTGAACACTTCCAGGGATGGGGCAGCCACAGCTTCTCCAGGCAATCTGTGACAGGGCCTCACCACCCCCACAGCTGAGAATTTCTTCCTAATATGCAACCTAAACTTATGCTCTTCCACATCATTTCTCTAACTATAATGATGTAGATTCTGTGTATGACATGAAAAGAGAAGAAATCAATAAATAATGGTTTGTAGAAGTATTTGAGAGAAGAGTGGATATTGCTTAGACTTCTTGCAGAGGAATGGAGCATTGCAGTCTACTTGGAGTGCAGTATGGGTGACAATGTGCTGTGTGATTTCATAGGATTCAATTCCAGCTTTGCAACTACCCAACACAAAAGTTCTCATCCAATATTGAAATGCAGGTGCAGGACACCCTTCCCTCTTTCTACAGGCAGCAAATCCAGCAGAATCTGTTCCTCCAGCAGAGAGTGCTGGGTCAGGACTGGGATGGCTCTATAACATTTATCCGAAGGGTAAGGGGAGAAAACGAAGAGAGAATGATCATGAAATGTTACAGAAAAGGCAGAGTGAAGGCAAACACACACCAAAACAAAATAGGGGCTGAGAAGAGACA
Source organism: Cnemophilus loriae (assembly GCA_013397755.1). Taxonomy (NCBI): domain Eukaryota; kingdom Metazoa; phylum Chordata; class Aves; order Passeriformes; family Corvidae; genus Cnemophilus; species Cnemophilus loriae. Next base: position 291,593 of record VZTF01007380.1, read on the forward strand.
TTGTGCACAGTAGGAGTGGAGAATTGCTCACAAGTTCTTACCTGCTGCTCATAAAGCTGCCGTTCTGCCCTTGCCATCGTGTTTTGAAACTCTGTTCTTCTTTTTGGCAGTAGTAAAAAAGTTTAGACCAGCATCTCTTGAATTTATGTTCCACCAGAAGTTCTCCAGGCTATGCTAGAACACTGCTGCACGTCTCTGGTGATCTTTGATGCAGAAGGTGATCTTGTAAAGGGCTGTGGAATTTCATAAGCCCTGCTCCTGAGGGAAACACAGGGTGCTGGCTCACCATTCCTTTGTGTGGTGGCTGAACTTATGAACTGATGCCCAATAATCAGCTGGAATTGCAGCTTTTCTCAGGCCCGGGTCTGTGCTTCAGAGAGGACTTAGTTTTATTTGACAGAAAAATGGCATGCTAAAGACAAGCCAGCTAAATCGGAAGAAATCAGGGATGGAGAGGAAACTCCTCCACTGTGTTCTGCTAACTCAGGGTGTAGCTGCAGGTATGTCCTCTAACTTCTGCCTGTCACAACCCCCCCCCCGCTGTAAATTGGAGGCAGCATATGATGGAAAATAATTTTTTGAAGTTTAGGTTCACTGATCATCTGGCATATTTAATCCTGAATATATATGGATGTGGAATCTATACATGGTAATGAAAGCTAATGGTCTCTTGGATGTTTCTTTCAGAATGCAGCTCTGCAGCACCTGTTCATCCGGAAATCCTTCCGCCCATTCAAATGCCTGCAGTGTGGGAAAGCCTTCCGGGAGAAGGACAAGCTGGACCAGCACCTGCGGTTCCATGGGCGGGAAGGGAACTGCCCTTTGACCTGTGACATCTGCAACAAGGGCTTCATCAACAGCGGTGCCCTCGAGAGCCACATGAAGTTCCACATGGACCAGAAAACGTACTCCTGCATTTTCTGCCCCGAGTCCTTTGACCGCTTGGATCTGCTTAAAGATCACGTGGCCATCCATGTCAATGATGGCTATTTCACCTGCCCCACCTGCAAGAAACGCTTCCCAGATTTTATCCAGGTGAGATGCTGTACTGATTTGAAGCACCACTTTGGGGGACCCTCACAAGGCTGTGGGTTTCTCAGTGCTCTCCCTGTGTAACTGCACAGTAGTTCATTCTCACAAGGTGCAAGGGTCCACCTCAGTCAGAAATTGAAAAGGAAGAGTGACCAAACACTGCTAGACATTGTCTTATGACACTGAAGTGCTCTGTCCACTAAATCATCAGATGCAATGCTTCAATCTGGCATTAGAAGGCACTGTACTGCAGAAGGGTGGGTGCCTTATTCCCAAAAAATGCCTGAAGCAGAAGTCCTGACTACTGCATCTCCATGGCACAAAAAGGAATTGTCTTTTGCTGTATTCAGCTTGTACTTGAACACACCATGCCCTTTGTCATTAAAACTCTGAACAAAAAAACGAATGGTTTTACATCTTTAATCCCTTGCCTGTTTTCTGTCAGGATAATTCATTTGAACAGCTTGAAGAAATGCCAGAACAGATCAGGATACTCTGCTTCCTGACTTCCCCCCTGGGCTTCAGCTGGGCACTTTATTCTCCTTCCCTGCACACTGCACTGGAGCAGTGAGTAATGCAGCTACTCTGCACTATGCTGAGCACTTGGACAAGGTTATTAGTAGAATTTAAAGACTCTATTTCCATGTCCAGTAAACAAAAACTGAGATAGACCATGAACATATTCATTATCCTTCCTAGAGACAAAGCAACTGTTGTGTCTCACTGAGCTGCCTGACTGAAATCGATATGTCGAAATCCAGTTTAGATCAGTAATAGTAACAGATAGACTATCCACTAGGCTAAAGAGGAAAGGATGGGGGAAAGTGATTTACTAATATAATTCAATCCTGGCAGAAGTCTTTTATCTTCTGTAAATGTTCAACAAGGAAGAATGTTGATGATTCAGAAATGCTGTACTGCAACCTCATTCCCTGTAAACTTTCCCGTGCAAGCGATTGAAAGTTCCATGGCTTTTTTCCAACTATTCAATTCTATTTTTGACAATTAACAATGATTTTTTTTTTCTCTTCTTGCTATGTGAATAATTAAGTCTAGTCACTGCTGCCTACTGAAACACTTCTGTGTGGAACAGGTAGAGATGCCAAGTTGTTCCATACATGATCAGTATTAGAAGATGGTAAGGATTTAATTAGAGATCCATTTCTTGAGTAGTGCTTGCATTTCAAATGTCAAACCTCATTAGTTCCGTTATTGGGGGGAGGGAAAAAAAAACCCCTCTAGATGTTTGAAGAGGTGAAGGATAGTCCCAGAGTATGGAGAAGTAATTGCCATTCAGGAATGGTGTGCACATGCTTTTCTGATTAAGTTTTTTCTTTTGCTTTGCCAATTGTAATTGCAAGCTCATTGTGTCTGATTGAAAGGAATTAGTCCCCATGTTTTGGTTTCTTACAAATGAAAGGAAGATAATGAACCTAAGATGAATGTGTTAGCTCGAGGGCAGTTCTGTGCAAATGGTACATTGTGGACTTTTGCTGCCCATTAAGTGCAACTGTGCAATAGCTGATGCCTTCAAGAATCAGTCTTGAGGAAATCAAATCACCCATCCAGATGAGTAATAAAGATGTTATGGCTTTATAGAAACTATTGCTGAGATATCAACTGTTCCGATCAAATACTTTTTAACCAAAGCAGATTAGACACCTTCAAAACCTTTTCATTTCCTTTCTTGTTGCGAAGACTTTCCTAGACTGTTTTACCACTCACTTCTCTCTTGAATAAACTTCATTTTTCTATGATCTGCCATTTTAGGTCAAGAAACACGTGCGCAGTTTCCATTCTGAGAAGATTTACCAGTGTACAGAGTGTGACAAGGCTTTCTGCCGCCCCGACAAGCTGCGACTCCACATGCTGCGGCACTCAGACCGCAAAGACTTCCTGTGCTCCACCTGTGGCAAGCAGTTCAAGGTGAGGTGGCTCTTGGCTGGATCATTACTAGTACAAAAACCACTATTTCTTACCCTCCTTCAAGGAGATAAGCTCATGTTCTCAAAGGTGAAAGAAAATAACACATGTAAACACACTAGACTTGCCTGTGAGTTGCATGCATAGCTTGTGTGAGCTATGACATCCATTTCTGAAGGACAAGGGGCAAGGTCACCTCAGCATCTTATTTCAAACAGATCTTATTCCTAATAATTTAATAGCAAAGGAACTTTCTGTCTGCTCATTAAGAACTGGGACATCATACACCTCCATTGCCAGGTGTTTGGGTTACATTGCTTATATCAGTTCAGTTAAGAAACTTCTTGCAGATGCCAGTGGATTAATAATATTCCTGGCCAAGATGCCTATGTCCATGGCATCCATCTTGCCAGCACACGTTATCCAGATGCCTTTCCAAATCCCACCGGAACAGATGGAGCGACTGAAATTACCTGACTGTGAGCCAGGTAAACTATGGTGGCAGCAGCCTGGTCCCTGTCACTGAGTTTGTGATGGGACACTGAGGGACTGGATACTTCTGGATGAAGGAACACATTTTTCTGAGAGGAAAAGCTGGAGAGAGATCCCTGAACAACTCAAACTGTGGCTCTTACGCGTAACAGGTAGTATGGCAGTTTCTGTGATGTTGCTGACATTTTTCTCCCCAATTACTCCTTCCCAGAGGAAGGACAAGCTGCGAGAGCACATGCAGAGGATGCACAACCCAGAGAGGGAGGCCAAGAAGGCTGATCGGATCAGCCGCTCCAAAACCTTCAAGCCCCGGATCGCATCCACTGACTATGAGAGCTTCATGTTCAAGTGCCGCCTCTGCATGATGGGCTTCCGCCGCAGGGGCATGTTGGTGAGTGCCTGGATGCTGTTACCGCCTCTGTACTCTATTCTGATGAATATGTAAGGAATAAAGATGGAATTCCAGCATTAGAACACAAGGATCATAAAAGGATTTGGGCTGGAAGGGACGTTAAAGCTCATCTCGTTCCACCCCCCTGCCATGGGCAGGAACACTTTCCACTATCCCAGGCTGCTCCAAGCCCCGTCCAATCTGGTCTTATCCAGCCAGGATGCTGTGAAACAGATTTTGGCAAATTTTGTAGCTGAGTTGAAGTGATACATCTCTTTTTAAACCTGTGTGTTTTACCTCTTTTGCAAATTTGCACATTTTACTGCCTGTGCTGTACATCTGGTTGTCAGTACCATATTTCTACACTAAGTAATGCTGACTGATGTGTACTGTATTTAACAGGACATGAGATGAAAATACTGCCTTATTCAGCCTTACTGCCTCAGTTTTCCTGACTGTCTTTCCTGTTGTTTGTTTCTCCCCCTTCTCAAGGGCCTCTTCTGGCCGTGTCTTGTCACTGCCTCTGGGTAAAGGCTGTTCTGCAGCAAGAGATTGTTTGTAAAGGTTTCATGGGGGTTCTAATCTGGGCAGAGACACTTTACACTACTTCACTCTCAGATATCAGCTACAAGACAGTTCTGGCAAACTATTTTACCCCTTCCTATCTAATTTTGGTTAGAGAAACTGTAAATGAGATCTAGCAAGACCACACTTGCCTTCAGCAGTTAAATGTGAGTGCACAATAACCCTTGCAGCTGCAAATGCTTGCAGTGCTGCTGGCTTGCATCGTTCAGTTTTGGTTTGGCTGTTATCTACGTCTGGGAGAAGCACCAATCGTTTGGCTTCCAGCTGTAATATGTTCTTGTTCTCTGTTTCTCCTAAGGTGAATCATTTATCAAAGAGACATCCAGACATGAAAATAGAAGAGGTGCCAGAGCTCACGTTGCCCATCATAAAACCCAACAGAGATTACTTCTGTCAATACTGCGATAAGGTGTGTGGGAAGTCACCCCTTGGAGGATAGCTCAGTCCCAGTCCTGGATGCAACCAATTTGTCTCTGCATAGGAATTTCTGGCAGGGTTTGTAGCTTTTCTGAGGTGCTTGCCAGCAACATTCCTGCAGTACTGTCCAAAAAAAAAACTGAAGACAAAATGCACTTAGGCCAAGGCAGCGGAATGCTAATTGAAAACTGCAGTTTTCCCCTTTCTGCTGTGTTTGGCATTGGAAAATTTGGATGCTGTGATCCAGCAGACAGTCACTGACCCTTAGTCTTGTGTTAGCCCAGGACTAAGAATCCTGCCTGTGTATAATTAATTCCTGGCCAGTAAGTATTTTTGGTTTCCGTATCACTTCTAAAAGTTAGTCTTTGACCCCTTTTATTGTAAGCTGCTTACTAGGTCATGTGCCGGTAATTCAGTGGTCAGTGGAGCCCAAAGATGCTTCTGCAGTGCCTTTGGGTTCTTCGTCTTATTCTCCTTTGCCTTTTATGCCTGGGAGCCTTAATTTACCAGGGAGTGTACCTTGACTGTCCTTATCTTCAGTATCTTTGTGATGCCTCCTTCCTTTTGCTTGAGGGGAGAAAAAATAGTTTTAATTATTAGATAGTATTTGTTTGTTGATGTGCCTAAAAAGAACTAGAAGATATGTTGATCTCTGAACTAAAACAGTTTGATGTTTTGTGTCAAGTAGAGACATCAACCCTCATGACAAATTAACACTGGGCATTTGATCTTCAAATATGGCAAAATGGGTTTTCCTCTTACCTCCTTATCCTGCTTGGTGTTCGGTTGTGGCATACAATATGTTTTCAAAAGGCTTCTCTGTGCTACACAAGGAGTCAGTTGCTTTTACAGGTTGATGAAACACTCGAAGGTGTATGTTCATGCCTTTTGTTGTAATTGTTTGGGGATCTAACTAAATGTATTCTCTAAAGCAACATGCAGACCTTCCAGATCAAGATAACTGGTAGCTGTTTCCTGTGCAGGCACCAGGACTGCACCATTTTAGTTCCAGATCTTTGCCCTGCAGGTGTACAAGAGTGCCAGCAAACGCAAAGCACACATCCTGAAAAACCATCCTGGTGCTGAGCTACCTCCAAGCATCCGGAAACTGCGTCCTGCGGGCCCAGGAGAGCCAGATCCCATGCTGAGCACCCACACCCAGCTGACAGGCACCATCGCCACCCCTCCAGTGTGCTGTCCTCACTGCTCCAAGCAATACAGCAGTAAGGTATGGGGGTTCTGGCCTCAGCCAGCCTCTCCCTGGGGATGCTCCTTCACCATGGTCTCTGTCACCTGTCTGTCCACAAGCAGAGCTCTCTTCTTCTCAGTCAGAGTGCTGATTTCGTGCTCTGTGCTGACAGTGCAGGCACAGTCTGATTGTTTTAGGGCCAAAAGATTCCATGAATAGAGGGTTTGTGCTGAAAAGTTATCAGAGCACAATTATGAATGGAAGGGCTTGGAAACTGCTCTCTGATAGTTACAGGGGAGATAAGTGGGGAAAGAAAACACAGAAAATACGACCTTTGGAAAAAGTCATAAAATACTTGGCTATGTTGGGGTAAAAAGCTGTTGAGGACAATACTTCAGTGTCAGCTCTAATCAGCAGCAGGTTTGTGATCCTTGTTTTCATCTTTGTTGACCAGAGGATCTCATAGTGTGAATCTTGATGCTGCTTTACTGAGGGAAACCTAAAAGCTGCATTTGGCCAGGCTATTGGATTTCATGTGGCCCTGAGTGGAGTTACTGACCACCCTTCCAATACTCCTTTGCTTCTTTCTGCAGACAAAGATGGTGCAGCACATCCGCAAGAAGCACCCAGAGTTTGCTCAGCTCCCAAACACGATCCATGCACCACTGGCAACGGCTGTCATCAGTTCCACGCCGGCTGTTCTCACCACCGACAGCACGACCGGAGAAACTGTTGTGGTAAGGGCTGGAGGCACACAAGGGCGGTGCAGGGAAACACACAGAAAAGGAGCCTCCTGGTATTAGTAACCCTGGTTTATTTGGCAGACATCACTTTAAAACCTGTATTAGGACATTATTTGAGATCACTTCTGGGTTTGAGTCTGTGTGGTCTAGTTTGCACTGCCAGGAGCTGTTCATTTCTTTCTGGAGCTTTAAGGATTTGTCTTTTATCCCCGAATCAATTTCCTTCTTTCATTCAGATCTACTGACTCCACATAATGAACTCAGGGATATACATCTCATGGATTTTCACTGTGAATTTTCTCCTGAAGTGAGAGATGCAGTTCCTGGCATCAAAAGGACAAATTTAACAGTGACTGGGGACTGGATCAAACTGTGTTCAGGGAGTCAGATCTTTTTGTAATCCTTTGGACAGCGCAGCACTGAGCAAGATGAATCTCCAGTGGCTGATCTCTCTACCGTTAATACATCAGCTGCCACAGAAGTGAAAGCTGAGACTAGAAAATGTGTCCTTCGGTGTTGTGGGATACTATGTAGTTTCAAAAGTCCTATTGATCACAGTTTAAAACTTCCTCTCTAAAGACTAACTGGATAAAAGACTGTTTTGCTTGAAAATGGAGAGGTTCAATCAGGATGCTGTTGGCTTCATAAACCTGATTAAGTTATGTACTAAATGTCTTTACACATTAGAAATACAGTTGTCACTCTGACAGGGGAGGAAGAAAGGTGGAATATGTCCATGAACCACTTTTTGACTTGGAAACCAAGTCAACTCTTCACAAATACAGGACTTTCATTGTTTACTAGAATGCTGGTATGTCACAAGATGAAAATAATTATTTTTATTATGATATGTTAAGTTAGCCCTTAATGGTCCTGACTAGGATTTAGACAGAAGAGCGCAATTCTAGTTGATGATCTGTGGTGACTACTTATGACCCCAACCTCTGTACACATTAAGCTCTTGTAAATAAATGACCAGACCCACTGTAAGTGTAGATAAAAGAACTACACCCCTGAGGAAGTACATCGATATGATGATCATCTGTATCTCTCTCTCTCCCTGCTCAGACAACAGATTTACTGACCCAAGCAATGACAGAGATATCCCAGACCCTCACTACAGACTACCGGACTCCCCAGGGAGATTACCAGCGCATCCAGTACATCCCTGTGTCTCAATCCACAACTGGCTTGCAGCAGCCTCAGCACATACAGCTGCAGGTTGTTCAAGTGGCCCAGGTGAGTAACCTGGTGGGGATCTTGCTGTGCTTTTGACCCGTTCCCTACCAAGCCTGTGTGTTCTTGGGGCTCTAGCACACAGAAGTGTGGTAAGGAGTAGTTAGAAAAAGTGCTGCAGCTACTTTTTACAGATAAATCAACTGATAAGGCATAGAGCTCCCTTCATAAGCACTTGTACTGGGCATAAATAGTCCTGCCAGCCTTGGTCAGCTTGATGGAGACACATCGACACAGTCCTGACTTAGTTCTACCCATCTGGGCAGCCTTGCTCAAGTCTGCTCTAGGAATGTTTCCCAGCAATTGGAAAGGTGGTTCAGTGGGTGACCCATTTTCTGCAGTTCAAGACTGATTTGTATTTCCTTGTCCTCAGTGAGTCAGAGCCAAAATTTGGGAGTACAGAGAGTGGTTGGTTGCTTGTTCCCTTCATAGCATCTATTAGAATATTCATTCTCTTGATGCTCAACAGCCTCCTAAAAATGAAACCAGAGTGTAACTAGAGTAACTGGTCTGAGGAAAATATCTCAGGCAGCTATAAGAAGTCACTGTAGTCTATAAATCTCTTACCCACTGGAGGAACATCATACCATGTGTTTATATTTGAATCTGAAATTCCGTGTTCTCTCTGGCCCCTCGTTACAAATCAGGTTAGGAATTTGGTTAATAAAGGCCTAAACAATGGCCCCACTTGATAGTGACTGTGGCTGTTGTAACGATACAAAAGCTTGAACACTGATTCCTGCACGTAATATTAGCAAGATCTTAATTTTATAAATATCCAAGACTTCTAATTCAATTACTGCAATTGATATCATTAGCAAGTGTTGCTCAAAAAAACCTTTAAAAACATTTGAGCACTTGTCTTGATGCAGAGCTGTGTCAAACTACAGAATTGGATATGCAAATCTTGAGTGTGTACACATTGTACAGAAAGATGCTCACAGAGAAGTGATTAACACTAATTCTGGCTTTTGAACCCTTTGGTTTAGTCCAGCCACTGCCACGAACAGCTTGTATGACGTTAGGCAAGTCCTTCCCATTGGTATCACTGAGATACAACCATCTCTGTGCCATTATGTCTGTTAAATGTACTTTATCTCCCGGGGTGCAAAGAAACTCATCAAGGTTCAACAGGTGTGCTCCACTAAGGCTCTTACCTCATTATTCCAGACCTTGTGTCCCAGAAGAGGTTTACGTGGCTGCTTTTGTAAAGAACTTGAGGTATAGACCTCTGATTAATTTTTTTCCCCAGGCTACCTCACCTCACCAGTCCCAGCACTCCACAGTGGATGTTGGGCAGCTCCATGACCCCCAGACATACACCCAGCATGCCATCCAGGTGCAGCACATCCAGGTCACAGAGCCATCACCAGCAACTCAGTCATCATCACAGGTATTTCCATCTTCTCTTCAGGAAATGCTTTCCCTACCAGCCCGCTCAGCTGGCATGTTGCATGTGCTGATGCAGGGCATAGTGTTTTCTTTATCATTTAAAGGCCCACATGTGAAATGACTCTCACATTGAGATCATCAAGCAGTGTCCAGATGTCTCAGGGTGTATGGGGGTGTTTTGTTGTGGGTTTGTTTGGGTATTTGTTGTGTGGGGTTTTTTTTTCCCCTGACAGTATGTACAAAGGAGAGATAAATGATTGGAAACAGACACATTTGCAGCTTAAATTAAGTCTGTCACTTGGAAGATGTAAATGGAAACTGGTATTCTTCAAATATTTGAAGTGCAGCTCTTCATGCTGTTGGGTAGAACTTAGCCTCTAATCTCAGGTCTCTGCCATAGACTCACTTTGGCAAGCAACAATATCACTATTTCAGTTTCCTGGTCTGAGCTTATTGACCATAGAGTGAAGCAAGCTGGAGGAGAGAGAGTTCTTGTGCTCGATATGCTCTGGAACCTGTCCTGTGTTTTCCCTTAATGAGAAGGTTGTATTTGTGACAGCACAGAGCTGTGCAATCCTTACTACACCAAGAACACTTGCACCTTTTTTTTCTGTAGGTTGGGGGTCAGCCTTTGAGTCCCTCCTCGCAACAACCTCAGCAGGAACTCAGCCCCTCACAGATGCAGACAACTACATCGACACCAAACCAAACCCTCCAGCAGCAGCAAGGCTCCTCAGTCCAGCACACGTATCTCCCCAGCAACTGGAACTCATTTCGGAGCTACTGTAAGTGTCTGCAGTAGCTCTAACTACTTGTCTGGCAAGTGTGTCTAACACGTGCCCCGTGTGTCCAGCTACCAAATGGGACAGTGTTTTCAGAGCTCATTCAGCTTTGTGGTTAATATTCATAGAAATCAAGAAGATAAAGTTTCAGACAAATGCAAATGGTTGTACCAGCTCTTCCACTATCATCCATACTGATCCAGTATGTGGTTTGGGCAGGCACACTGGGCTCCTTTATTCCAAGGAACTTGCATACAGCAAGAATCCATGTGTTGGATAGCTACTTGTTCAAATTTGGATGCATGCTTGAAAGAATTGTATGGAAGAAGAACGTGACATGAAGATGATTTCTCATGTCCATGCAGTTCTGGATGGTAATTCTGTGATTATTTGAGTGAGAACAGGATATATTTTCTCTGCATGAATTGCCAAATCTCCAGCTGGTGTTAACTGGCATAATTCTGCTGAGGCCTGTAGGGTTCTACAAGGCCGTATATCACCTGAATTTCTATTCAATACCCACTGTTTCAGACTTTAAGTCTTTCTGACATAAGACATGATCTTTGTAGATTGTCTTTGAGTTTGACTGGAGGTCTTGATTATCCAATTTGCATTTTTTTAGCATCAGAGATTCAGATGATGACCATCCCCCAAGGGCAGTACGTGATCACAGAGACTGCTGTGGGTACCCCAGTCACCACTGTCAACACAGGGCAAGTGAAAGCAGTTACTCAGGTAAGGAAAACCATCATGGCCTTTTTTTTCATCCAGAATATTATCAGGCATAAAGGTCTTCAGCTTGAAAGTTTAAGGAATGCCAAAATCGTGACTGAGGCACAGATTGGAGGTACCTAAGGAGGTGCAGACTGCATAATATAGTTGCATGTAACCATTTACAAGGCTCATGCTGTCCGGCCCTTGAATGTATGACTCCTTCCAGTTTAAAGTCTTCACTTAATCACATTTGCAGGACAAAGTATTATTTAGTGGTACTGCTTGGTCTTAAAAATATTTATGATTAAGCAGTATCCATTAAACCAAATTTCAGAACAGCTTCTGGAAATATTTCAGTAGCTTTCTGTTATCTGTAAGATTAGAAAATAAGAAGAGTTCCTGCTATTCCTTGTAAGCAATCCAGCATAAGGAGGCAGGTCACTGGCCTGTGTCGATCTTGGTCACTGAGAGTGCAACTTCTGCTAGAACACATGGAATACAGGAAAAAACCTTTCAGAATAGCTGAATTAAAAATTGCTATTTTAATCTGTAGTGATGGTCTAATTGTGTAATGAGTTTAACCGCTTGTAAATTAACCAAAAGCCAAGTAAGTCCAATGTCCTTCAAATCAAAAGACAGGCATTGTGTTGCTCTCAAATACATTTAAATGAAATAGAGCTTAGTTTAAAAGTTCCTTGTTCACACTGAAATGTCTGCCAGCAGACTATTAGAACAGAGAAGTTACAGAAGATATGGTGGTTATTATTTTCTGTATTCCCCATGCAGACTCACTATGTGATATCTGAAGGTCAGTCTGATCTGGATGGCAAACAAAACTCTTCACTCTCCAGCGAGGTTCAGGTGGGCGTTTCCCAGCCCACAACCCACACGGATCCCTTGGAATCCCAGACAAGCAACCAGCAGCAAACCACCCAGTACATCATCACGACCACCACCAACGGGAGTGGCGGGAGTGAACTGCACATCTCCAAACCCAGGACTTTCTCAGCAGAGCACGAGTGAAGGAGCCTCATGGTGCCATTTGCTTGTCCTTGTCACCTCCCTGACAGCCCAGATGTGGGGGTACCCTGGGGCTCTATATGTTTTAATGTATATGCTCACTTACCTTCCACTAAAATCTTGGAGCTCTTGTTAATGCTTTAAGAGGGTTTGATTCACAGTGACCATGAAGTACCCTCAAAATCCTTTTGGGATGCTTTTTATGCAGCTTTTAAGAAAAAGGACAAGAGAAGTGAAACCTCTGCTGGCCCTGGCCTTTATTTTTGGCATGTCTGCTGACCCTTATTTTTCCTTTTTGGAAGTGTGTCCAGCAAACAATTTTATTTCAACTGTATGGGAAAAAGCTTGCCTAACTGAAGGCTTCCTGGCAGATTGTCATATGTATACTTTTAACAGGAGCCATTAAACAGGAGAACATCATGTAAATTGCCAGAATATGGCAGAACTGCTTCCTGTGGCTTCTAGCAGCCAAGGTGAAGAGGAATGTCCCTGTGCCGAATGACCAGATTGCTTGGAGAAAGGAGCAACAGCAGCCAAGCGGTGGCTCCTGGTGTCCCTGTATGGGGATGGATTGAACAATGAAGCTGTGAAGATGTGCCGAAGCAGTCCATTAAATTATTATTTTTCCAGCCCTCCAGAACTTTTTACATGCTGTCTGCCCTGCCCTGTTTTACCCAGCAGTTCCAGAAAGCAGGAAAAGCACAGTCTTAAACCCATGTTGCTTGGAACAAACTGATTGAAATCCTAGGAGCACCTAAGGGTAGTACAGAGCCACTGTTACTTCTTTTCCCTCCAGTGTTTGCAGGGAAAATTGCTTTTTTGCCTGTAAACAAAAAAAAAAGGCTCAGCTAAACCTGCGCAGCAGCTTCTGCTGTGATCTAAGATAGTTGTGCCAGGAGAAAACAAGGATACAGAGCACTCCTCTGAAGGGACAGGGTTGTTATCTCTGTGGCCACCTCAAAGTAAACATATTTCTCCCCTTCAAGACTGGATGGAGAGTTGATTACTTTGATTTTTTTTTTTTCCCCAAATAACCTTGTTCGCAGTGCACTGTAATTCCTTCGGACAGTTCCAGAAAACAACCAGCCCTGGACTCAGGAAACACACAAGTGGACCACTATTTCTGGGACACGGAAAGCCATCCGTGAGGGTTGCCTGATGTGATGGACTGGTCTACGTACAGAATTCATGTTGCATTTAGGGACCAGGAGAAAGAGAAGGTTTATCTTTTAAGGCCATGTAATGTTTTTCCTTACATAATTCTCCTCCACAGGTCATCTTGGTTGGTTGTTTAAGCCATTCTGGTGGTTGCAAGAATATGACTAGAACTCCATTGACTCCTGATGGGATATACCATGTATGACTGCATTTCCATTCATTGCTGGAAAACTTGTCCCAGAACATCTGTGCATAACAGGATACATTTATTTATAAAACAAACACAAAGAAGGGTGCTGTGTCTTAGAGGCCCTTGAGACAGAAGAACTTGAGAGGTTTTTTTGATTTGTTTTCTCTTGTACTGCACTGAGTGTGAATGTGGGACTCTACCATAGGTATTCCCACGCAGTCAGGTGTGGATTACCCATGTGAATAAGCACTACACATTGCAGTATCAGGTTTTATGGAGTTAAAGATCTTTGACATGAGAGAACTCCACACTCAGGCTGCACAAGAACAAATCTGGTTCCTTGTGGGCAAAGCCTGGTAGCAGGTATTGCTTTGGTAATTAACATATCTGTTAATGTGGCGTGAAAATAGTTTTGAGATAAATCAGTTGGCAAATACTGGCCAGCTCAGAACTGTTCTGAGGCAACTTTGAAGTGACTTGCAAAAAGGTGGATTACTTTGTTCCTGGGATTTCTCTTCCCTTGCTGTACCACCATACTGGGGCACTAAGGAGCCAGGTAGAATTAATGTGGACCAGAGCTCCCATTTGGTCAAGTGCAGTGTTGAGTGAGCTTAAATTCTGTGGATTTGGCAGCCCAGCCACTGTGGCAGCATGGGCAAGCAACCAGAATGCCCAGTAAGTAACTTGAATTCATGTTGCTGAGGGCTTTGGAATTACAATGTCAGGCCTTGCAATGTTGTTGGTGTGGGAAGAGTGTAGGGAGAATTTTGTCTTGGCTTTCTTCATGCTGCTGCTGATTTAATAACAAACCAGAAATGCTACAAGCAGTAGGAAAATAGCAGATTTGGAAATGGGAGACCGGGAATACTGAGATACTGCCCTGCAGGAGCAATTTTAAGAGTCTTGAAAGTCTGACAATAGACGAACATCAAATATGTTCCCTTTAATGATGTTGCAGACGTGGGGTTTAAAAACTGTTTTGCTCTATTCACCTTTGTTGGAACGGTTCATGAATGAGGACAGTTGTACCAGTTATTTAAAACTGAAAACTATTTAAAACAGAAAACCATTTTAGAACAGCCTTTTTGAACTCAAATCTTCCTCATCAAAGTTTCTCTGCCCCGCAGCAGCAGCACACTTGGGCTATCAGCCTGACTCGAGGTGAAGTAATTCCAAGCGTCCCAAGTTGAATGAATGCCTGTGAAAGAAGCATGCCTGGCAATGGAAGTACCACAGATTTTCCTTCGAAAATAAGGAACTACAGTGATTGCACAGATGGCAAAGATTGCACAGATTTTTTCTCCATTTCTGCAGCACAGAAGGTATAGGATGTATTATTACTGTTTTTAAACCAGAGCAACCCAAAGATCTAAGTTGTGTCCCATAGAAGTGTAAATCCAGAGTCGTCTCAGTCGCCTGCAAGGTCCATGTTTTGTTTGGAGATCCTGTCCCTTCAAGGCGTTTTGGGTCAGATTCTGTATTTTCCTGGAGGAAAAAGAAAACAACCCCAGTCCGCACACCCTGATCTAGCACCTCTTGGACTGCTCAGGCCCCATCTGTTATTTAACTGTGTATGTTCATTGTACATTTGGTGACTGTTGGTGTGTTCAGAGTCTCGTGCAACCTGGCAGGTGTAAAAAAAAAAACCAAACCAACCTGAAATTAATAAATCCATTTCTCTTTCTTTTTTTAATCACTTGCGATGACCAATCTGTTTACTGGGGTAAGGTGTTCAGTGGAGGGTGAGTGAAGTAGGGTGTGGATAAATGGGATGATAACAGTATAGAAGTTACAGGGAAAAATGCATTTGCTACTCTCTGGATGGAACACAGAATTTCTGACCTCCCACAACACAATCCAAGGAAGGGTAAATGGAGAGTGGAGTGGGGAGCCCCTGTGTCTCTTTTGAAACCCCTTGCAAAGCAGGGAATTTTTTAAACTATTTTTAAATTTAAAAGGTAGTACTTTCTAGCTGATCAGCTGCACAGCATCTGAAAACTGAGAGATAAGGATGATGTCCGTTGGATCAGCAACCATGACAAAATCCCTCTAGAAGTGACTCATGTCCCCATCCCAGGGTTATCTCAGGTACTATCCTGAAATACCCACTCCCACGGTATGACCATCACTCACTAAGATATGTGACTCAAGTCTCTCAAGCTCCACCTAAATGTAAAGAAAGTGTAAGAACGAGTTAAAAACAGCAGAAGTTAGGGAAGAGTCCACCGTAACTTCCGTGCTGAATCTGTCTCTCGCTCATTGGGTAAGACCTGCACTCTCATTTATCATGAGTCAGGTTTTGTAACGGATTAGAGCTTGTCTGTACATTGCTTTGAACACATCTTTGCTGTCAGGTACTGTCACCTGCAATCCTGAACCTTAACCTGTCAAGACATTATTAAATGAGTGTTATTCTGGAAACTGTTAATGTGAGTCCTTGGAGGGCGGTGGCAGTGGGTAAAGGTGTGGAGACCCACGAAGAACCTCCGGTTGCTGTATGAAAATTTGCTGCATTAAAATTTAAAATATTCAGCCTTTGAACATTTAACTGTAATATTAGCACACCATCTCAATGACCAATCCACTGCACAGGACTGCAGTCAAGCCCTATAAATCTACGACTGACACGCGGCTTCAGCGTTCCACAACTACCGTATTTTTAGGGGAACTTACAAACTGGTCCTGGCGCAGCCCACTGTGCTACCGTGGCCTCTCACGATGGCCTCCGTCGCGACTCGCGGCCGCGCGCAGGCGCAGTGGAGCGGGGCGGGGCGTTCGCGCAGGCGCGGCAGCGCCGCCGCCTTCCGTCTTCGGCCGGGCCGCGTGAGGGGTATGAAATAAACCTGTTTTCTCTGTTTTCTTCGCTGTCCCACCCGGTTTTTAGTGGGTTTTTTACTGCCCTTTTCTTTATTTCGCGTGTTTCATGCGTTTCTTCGCAGCCTAGAGCGGCTCGGCTGTGTCGCGCCGGAAGGGACGGGGCTCCTGGCCCTGTCACACGTTCAACCTGAGACAAACCCCACCTTAGACCTGACCTTCGGTTCTGCACCTTAAAACCGCCTTCAGGATTTAAATATAGTCTTTCCTGGCGTTTAGAAGTGTTGAAAACAGTTCCTGCAGGTGGGAAGGAAAGTGAGATGGGTCAGCTGTACTTCCCAGTCTACCTGTCTGAAAAGCATTTCTCCATTGGCATGACCTGTGTTGCAATTGAAGAGTAAATGTTTCTGTATATCTGTCTCTTATATATGTGTGTGTGTGTATGGGTTTTATATATATATGTTTGTATGTGTATACATGTGCATATACGTAGATGTGTGTGTATATATATATATATACACACATATATATAAATAACGTTGCTATATAGAGAGAGAGAGATATTGCAGGCCAACACCATAGCTTCCATTTAAACAACCACTCATGAAAGGTGGCTCCTCCGTCAGTCCTCACATCGGGATGGATGTATCTGGGTTTGAGGTTTTCGTTTGCTGAGGATTTTGCTGTCGTTGTCCAGGAGCGGGAGGGGTGGAGGATGGATTCCCTGGATCACATGCTCACAGACCCCCTGGAACTGGAGGGCAATTGCACACGGATCATGGAGGACTGCATGCTGGGCAGCACCAGGGTCAGTCTGCCTGAGGACCTCCTGGAGGATGTGAGTAGGGCTGAGACACTTCACCTTATCATAATCTCTATATAAACGACATGTTTAACTCCCTTTTTGGGGCTTACAGAGCAAACCGGAAAGGGGAGGTGTTTCTGACTGCCTTGGAAAAAGTATCAAGAAGGTCTTTGATTAATCTTAGGACGATATCTTTTAAATTAATTCTGTTATGTTCTTATTGGTTTAAAATTGCCTTTAAGAGGATTGTTACAAGCTCTGAATTTATTTTCTTGTTGTTAGTAGTATCAATTTCTTCATCTTTCCTTTTTATGCTCTGTTGTTTCCTGTTTTTCATAAAACACTGTCTCATGACTGGTATTACTTAAAAAGCATCAAGGGCTAGAAAATGGTCAAGGACATGGCTGCATTTTCTTTACTATAGTTTCTTGCTTTCTTTAGCCTGAGATCTTCTTTGAGGTTGTCAGCTTGTCAACGTGGCAGGAGGTCCTGACAGATGAGCAGCAAGAGCACCTAAAAAAATTCCTGCCTCACTTCCCTGAGAACAACCGAGAGCATCAGAACAAGCTCATCTCAGCGCTGTTCAGGGGGGAGAACTTTCGGTTTGGGAATCCACTGCACGTCGCCCAGAAACTCTTCCGGGGTCAGTCGGCCTTGTGAGCTTCCTTGCGGGTTTGAGGCAAGTTCTCAGCTAGCAGCTAAAAACCCAGGTATGTGTTTTGTCTTTGTTACAGATGGACACTTCAATCCCGAGGTGGTGAAGTACCGGCAGCTCTGTTACAAGTCGCAGTACAAGCGCTACCTGAGTGCCCAGCAGCAATACTTCTACAGGCTGCTCAAACAGATCCTTGCTTCCCGCAATGTGAGTGTGCTCGGGGTTGAATAGCTTGTCTTTATAAAAAGTGTCTTGGTGCAGTCACAGTTCTCTCAGGCCTTTCCTTTAATGAACTGAATGAGTAATGCTTCTGGTTTTTCCAGTAGCCCAGAGAGAACTCCAGACCCGTTGCTATATTTGTAGATTTCAGGTAGTGTAACTCTCATAGCTCTCACTTGTCTGTACTGTCTTTTTTTCATGTTCTCCTTGTCCCCGCTTCCTGCATTTGCCCCTTTACAACTTACTATTTTGCTAACAAGTCATTCTGCCTTTGTTTGTTTACCATTTCTGAAACAAGTACAGTTGCTAAATACAGTTAGAAAATATGTGGATCCAAACCTCTGATTCTCATGCTTGCAAATCCCTGGTAAAGTCTTTCTCTATGGATACTTCTGTGAGCAAATTGTTGCCAACTGAAATGTGTTTGTTGCTCGTTTATCTTTCATTACACTTACACATTGAAACATATGGCATGTAGGGATGAAGAAGAAAGTCTGTCTTTATAAAATGCCCTACAACGTTGTGGGAGATAGAGAATCCCAGAATGGTTTGGGTTGGAAGAAACCTTAAAGCCCATCTCATTCCAATCCCCTGCCATGGGCAAGGACACCTTTCACTAGACCAGGTTGCTCCTGGCCTTGAACACTTCCAGGGATGGGGCATCCACAACTTCATTGGGCAACAATATGGAATACATAGGAAGTTGTTTCCTCTGTAGCCATGAGAGGTAAAATGTTTTTTTCAAAAGAGACAGTATTCCATGTCGTTGTTACGTATTTGTGTGGAAACTACACCTCACACCAATGATTTAAGTTCTTCTCAACAGTCCACGTAAAATGACAGATATTATTAGGTGTGCAGAAGAAGGTGCAGAAATTTCACCTGGTTTTTTTCCTCCCCTTTAAATGATGGTCTAAAATGCTAGGTTTAAAATCTTGTATGTGGCAGATACTGATCCTTCCTAAGGTTTCCCTTGTACAGATCTGAGGTGCTGATGGCACTGCATGGTAACCTTGCTGGAAATATCTGAGCTGGGCTTACCCATCCTGGCTTACAGCACTGTAGCTGACATAGCTAATGTCACATGAATCTCTCCTTTCAGCACTTGCTGGAATTAGCTAGGAAAGGAGGCCCTGACATGACCCTAAGGAGAAAGCACTTCCCACCGACATATGACTCAGAAGAACGAGACAGACGGACACATCGGCGCTACTTAAAGATCCTGAGGGAAGTGAAAGAGGAGTGTGGAGACACTAGCTTGTCTTCTGATGAAGAAGGTAATGCCCTGGGCTGAACAAAAGGCTCCAGATGTGAAAGGAAAAAGACACTTTTTTGATGTGGAGACAGAGCCTTTGATAAAAGATTGGATTCCGGGCTCCGTTTCCACTGGCTGGGGTCTAATGAACAGAGGGTAATAGTTACACAGATTGGTGATGAGTCCTGCAGAAGTCAATTTATATCTCTGTTTTAGATCTAATCTCTTGGCCTCCAAGTTCTCCAGCACGTTGTTCAAGTCCACCAGTTCCCCTGAGAGTGATCCCCACATTGTCAACCTTGGACATGAAAACTGCAGGTGAGAACCAAACAAGGGGTCGGTATGGATAGAGGGGGGAGAATTACCTTGAGACCCTGCAAGAAATCACCTTTAAAATGTGTTGTTTGATGGGAAATCTTGTAATGCTTCATTTTCGCAGTCCCCACAACAGTTGGCTCTTTTCCCAGTTTAATCTTTTTCTTCTTGCAAGACCAGTATTTGAACACAAGAGTCATAGTTTCTGTAATACTACTGATTTCTCTGTTGTATTTTGCCTTTAGTGGTTGAAGCATTAGCATAGTCCAGTTCAAAATACTTGAGAATCCCTCCTAAAGTGACTGGAATCAATTCTGCAAACTCTTCAAGCTGGTTCTGGCTTCTTTTCTCTTCCATGCTTGCATCAGCAGTGAAAACTGATGACCCAGTGAAGCACTGAAATGAATGAATGAATGAATGAAATTCATGTATGGAGAAATTAGTTACTGAAATTTGGAGATTGCTGGAAGTGTAAATGGATAGAAAATGGCATTGTAAGAAGCGTGGAAGGTAACAATAGTGGAAAAGTCTGCAAATAATTATTTTCATTGCAGACAAGATAGAACTTGGGGAAAGCGATTTGAAGATGATGTTGAAGAAGCACCATGAGAAACGAAAACGTCAGCCTGTAAGATGTCAGAAAGTCTTGGGGGGTGGGACCACACTTTATCTTTGATGTTTTTATCTCTTTGCCATAAAGATCAGGGTACTTCTGGGTGACAAAATGATTGCTATTTTTTGTGTGCACCCACCCCTCAGCCCTTTATTGTAACCTGGGTTTAATTGTCAGTGTATAGATGCAGCTCCTGGCCATGTTTATCTGGATAGAAGGATTTTGTAATTTTACTTACATGTTTTGGGGAGACAAAATTTTGGATTTCAGGGTTAGAAGACTTCCCAACTTTTATTGCAGTAAATAATTTAATAAGCTGATCGTGGTTGAGTTTGCTGCATTTTAGTACTTGGGTACTTCTTCACCTTGTTGCCGTCTTAACACTTTGTCCTTTCTCAGTTTAATTTCTATCCCATTGTCCTGGGTAGGATCACCCTGATCTAGTCACAACAGACCTGACCCTTGAGGACATCATGACTCGAGTGAATGCTGGCAGGAAAGGTTCCTTAGCAGGTCAGTGGATCCTTTGCCTTTTTCATTTTATATATGTTGGTTTAAAAACTAGAGGTTTTCTGTTGAGGGGAAAAGTAAAGATTTATGACAGCAGCTGGGAAGGTGGAATGATTGAGGTGTGAATGAGTGCACACAATATACATTTCTAGATATATACTTAAACAGTTTATGACTCTCATTAAAGTATAGTAAGAAGCTGTCTAATTATTCTTTTTAACTTTTATCATATCTAAAGCACTATTTGACCTCGCGACCCTCAAGAAAAAGGTGAAGGAAAAGGAAGATAAGAAAAAAAAGAAGCTGAAGATTATTAAATC
The DNA here is from genome assembly GCA_013397755.1 of Cnemophilus loriae. Classification (NCBI taxonomy): domain Eukaryota; kingdom Metazoa; phylum Chordata; class Aves; order Passeriformes; family Corvidae; genus Cnemophilus; species Cnemophilus loriae. The sequence goes on from VZTF01007380.1 coordinate 312,363, forward strand.
TGAGGTGGAAGATTTGGCTGACTCTCTTGGCAATGCAGATGGACTCCCATCAGTGTCTCAGGATCTTTCCCCCCTCCCTCTGTCATCCATCAAAGACGAGTAAGTGCTTCAGAGGGCCCTGAACACCTTGCATGGATGGAAAAAGCAACATGTTTCAGCTCACATTTTTGTGAGACTATTGCAGGCTGTGTTTTTGTGCAGTTTGGGATGTGTGAAATGTGTAGTGTTCATCTTTGTATATGGAGGTGAATATTTACTCAGAGAACTTACTTTGCTTGTGTTCTCTTTCATTTGAAGACCTCTTGAAGATATGAAGCCATGCCTTGAAATAAATGAAATATCATCCAGCTTCTTTTTCCTTCTTTTGGAAATACTGTTTCTGGAAGGACCTGCTACTCTCTCTGTGGTAAGGAACCACCCACTTATCTAGGAATCTTTGCAGGAAGCAAAATCAAAGAATAGAGGAGCTTATAGCTTTGTAATAGCGATTTTTCTCCAGACTTACACTGCTGTAAATTATAATAAGATTTAGATTACATATTAAAGAAATTAAACCCTGTGGGAGTGCTACCACATTCTGGTTTTAACACATTTCATGAGTTTAGGCAGTTGAATCTGTAAGTCTTTCCATACTCATTCTATAGATCATGGTTAGATATATTTTATATATTAGAGCAGAGATGGGGAAGTGTTTTCCTCTTCTTTGGTACTGTGGTTACTTGAAAAAGTCAGGTGATTATTTCACATACATAAAAACCTTTTTGTCCCCTGCATATGTTTAGCTGGTTTGTTTTCTGTGAAGACAGTCATAGTTTAAAGTGTGAGATCATTAACAAAATAATACTTTTTCCTCTTCAGCTTGAAGATAAAGTTCTCGATTGGCAATCTTCTCATGCCAGTGCACTAAATAACTGGTTCTCCTTTGCCTCTAACTGGTCTGAATTGGTTTTACCTGCCTTGCAGTATTTGGCAGGCGACAGCAGAGGTAAGAAGAGATGTTATGAATACTAGTGGTGTTTGTTCCTCTGTTCTAGTCAGTGCTGGTTTGTATTATAGCTCAAATCAACTTTTCATTCATTGCCACAATAAATCCTTGTATTGCTGGCAGTGTTTCTGTGATAGGCTGTTTGGCTGGTATGTCTTGGTTGTGGTCGACTTGTTTTGCATGTGGATAGTAGATAGATTCCCAAGCATGATTCCCAAGTATGTGAAAATGTCTGTGAAATTGCCTCTAGACAGACAGTTTCTCGTGTTCAGATCATGGCTTCAGGCAGGGTGTTAGAAGCAGGAGGGGATTAGTCTCTTCCCCCACAATGTGAAGTTGTAATTGTCTTTGGAGATAACAAAAAATAAACTAGATTATGCCTTTAGCAATCCACTGAAACATGAGGTTGGCCCACCTTGGGCTTGGGCCAGCTGAGTTTCAGCCATTCCTTTCAAACTAAATTATTCTGTGGTTCTGATTTGCTTAGTGGGAAGTTTTAAAGGCAGAGACAGAGTAGATTGTGGTGGCCTTGCAGCATATTGTCCATAATGCTGGTGAATACTGTAAATCCCAAGCTCTCTTCCCACAAGCCCATGAATATTCACTGTACAATAACAGTCCCTGGGGCCTCATACTTTTTTTTCCTCTTCAGCTTGAAAGTAAAGTTCTCAACTGGCAATTTTCTCATCCCAGTGCACTAAATAACTGGTCTGAACATGGTGAACAGCAGGAACAGGCTCTCAGCTGACAGCCTGTTGCTGGAAGGCTCATTATCCTGTTCTGTTCTTTCCTTGTGCTTGCCCTTATACTCTGAGATGCTCACCTTCCCTTAGGGCAAGGATAAATTTAGAGATGCACTTACATAATCATTTAAAATGCTCTGTCACTGTGAGTCTTTAACTTGACCGTTTGCATTACCACTGTAGGATTTTGAGGTTGCACAATTGTATAATGTCCCTGACATGCACATTTGTCATTGTAGATGCTCCTTCCAGCTTCTCACCTTTTGTTGAATTCAAGGAAAAAACTCAGCAGTGGAAATTGCTTGGTGAGTACCTTGTGTTCTTCTGTGATGTGTACTATAGTGAAGGCTTGTTGTTTTCTGCAGGACTTTACTTTTCATCTTGCTGCAGCCTGGAGAAAAACACAAACAGAGCTGTTAATTCCATGGTTAGGCATTTTCTTTTCTTTTAGCTGAGCTAATACGTGTTTTGGATTCACGGTGTTCACAAGACGTCAGTACCAGCTGCAGACAGAGCATAAATGAGCAAAGGCACTGAGCTGTATTTCTTTCTGTTGCTGACTTAACCATGTTTGTCAGCCTTCAAATTTGTCTGAACAAATACAGTGATTCATATTTTCCCTTCTGTAGAGCATACCTTCTTGATGATTCAGCGTAATTAGTGATTATTACAATTGCAAATGAATTAAGCTTCTCTGTGGAGCAAACTGATACTATTCTCATTTTTAAAAGTGGGAACCAAAGAGCAAATTGATGATCAATGTGCTCAGGCTCATACTAATTGAATTACAGATGTTTTGTGTTTATGTTAATTCCTTTAGTTACTACACAGAATTTTTCATTCTTAACTATGGTGATTATAGTGATCATATTTGCAGGCTTAAACTGGCAGAGATTTGGAGTCAGGAAGTTTTTCCTCTGATCCTTTTCACAATTTTTGGTGGAGGTTATGTAGGCATGTGTTTCTGCTCATGGATTCAGTAACTGGGATTACTTTGGTGAGCGGGACCAGGTGACTGTGTCCCAAACAGCGTCTTGCTTTAGGTGCAAGGAGTTGAAGCACCATCCTTTGTACCAGCACAGGGGAATCACTGGGATTTAGCATTTCCTAAGCCTGGAGGTGTTCAAATATTGCAGTTTGAGTGTCTGTGACTGGTGATGCATCAAGGAGGGAAGGGAACAGGAGAGGACTGGGAATTACAAGCAGCTGGCTTCCTAACAATTAAAAGACTTCTATTTTTACATTTTCGTGATTTCTTACTAGGTAGTTACCACGATCATGAGAAGGAACTGGCAGCACTGTTTCATCTCTGGTTGGAGACCAAAGACCAGACTTTTTTCAAAGTGAGTCAGACAAAAATCACCTTCTAGGAGCACAAAACCTGACTGTGTTCTACCCAACACTGACATTTCTCTCTTTCTCAATAGGAAAATGAAGACAGCTCGGATGCCATGCCACTGCCCAGAGTGTAAGTATGTAACACTGCTTGAAAGCCTTTGTAGTGCTGCTGAAGCTGTGAGGTTTGGGTCTTGTGCCTCTGGATCTTAAAATAAAACAATGTTACATCACAGGGCAGGAGAAAATTTGATAGTCTGACTTTATAAATGCAGTAACTTAACTTCATAAAGTCGACTGATTTTATCGAAGTTCACATATATTATCAGAGAAAAGCTGCAATCTGTCTTAGGTTCTGATAATGAGATCACTTACAGTCCTTGCTTGCCTTCAGGTAGTGCACAGAGCACATTGTAAGATCTCTGCAGGGCTTACTTTTGTTACCATAAATGCTTTCAGAATTTGTTCAGAAGAATTTGCAGAACGATGAGGGGATTCATCCTTTGGGACTGTTGTGGGCTGCTTGTGCTCAGAACTGATGGTGCCCTTTGTTTCAGAAGGACTGACTATGTAGTCCGGCCTAGCACTGGAGAGGAGAAACGGGTGTTTCAAGAGCAGGTAAGAAGAGAATCTTCATTTTAAAGGCACATGCTGAAACAGTTGGCCACTAAACCAAGAGAATTTGTGTAGGATGGCAGTTTTATACTCTACACAAATGTAGTTAATGTGAAGAATTGATATGTTGCTTCTGCCTTGAAGTTGGTATCTTGGCCTTGCATAAAACTTGCTAATGACATAGCCTAGCTGCTTGTTTCAAAACCATTAGTATTTCCAGTAGGCAAAATTAATTTGATAAAAATTAATTGGATAAAATTAACGAAATTGACAGCGTCAGTTGGTTGTGCCAACCCTGCTGTCTCTTTTGCCATCCCCCACCATCGGAGGATGACTTGTCTCTATTTTTTGGGTATGTATGTGTGCAAGCAGAAAATAAGTGTCAGTAAGTGCACCCATCCACTTAGTTATCTTGTCTGTAGTAGATGCAAGTGGGAATTAGAGGGAAAACACATGATGGGGATTCTTCTCCCTTCTCTCCATGTGCTGTCTGCAGGACAGAATATAGAAGTTCAATTCCGGAAATCTTTCTTTAGCCAGCTAAAGAGAGGAAGGGGAAGGGGACAGAAGGTGTATCTCTTGTATTTCTGGCACCTCTCTGTGCAGCTGCTTCGCAGTGAATGCATTGCACCTGCACACCTTGCTTAGGTGGAGCATTGTATTTTGCATGAAGTAGTTTGTGATTTTCTTGATCCAAAATAAGTTTATACAGCAGTATTTGAGCCTTTAGTTTAAAAAGGGTTTCTCTAGAGAATGATGACAACTTACCTTGTAATATAACATAAGGCTTTGCTGTATGTTTCCTGGTAAAGTCAGTGCTCTTGTGTCCACCTCCAGGAGCGTTACCGTTACAGCCAGCCTCACAAAGCCTTCACTTTCCGGATGCACGGCTTCGAGTCCATTGTTGGTCCTGTGAAGGGGGTGTTTGACAAGGAAACTTCCTTAAACAAAGCCCGGGAACATTCTCTCCTGCGCTCAGACAGACCAGCATATGTCACCATTTTGTCCCTTGGTAAGGTCACGGCCAAAAAAACTTTTTAAAAGAAGAAAAACATTCCTCTGACCCCTCAAACAATGACTTTAGGAATCTACATTGGGGTCGAATGCTGTTCCCCAAGTTCATCACTACTAGCACGAAGTTGGCACAGTTGATGTACTTTAAAATGATCCTTTATAATCTCTCCACATATTTTTGAGGGATTTTAGGGGCTAGATTTTAGTGAGTAAGTAGGCACTGTGAGAACAAGGGTAATAGAGCAGTCCCAAAATGTATCTGCTGGAGTACCAGAGTACTGCTGCCCAGTTACAGCTGGAAGTTTAAGCTCTGGTTTTGTGTTTCAGTTCGTGATGCTGCTGCTCGCCTTCCTAACGGAGAGGGAACTCGAGCTGAAATCTGTGAGCTGCTCAAAGATTCCCAGTTCCTAGCTCCAGATGTCACAAGTGCTCAGGTAAGTTAGATGTCCTGTCTGACCTCAGATTCTCATAAAAATACACTGCATGGACCCAGGCAGTACTCAGTTGCAAAGGCCCAATAGTTTTTATGCTGGTATGATGAGCAAAAGGGAGCTGTGTACTACTATTGTGAGCTGCTGCAAATCTGCACCAACTTTGGATGATGAAAAACCAGCTAGAAAAGCCACAGATGTAATGCTGTCATAGAGCTACTCACATTTTAGATTGAGAAACAGTCAATTTTCAGAGCTTTGGTGGAAGCTCCGTTTAACCCAACGTGGCAAACACCATGCTGTGCTGCAACATCTGCTCTCAGTCAGTTCTCACTTGGATGGAGATTGCTCACAGTTTACTCAGGTTTTATACCAAATAGGATCACTTTTCTATTCATCAGTTTTGGCTAGTCCAGCGAGGGATATCTTGTAATCTGTGAATTCTGAACTTCAGGTTAACACTGTTGTTAGTGGTGCCCTGGACCGATTGCATTATGAGAAAGATCCCTGTGTGAAATACGATATTGGGCGGAAGTTGTGGATCTACCTGCACCGGGACAGGAGCGAGGAAGAGTTTGGTAAGCCCGGGTTGGTGATATCTTAATAATTAAAAGTGTTTCTAAAGATGGATAATGAACATTAATTTGTCAGTCTAGCTTTTTTTTCTAGTCAGTTTGCTCATGTTAGTCCTTCAGCACTTAAACCCAGTCTTAGAGAGCAGTGTGTCACTTTGAAGCATTTGTTTGAAAAACACCATACCACGTGCAAGAACTGCAGATGTATCTTCTTATGTGTCTTATTTTCAGCCTTTTTGGCTAATTTTACTAGATGTTTCTCTTTGCACTGTTACATGACTGTGTGTGTTTAATTCCTTGTCTGAAGAAGAATCTGCAGCTCTTACTTAGCCTCTTCCTTAAATCAGTTTGCTTGTGTTCAGGAGCTCTAACCATTAATTTGTCCTTGCAGAACGGATCCATCACGCTCAAGCTGCTGCAGCAAAGGCCAAGAAAGCTCTTCAGAAGCCAAAACCTCCAGCTAAAATGGTAGATTTCTTTGCTCAGGGTTGCACAGCTGCTTTTGGGATTGAGAAGGAGATTAGTCTTGATTTAATCCATAAATTCTGCATCCATAGCAGGTGATGAAAATTGCCGCATTTGAGTTAGGAATTCATAATGTATATGAATGTCAGTGCACAAAATGAAGAGGGAGAGAGGGAACTTTTCCTCCACCCAGCTTCCACTGCTATCCTCTCATTTGTGCTCCCTATTAAAGGGATAGTCTTTCAGATCTAGTTTTGAGGTTAATTTGTAACAGAGTGTGTGGAACACATCTGTTCTCCCCCTTGCTGTGCTGAAGCCATCAGGGTTTGGGTATCTGATATTAAATACGTCCGAAGTACTTGGCTATTGGCACATTAACCAAGGTGGAAATCTGCATGTTCTGAAAGTTTGTCACAACTGAGGTGCACTTTTCCCTGAGAGTGGGAGCAGCCAAACACACTAATTCATCCATGGCTGCAGCTGGGGAAAGGCAGACAGTCAGTCATGTTTGATTTCAGGATTTAGCAGCGGGGCCTCTTTTACCACCATACAGAACTCAGGTTGAAGTGCTCAGCCTACTGCAGGGTGCAGCAATCAACCCCAGTTTTTGTGATGCTGGATGTGGTTTCTTTGTAGAAGTCGAGTAGCAAGGAGGGTGCTGTGAAAGCCCTCCCCACCGGCACAGCAGAGCCCAGTCAGCTGAGCCTCAGTGACTCCAGCATGCCACCAACTCCTGTGACTCCCGTGACACCAACTGCACCTGCATTGCCAGCAACACCCATCTCACCCCCACCAGTGTCTGCGGTCAGCAAGAGTGTATCTGGTGCTGGGTCAGAGCCAGCAAAACCCAGCCAGAGGTACTGCTTCTGTCCCCTATGTCACTTGGGAATGCTGCTCACTGTTTTTCAGTAATTTGTATAATTCAGTAATGAGGGAGTTGGGGTTATTTAGCCTGGAGAAGAGGAGGCTCAGGGGTAACCTTATCACTCCCTACAACTCCCTGAAAGGAGGTTGGAGGCTGGTGAGAGTTGGACTCTTCACCCAGGAAACAGCAACAGGACAAGAGGGCATAGTCTCAAGCTGTGCCAGGGGAGGTTCAGGTTGGGTATGAGGAGGAATTTCTTCACAGAAAGCATGATTAGACCTTGAAAGAGGTTGCCCAGGGAGGTGGTGGAGTCCCCATCCTTGGAGGTGTCCAAGGAACAACGGGATATGGCACTCAGTGCTCTGGGCTAGGTAACAAGGTGGAGATCGGTCACAGATTGGACTCAATGATCTCAGAGGTCTTTTCCAACCTCAGTGATTCTGTGATTTTGTGAATTTCCTACATCTTTGCTGACCTACCGGCTCTGTCTTTTCCGTAGTGTTCTCCTGGTGTCCTCCCCCACCATGCCCCAGCTGGGGACGTTGCTGCCCCCATCTCAGAGCTCGCAGGCGCAGCCAGGGCCAGCACCCACCCCACGTGTGGTCAGTCACAGCAGCTCCTCAGGCCTGCCACAGGTCCGCGTGGTCACTGCCCAATCCAGCCTCCCAGCCATGTCCCAGCAAGCCCCAGTCGTCACCCAGCAGCAGCAGCAGCCCACATCAGTGCCTCAAATCCGTGTTCCAGCTACAGCCACACAAACCAAAGTGCTCCCTCAGGTGAGTTGGAAGGGGTAGAATAGCTCTGACGTCTGATCTGACTTGTGGTGTTTTGGTGTGATGCACAGGCATTCTGTGCTCATTTGGAGCATGCACTAACTGCAGGCAAGAGCACAGAAACAGTTCTACATATGCAATACTGTTCAGTGCTCTCTTTTTCACCTATTTACCTGGCATCATTAAATTGTGCATTACATAAAAAGTCCATAGAACTTAGAATCACAGAATCATTAAGCTTGGAAAAGACTGTCAAGATCATCGAGTCCAGCCATGAACACAGCAGCACCACCATGTTCACTACTAAACTATATCCTCAAGTACATCATCCACATATTTTTTTGAACACTTCCAGGGATGGTGACTCCACCACTGCCCTGGGCAGTCTGTTCCAATGCTTTACAACCATTTCTGTGAAAAAAAAATTCCTAATATCCAAGTTAACCTCCCTGGTGCAACTTGAGGCCAATTATTCTTGTCCTGTCGTTTGTTACCTGGAAGAAGAGACTGACACCCACCTCACTACAAATTCCAAGCAGCTGGAATTCTTGTGAACTCTCCCAAACTCGCAAGCTAAGGCACAATACAAAGAAGAATCACTAGACCGTTCCTACTGTGGTAGTCTGCTCATAGTCTTCCTCCTCTCTTCTGTAGGCTGTGATGACTCTGCCTGTAAAAGCTCAAAGTAGCCCTGTGCAGGTACCAAGAGCAGGAAGCTCCATGGCCAGCCAGGCAGGTATCACTGTGACGGGGCTGCCTGCAGTGCCCAGCCCTGCTGTGAAGCCAGTGACCAGCTCTCCAGGCAGTTCTGCTGCCAGCACCTCCTCCACCACTGTCATTCAGAACGTGGCTGGCCAGAACATCATCAAGCAGGTGAGAGGGAGGGAGAGACAAGGAATTTATTGTTTCCTGTTTGTTGTGCAGATGTGAACATTTGTGAGCTGTAATGCTGTGTGAGTTGATGGACTGTGCAGACAGATGCAGTGCTGGTTCGGTGTGTTTGAGCCCTATTTTCACATACAGGTGAAAGATGTGTATGTGCAGGTTCTTTAGTGATCTCTCGTTCGTTTGGTTTGGAAAAGAAACCAGTCCCACAAGTATTTCCTGTTTCAGGTGAGATTGGGAATGCCATCTGATACACAACCAGAACCATTTTCAGTAGTGTACTGAGTGCTAGTCTCATTCCACTTGCATTCTAGTGGGAGCAAACATCATCCTTTTGGTAAGTTCTGCTTTGAGTGTGCCTTGGACCTTGTCCTGGTTTGACAGAACCATTTCTCTGTTCTCTCCCAGGTGGCTATTACAGGACAACTTGGCGTGAAGACCCAAGCTGGAAGTGGCATCCCACTCACAGCGACCAATTTTCGGATCCAAGGGAAGGACGTGTTGCGCCTGCCCCCATCCTCCATCACCACAGACGCAAAGGGACAGACGGTGCTGCGCATCACTCCGGACATGATGGCCACCCTGGCCAAGTCTCAAGTCACTACTGTCAAACTGACTCAGGACCTCTTCACAGCAGCTGCGGGAAGCAGTGCTGGTGGGAAAGGCATCTCCGCGACTTTGCACGTGACATCCAACCCTGTCCAGGCTGCTGAGTCTCCAGCCAAGACAAGCACGGCATCTCCTGCCTCCTCCAGCCCAGCTGGAGGCACTGTGGTTAAAGTGACTCCTGACTTAAAGACTGCAGAGCCGACAAGCTCTGCTTTCCGCCTAATGCCTGCCCTGGGCGTGACTGTGGCAGATCAGAAGAGCAAAGCCATAACTACGGTGGCATCCACGGAGGCCAAGCCAGCTGCCACAATCAGAATTGTGCAGGGGCTGGGGGTGATACCCCCTAAAGCCGGGCAGACCATCACTGTAGCCACTCACGCTAAACAGGTGCCGTCATCCTCGGCGGTGAGCATTGCTGGCACAGGCCCCACCTCCTTACCCACCATGAGTGCCACAGTGTCCAAAGCAGTTGCTGTGGCTTCGGGAGCTGCAGGGACCCCCATAACCATCAGCACAGGAGCCACGGCTGTGCGGCAGGTGCCCGTCAGCACCACAGTGGTATCTACATCCCAGGCAGTGAGTAATGCTGAGCTCTCACTGGGGGTGGGGAAGGAAGGGAGGTGCCAAAATACACTGATGTTTTATGGCTGAAGACTGCTCTTCGCATCCACAGAGACTCAAATTAATATGGCAGAGTCATACAATGATTTAGGTTGTGAAGGACATTAAAGCTCATTCAGTCCCACCCCCTGCCATGGGCAGGGACACCTTCCACTAGATCAGGTTGCTCCAAGCCTTATGCAGCCTGGCCTTGAACACTTCCAGGGATGAGGCAGCCACAACTTGTATTCTGGGTATGGGTCTGCAATTCATTTCATGGTGTTCAAATTGCAGCTAAATGCCCCCAAAAAGTCAGATACTTCCCTTATCTCCTCTTGCAAGTGAATGAAATAAACTTTGCATATCTGAAGTCCTGCCTCATGCAGCTCTGTCTTGCCCCACACCTTGGGAATAATTTCCCTTGGAATGGTGTCATAGAACATTCAGAACTAGAAGCGTTTGTTACTTGTATTAACTTTTTTACTGACTTCCCCTGTTAATGCTATTTTAATGCCCAAATCTGAAGGCACCATAAACTGTATTGTAGTTACATAAGCTAACTGACACTATGGTAGTTCCCTAAGGATAAAAATCATGGATTCTGTAGTGCAAAGATGATGTAGATTTTCAGGGTTCAGGCAGCTGTGTAGTGAATGTCAGGGAGGTGAATTTTAAGGAGCCTGAACTGGAGCACAGATTTCATCAGCAAAGCTGCTGCTGGTTTCTGCTTCCAGGACTCCCACAAAACAGCCAGTGTTGTCAGGCAGTTTCTCTACTGGGCTCCCCACGGCTCCTCATGCGTTCTTCCCATTCCCCAGGGCAAACTTCCAGCACGGATCACAGTGCCCCTGTCAGTGATCAGCCAGCCAGTGAAGGGCAAGAGCGTGGTCACTGCCCCCATCATCAAGGGCAACCTCGGCGCCAAGTGAGTGCTTTGCATCTCATAGTTCTGCTTTAGAAATCAGAGGAAGGTCTGTGTTCAGTGGGTTCCTGGGAAGCAAGCAAGCAAGCAGAGGCTGGAATAGGATTGCGGTCTGTTAACAGGTCCATCAGCTGCAAGAAACTGAGTGGATGTGGTATCTGCAATGAGATTGTAATTTTTATTTATTTATTTTGAGACACAGGTTCTAGCAAATACACCAAAGAAAATACATTCTGTGTCTTGAAACCAGCTGTTTGATTAGTTCTGTGTGTTTGAGCAAGAATTAACACACTGAAAAATATCTGTAATCTGAAGCCATCTCTCCATTCAAGAGAAGTTAACTGCCTTAGTGAGAATTCCTCTGGCATTCAGATATTGAAGTCTTTTTGTTTATTCTTCCATAAATTCTGATAGTTTCTCCCTTAGTTAATATTTCAAGTGCTCAGTTGTTTTCCGCATTGAGAAGTGTTCAGGTCTGATCAGGGTAACCCAGTGATGTGCATGGTCCAGAGTTAATGGGTGTGATTTGTGTGCTAGATTAATTCTCTATCAGTTATAAATACCGACATAAACTTGTCGCTAGTGTATTTGCCGGTTTTGTGGGGGAAAAAAACTCACTCTTTAAAATGCTTAGTACATGTGGTAGAACTATAATCTACTAGCGATTGAAGAATGGTTTGGAGTTGGAAAGATCGAGCCTGCTGTGCTGTTTACTAACCTTTCAACAATTATTTTTCCTTAGCATCAGTGGATTAGGCAGAAATATCATCCTGACTACAATGCCAGCAGGGACTAAACTGATCGCTGGGAACAAGCCCGTGAGTTTTCTGACTGCACAGCAACTACAGCAGCTCCAGCAGCAAGGCCAAGCCACGCAGGTAAGAGCACCTAGAATAATCTTTTGCTTTTTTATGACTTAACATCTCCATGAGGACTTTACACTGGATACATGGAGTTGCGGAAAAAGAACAGGCACACAGCTTGGTTGTAGTGTCTGCATTAAGCACATGGAATCCATCATCACCCTTTACCTTCTCTCCATCCAAATAAAGTTTTTAAATGTTTTTGAAGCACTGCCAGTATAATAAATGTAAAACCAAAGGTCCTGTCAGGATTTTTCTATACACTCAGCAGTCTGTGCAGTGCTTTGTATTTTGGCTTCTGTGTGTCACTTTTTCTTGAAGAAATCACATAACTGCTTTGCATATTCATCTTTCTGTCTGGATTCTTAGTGTTCCGTAATTCCAAAGAATTAATCTGCATTGACAGCTGATAGTAACAAGTCTGTAGAAGTGAGGTATTCAATGGATCCAAGTCCTTCTTGTGAAAATGTGTAAAAGCAGCTGACATGTAGGTTTTTATTCAAACTAGTTTTCAAGCCTTCCTCTCCAATATGGAAATCTCTTGTCACTGTCTCACGTGGGCAGCGGATGGAATGATCTTCTTATGACAGATTCTGTTCTGGCAGTGGTTTTGGTGCTTGGTCTTGTTCCTATAACTGAGTTTTTGTTGGCAGCAGAAGCAGGTACTTTACCAGAGCACAATGCAGGTGCAGTCATTGTGTCACCAGGTTGTTCTTGAGACGAGCTTTTTCTTTCCGTTTGACACAGGTGCGAATTCAGACAGTTCCAGCCTCCCATCTCCAGCAGGGAACAGTCTCTGGCACTACTAAAGCAATGTCCACTGTGGTTGTGTCAACAGCTCCATCTCCAAAACAGACCCAGGATCAGCTGTGAACACTGGTTTGAATATGGATCACTTTCTAAGAACTTCCCTGAGCCTGTTGTCACCTGCATCCAACCAATCACATGAGGCTGCCTAACCCCAGCCATGGCTTGGGATTGGACTGGGTTCTGCCCTTGCTTCTCCAGGGTCAACGCCGTGATGTCTGGGTAGAAATTCTGCAGAAAAAAAACATGCTGTACCTGCAAAACAAAATGTTTCAATCCAGATGTGTAAATCCAGGTTCTGTGGAATTGATGATTTAAGAAATGTCTTCTTGTTCTTTATTCTCTTTCCATCCAAAGGACTTTTGGCAAATACAGTTCTGTGCATTTTGGGTTGTAGGCAAAGCAGTTATCCTGGATCTTCATTAAGCAGGGAAAGTTGCTTGGAAGGGGTTATTCAGTGGCTTTTCAAAGTCATGGAGAAAATGTCTCCTTTTACTGGAGTCTGGCTGTCACTACTGTTACTTAGTGACTCAGGATGGTGTCTTCAACACCGGAGTTACTGTAACTCACATCCATGTCAGGTTGCTGTCAAAGACAGGGTGCGAGTCAAGGTGGTTTTTGCTGTAACAGAGTGAGTGATCATGGGGGAGAGGGAGAGGAGATACAGCAAGTCATTGTGTGAACAAGTCTGTCAGCAAATGGGACTGTAATGGAAAGGAAAACGTTGATGTTCACAAGAAAGATTCTCTTTTAGTTTTCCTCAACAAATAAACCTTTTTATCAGTGGAAACAAACTGTACCTTGGTTTAAAAGGTCAGAATATGTTTTCAAATACACCCAAACTGTTGTCTCTTGGGTTCTGAAGAAATACTTTAACCCGTGACCCTGGCCGTTAGTTTTGTTTTTACTTTTGCAGTTTTATCTGTCTATGTAAATATTTTTGAATTTTGCACATACTGGAGATGAATATGTGATTGTTCTGAAATGACTTTGAAGCTGAATGATATCAAAAGATGTGTTGGACCAGGAGAAGAATAAAAGTGTAGAAAGCTTTACAGATCTCTACCATCTCCTTTCGGTTCTCTACAGCGTGTTTTGTGTACAATCACTGTCCAGCTTGCCAAGGGCTAATAGCCTGTCCATCTTCTTGGTGAGATGGTTCTTTTTAACCTGGTCTTTTTCTGTAGGCTTTTTTTTTTTTAAGATGTGGTTTGCTCCAAGTTATATATTATAGAATATAATACATTTAAAGAACCAAATTGTACAGTTCAGGACTGTTGTGGTTGGAGGTCTGTGTGTGTTACTCTTTTGCTGGGCTTCAGGCTGGGGTTGTGGACCTTTCAGTACTGTATCTAACCCACTTCAGAGCAGCTTTGAAGGAAAACCAGGTATTTCAGTAAGAAAAGAAGTGGCTGGATGTAAATATTGAGTTAGCAGGACACATCAGTTCAGCATTTGAAAGCAAGTGCTTGAATTATGGTTTATATGCTTCAGGAACAATTTGGAGTGATAAAGGTTTTCTGTCCTGCTTTGTCATGTTTTGTATGTGTTTTGTACATTTATCAGTCAGGAGCCAGCAGAAAGGTTGTGGTTTGGGAGGGAGGTGAGGACATTCCGAAGTCCTTTTAGTTGTGAAGTTAAAAGAAGAAATTAAGGAGGCAACAAGCAACTTCCTGCTATTGCTTATGTGAAAGAGCCTCTAAATTCAAAACATAATCAAGATAATCCTGCTATGTTCTGTTCATAATTAATAATTAATCTGCAATCAAGTGCTGAAAGATGGTTACATTGTGAAGCCCCTTTAATTTCTGTCAATCCTCATTAATTTCTTGCTGGACACAAGAGGCTTTGGCATTATTAAGCTTAACAAAACCAGAAACCTGCATCTAATTCCAGAAGTTTAGTGTGTCTCAGGTGGTTGCTGCTGATTTCAAGTGTCTTCTTGTTGATCACCCTCCTGCTTTTGAGCAACCTTTGCATCCTGGCTGCTTTTCTTAAGTTTTTGCTCTTTTATTTTGAAGTCTGATTTTTGGGGAAAAGAGCATCAGGCACTGGATGGGCTTCTGATTTTGAATGGCCAAATGCTGGCTTGGGTAGGACGTGTTTACTCCCATCTTTCAAGAACAAAGTACAGCCTGTTACGGCTCAGCTGCCACCTGTCTGATGAGCTGCTCCACTCTGGTTGAAAAATAACCCCTGAGCTACTGCGAGTCAAGAGCCCTTGTTTTTAATAAGTAACTTTTAACTTCTACACACAAGGTAGAAGGGCAGAGAGGGGCTCCAGTGGTTTTATGGGGTATGCTGAGACTGGGGGAGGGTATCTATAAACTAGACTGTTCCAGGTGGTGTATGCTCCCACATCCTCTCGGTCTGCAGCCTGAAAGCTGTTCTGGATGAGTCCTGCAGTAAGAGCTGCAAGGGCAGCATGCAGGGGAAGAGAGCCTAGAGAAAGTATTTATACTGACATTACCCATTTTCCACCTGTCCTGCCTGAAACTGAAGGGGCATTCAGCCTGATGAATCTTTGCCATTACCTTTTCTAGTTAAAAAATTCAGTGCAGCCTCTTTTTGTCACAGTGAGATGCTCACTAGTTATCAAAGAGCCTTATCTCCTAAGAGCTGTGGATTAGGAGTTTATTTCCACCAAGAGAATATTGTGTGAAACCTTCTTACAAAAAACTGAGCATGCTACACAAACAGCCACAGGCCATTTAAAACCTTTCTAATCTTTATTTTAACAACTGCTTTGTTTTATCTAAATCATGGGGGAAATCTGTATTTATATACCTCAGTAGGAAGCCCTCATAACCCCATGAACTCACCTTGAGGTTAGGTCAGATGTTCCTTTCAAAAGAATCATTAATTGGATGTGTTTTAACAGTTGATCTTCATTTTCCTAATACCTTTGAAAACACTGGCATTGTTTTTAGTAAATGCAAAAACCTTGTTACTTGTTTGTCACATAGCAAACCTGAACCACGTCACAATAGACCCAATTCTTGTGCCTGCCACAAGTTGCGTATGCGGTGCCTGAGCTCAGGACCCTTCTGGCTGGGTGCTGTTCATCCTGTAGGATGGCAGTCTGGAATTCAGACTTTGCCCCACAGCCTTAACATGAAACACAGCAGTTTGTTGCAGAGCTGTGGGGAAAGGAGAATGTGCTGCTGGGTCCATGCTGGAAACTGGCTCTGATAGAAAAATGGTTTAATCCTGTAGTTAGCCCCTCTGCACTGACTCATCTCAATCTGAGATTTATTGGACCCTAGTTATGTGGATAGACCAGATGTGTGTAGATCCAGAGGTGGTAGGCTGGAATCATCTTTCTTAACTTGTGCTTTGAATTTCTCGATAGATAAATCTGAATTTCTCATCCCAAGACTGCATTTGCAGCTGCTCATCCCTCTAGAGGGCAATTCATTTGACCTCCCTCCTGTTCCTGTAGGGTGAATCACCCTCTGGATAGAGACATTTGGTCTTGTGGACTATTAAAGTAATTCTGCATGAGTAGTGCAAGTTTGGGCTATTGATTTAATTTAGGGGTGACGCAGGTTATGTCAAGTGACCTGTACAATGTGGATTAGTTCATTCGGGCCTGGATTCATCTTGTACACGGCATCCTGCATTGAGGCCTAAAAACTGAAACTCAATCAGAGGTCAGTATTTTAAGAACCAATTTGTTTCTTTATGTCTGGAAGTGTTCACCAAACCAATTTTGTGAGCCTTGCGCCCCTATCTCCTAATGTTACTTTTTCTCACTGTCCTCCAGTTTGCAACACCCAGAGCAAAATAAGTCACCTGCCAGACCCAAGATCCTTGAAACAGAAACGTGCTGGTCCTTCAGAGCTCCAGGACCAGGTGGTTTTGCAATGACACTTAGAGAAGGTGCCAACCAAATCCCGGAGGAGCATCAATAAGTGGCTGTGCTGACCCCACAGCAAGGCCATCAGGGCCTGGAAAATAGAAGAGAAAATCTGGTGGAGGTCACTGTGTTCTCCCTGCGTGCTGATACTGCTTCAAGAGTTAACAGGGGCCTGGAAAGGTGCTGGCATTGTTTGGAACTTGGTAAGTGGCTTTAACATTTCTGTTTGTCATTCCAAAGCAATTTATGGCAACAACAGAAAATTCTTCAGTTTGTGCTTGGGGAAGCAATGGCTGCTTGGTATTTACAAGACATGCATACAAAAATATGCTTCTATATATAGAAAAATACGCTTAATTACTCAAAAAAGTAATTTGCACTGAGGGCTTTTAAACTGCTTAAGCAAAGTGCTTGTAAGTCAGCCTGTGGTGAGAATTATTCTTGTGTACTCAGTTATACAGTGGAATTATGGGTATGAGACAGTCACAAGCCCTCGAGTCACTGCAGCGTTATGAATTACTGACTTGCCTTTGCACGGCTTTGTTTGTGTAAGGAAGTAAGTTCTGTTTCACAGCTGGGATGTCCCGAGTACCTTAATGACAATCAGTAACTTGGTAAACTGAGCTTTTGCTTCTGCCAGTGTTCCTGTACTGAGAGTGACTTCCAACTTAGGATGGCCCCTGAAATGGCTGTGAAGGTGCTCGTGCTGGTGCAAAGGATGTTATCTGTCCTGTCACTTTTATCATTGCAATGTCATATGCAGCCTCTATACTTTACCAAAAATCCTAAACTTAGCTGGGCTGTTGTTCCAACCTGTGCTAGGACAGCTGGAAGGAAGGAAGGTGTTAATGTGCAAAGCTGAGTATTTCCCAAAAAGCCCTAAGGACTTCCTTGGCAGAAAATTAGCACCCTATTCCTTTGAAGGACAACAGGAAAGTTTAGTCTGTTTTCAGGCAGTTGTGACCAGGAGGGCCCCCAGTCAGAGGGATGAGTCCTTTGTAATTATAATTACAAAGCTGAATTAGGCTGGTGGATAGGATTTATTGTGTTCTTATTTTTCAACCTTTGTTGTGGAGGTGAGTCAAAGAGATGTGGGGAGGGTGAAAGGGCAGTTTTCTGCTCAGTTAGCAAACCCAGGCAGTCCATCCAGTGGGAAGGAAACTTCCACTGACTGTGTCCATGCACCTGGATTTTAACAGTTTTGTCAAGAATTGCACAGTTTGCATTAGGACTGGATTTAATCCCTGCTTATCTTTTTCGTGCTTTTTTATGCTCTAAGTCAAGCATCATAGAGAACAACAAATGGGTGGGAACAGTGGTCCCAGTTCATAGATTCTCCAAGGGAAGTGCTGTCTTCTCTCAGGAGTTGAGATGGGTTGCAAGGTGAGGCAGGTTTCCCAACATCTCCCTGCCATCTGGTGGAAGGAATCAGAGGGCTGTCCTTCAGCCCTTGGGAGTCAGCAACAAATATTTGAACTTCAGAGAATTGCTCAGTTCACCAATTTTTCATGCAGTGAGAGAGATGTAGTTTGGATATTACAAAAACTCAAAAGACATCTTAATGCTAGAATAGATTGCTGTGAGAGGAGGGGAGTTCCCAGACGAATATTATACCCAGAGATGCTGCTTTTGGGGTGGAAGATGGACTAGAGCAGGTCTGCAAGCATGATCCAGCCAGCAGGGAGTTCCAGCACCATCCAGGAGAGCATGGATTGATTCTCACCTCTGCCAAACTGAGATCTGTGGGGGAGTTCACAGCCTGTTTTCTTGCTTTAGGTGGGTACATAAACAGCATGTGCAGTGTCACCATATCCTGGGACAGCTGGAACATCAGGCAGTTTGTTGCCTGAAAGACAGCAAGAGCTGGACCATGAAACAGCAAAAACCCTCCCTATGTATCACATCCCTCGTCCTGTGCACCAACAAAGTGAGGGAAACAAGGGGAATTAGTGAAAAGTCCAAGCTGCATGCTTTGTCTTTGGTTGTAAACACCGACACAAAGTCTGAACTTGTGGAAAATAAGGAGGCAAGGCAGGTGAGCTGGGGCAGCTCTGCCTGTTTGTAATAAACCAAAAAGAAACGGGCAATTCCAGTACGTGTTCTGCATCTCTCTGCTTAAAGCTAAGTCAAGGCCTCAGTTTACACATTTGCAGCTCATTAGAAGACAGACCTTACCTGACTTGGAGCCTTGGGCGTGCCCAGTGGTTTCAAAACACACAGTGCCAGAAACCAGATGGTCAGGCCTGTCCACTCTTGCATTTACAGTTTGGCTGGCAAACACTGCTGCTGCTGATTCAGAGCTCACAAAAGAGGTTCTCTGCTTTCAAGAGCCATTGAAGAACTGAAGAAGGAGACCTGGCTGTTTTTATAGTCCTGGCAGCAAGCTTACATCCTAGTGTTTCCTTAGTGCTTTGTATGCCTTTGGGAGCCCCATGACTGACAGGTGGCTGCCACCAAAAGCAGAGGCATGGGAAATGACCCCCCTGGATTTTGGAAACGAGTCTAGGAGCTGTCTGGGGTGTGTTGGAGGGCTGAGGTGCTTGTGCACTGTCACATTCTTTGCCTGCTCTCATGCCCATGTCATCCCTGGGATGGAGCAGGGCACTAGACTCCTTGGTTCTGGACAGCTTTCATGATCTCAGGAGGGCAAAGCTGCTTCTGATCTTGCCGAAATCGTGTCTTGGGAGCAGGGCTCTCATTCCCGAGTTCGTGAGAGAAGCATTTGAGATCAAAGGAGACGTTCCCATCCAAATGACACAGTAATCCTTGAACAGCTTTGGGAAGGGGAGTGCCACCTCCGTGTTCTGCCCCAAAGCAGCGTGTGGCCAATTGAGGGCAACTCACTACACTTTTACAGCTCCCATGCTCCACAGTCAGTAATTATTCCCTTGCATTGCAGATGGAGAGGCTGGATCAGCCCAAAATGACTGTGCCCATCCCCAGCGATATCCAGCCTTTGCTCTGGGGGCTGCCTGTTCAGCTGGAAAGCACAGCGCTGCTGGATGACGTTTTCCTCTCCTCCCACTGAATCAGCCTTTTATTTACTCTTTGGAATGCAAAGTAACAGGACACCCTGTGACTTTTATCTCTCTCCCAATCTTTTGTAATGCTTCGGAAGTTGCCGGACCGGATTGAACGTTTGAGATGGGGTGGTTTCGGGGTTGCCTGACAGGAATCTGGGTGGGAGGGCACTGTCGGTGAAATTTGAATCTGGGAGTCGCTCTGAGAGCACAGTCCTTGAGCCACACTATGGGAAGGAAAAGCCTTTGTCCCTGACTGTATCCGGCCCGTTGCAAGTGTGGATGGATGGTGCTCCTTTGCTAGAATTCCTGGGAACTGCCTCTACCAGAAGACTTTCCCCCCGCAGGCAGCCGGCCTTCATTCCTTATGTAAGCAGTTCTTCCCTTCTTTCACGTGCATGGCATTCCCGGGGCTGGGAGCTGATGCGGAAGGATCCTGCCCGCCCAGACAGTGTTTGCTGCTCCTGCAGTGGATCCTTGTCTGGGGTTCGAGCTCAGGGCGATTTAGCTCTTGCAACTCGCACAGATTCTGACCAAGCCGGACTTGGTTCTCCTCTCAGGATGCTGTTGTGGCTACACTGAGACAACGCGAGGAGGAGGTGACAGCTTTTATTGGATAAACTGGTTCCAGAGGGAACAAACAGAGGCTTTGCGGCTGACTGCTGCCATTGCATGTGGGTGAGTGCCTTGAACTTTATGCTTTATTGCGTTTTCATAGTGCCTCGGCTGGGCTCAGCATCCTTCAGTCAGACTGGAGCGACACATGGAAGTCTCTCACCAAAAAAAGCACGTGGCAGACAGGTTGGGAATCGTTATTGGATGCTTGGAGGCTGTACAGTGCCCAGGAGGGGACCTGCTCCCACCACGGTGACTCGGTAATGGCCGCAGCATAGCCACGAAGGAAATCTCTGTGCTCCAGCGACAGAGAAACGGGAATCCTGGTATTGAGGCCTCGAACCAGCTGCCTCCCAGCTGTATAAAATTTACATTTAGCATGCGTATATCTTGCTGGTTTTCCCCACGGTGATTATGCCCACTTGTTCAAAGAGGGCTCTTTAATTACTTCGTAAAATGTCAGTGGCTTGAATGGCAGGAAACTGAGCATTCAAAGCTCTGTGTCAAACCAGGGATTGTGGATCTTCGCTTTTTGCCCTCATCATCCACATCCCTGAGCGCGGGTGTTTGCCTGGCACCAGCCTGGAGGAGATCAGTGGACGCGGCAAACAGGAAAAATGTGTAGAATGCAGGAGCAGTGGTTCAGCTGGGACCAGCTCCTTTGTACCCAAGATGTGCTGTTTCACGGGGGTGTTAAGATAGGCTGCAGCCAAGCAGGTAAGGGAGTGGCTGTAAAAACAGCGCTGGGCAGGGCTGGGCATCAGCGGGAGGGCTGAGAGCTCCTGACATGAGCAGTCTGACTAACACGGCACCTTTTCAAGGGGAGTACCTTAAATCCAGGGATGCTTCCTCCTGTGCCGTGTTCCGCGGTGGGTGGAATTCTGGCAGCTACTGAGGGGGCAGGGAAGGCGGTGGCTGATGTAGTTCTACAAGAGTACAGAAGTTATGTTGTGTTTTTCACAACAGCAGGATCAGAGACCTCACCCCGTCTCTATTGTTTCCCTCAAAAAACACGTGCAAAAAGCCTGCAAAACTTCTGCTCCGCAGGAGACAATTTAGAGCAAGGGAATACAAAGGAGACTCGGCAAGGGATTTCCTGCATGTGATCAGCATGTCCTGTTGTACCAGAACCAGAGATCTGGGAAATTTTAAGTGTTCAAGTGCTGAAAAAATTCGGTTTCAGGGCTGGATATAATTGGTGTTAAAAGGTTTGGATCAGCGGTGGGGTGGCCAGTTCAACTTTTGACGGACATATCACATATTCATATGGGCTGTCACATGTAAGATGGAGAAAGAAAGAACCTTTCCATGAAAAAGTGAGTTTGATCCAGCTATTTTAATCCTGACTTGCTCTTGAATGTGAGAAACCTAAATATTGGAGTGTGTGTGTATGAATCATCTTTTCAAGAAGGGGTAAATGGTGAAGACTAAATGCAGCTTTCAGTGTTACAAATTCTTTCAAACCTGCATTAAAGCGTGCTCAGAACCCCAGTCCCTCCTTTCTCTCTCTGTTTAATATGAAACCACACAGTCCCCAGGGGCTGTTCCTGTGTGAGCATCCCGTGAGTGCCACATTTCGTGCAGTGTCTGCAGCACTGCTGTGTTGTTCACTTTGTATCTGGTCTCTGTTAGCCAAGAGAAAGCTCATTCCTACAGTGCCGTAGCCGTGCTGCGGGCAGGTTTCAGGCTGGGAAAAGGGAATATTTTGCTTCCGAGTGTACCAAATGTTTTTGGAAGCGTGAGGCTTGTCCCTGGGGTAAACTATCTATGTGTGCTGAGAGTGCCCTCTTTGAAGCGGGGTTTCATAGCATGATAATGTTGTCACCCGAGGAGAGATGAGAACCTGTATACACAAAGCGTTTCCTTAGGAACTGTGCATCTCTGCATGCCAGCCAGCCCTCGTACTGACTGCGGGGCGGATTCTCTTGGTAAAAGATTTTTCTGGTTTCGTTTCCTAAAGCAAAGCTTGTGGCTGAAGGATCTCTTGGATGATGCAGAGCTCATGCGGGGCTTTTGGGCGCAGCTTTTTGGGCACGGTATTTTCCCATATTTCTGTGGAGCAGGAGAGGCGGGAGCCGCAGCTGGACACGGGAGCGGCACAGCACCCGCAGGGTGTTTCCGGCTGCCCGTACCTGCCAGGAGCACAGGAAGGAGGAGCTGGGCACCGTGCCCAGGCCGGAGCCACCGCGCCATGGCGGCCTGAGCCGCGCGGCACTGCTCTGGCCATGGAGCGCGGCCCCCCGGCCAACGGTGCCGGCGTGCGGTACAGCACCCAGCTGCAGGTGAGAGCACACCTGGGCCCGGGGAGCTCCCAGAACACCTGCCAGCCTTTTGCTGAGCTGCCTCGTCCTCTGCTCGCTCTGGTTCCTTCAAGCCTGGTGGGTTCAAGGCGCCTCTGGATCCCTCAGGAAGGGGGGGGTTCCAGCTCACCCTTGGGTAAGGTCAGGAGAACGTGTTTGGGGGACGTTGCTGAGCTCCCCAGAGCAGGGAAAAAAAAAAAAAAACCAGCTTTGGGGAAGTGGAGATCTCCACCTGTCTGTGCCAGCTTTGGATCCCCTCGGTGTCGGTGCTGCTGTTGCTCCGGGGGTTTTGGTTTCAGCTTAAGCCGAGGGCACTGGGGTTGTGAGTAAAGGTAAACTCCGTGCAGGTAAGCTGTGTGCAGAGCCTGACTCTGGGTTGTTTAGCACCAGATCCAACTAAACCTGTTCAAGCGTCAGAAGGGCCAGTTTTAACCAAGGGCTGTGGGGCTTCATTAATTAACTGCTGCATTATCAGTGTGCTCTGAGACCTGAGCTAGCTTCTTGTGTAGATCTTCCTGGCTGAGGGTCGGGCAGGGACGGCTGAGTTTGGGTTGCACCTCCAGAGCCTGTTCTGTGCCACAGAGCTGTTCCAAACACAGGGTTTTGGGTTAAAGCAGGACAGCAGCATTTTCCACCCCACCTGCAGGCTGTGTGGTGTTTGTCTCCGAGGCCTGGCTTTAGTAGTTATTATCTGGCAGCAACAAAGGAGCTGCTGGTTCTGGCACTGATCAAAAAGCTGGCCTGCAGCAAGAAAAGTTTCCCGTGCCTCCAGCCCCGCTGTCTGGTGTGTGCCATGGGTGAGAGTGGGAAGGAGATGCTCTTGCTGAAGCGGTTCAGCTCAAGCTCCTTGTTCCTGGCCAGGTCGGGGTGACACTTGTGTGACATGATCTTCCCTGCCTGGCTTATTCTCCTGGCAGAAGGAAGCTTTGTGCTCCGATCTGTCTTTATACAGGACTGAGGGCTCGAGCGGGTCCCTTCCCTGGTTCTGGATCAGTTCTCCCCCTGTGTCAGTTCGAGAGGGGCTGATCTGATCCAGAACAGCTTCCCTGAAGACAGTATCTGCCCTCCTGGCAGGAAACAGCCCAAGGATTTTGTCCCCCGTGGACTGTTGTTGGACTTGGCCCCTTATAAATACAACAGTGGAGGAAATGAGTGGTTTTGCAATGTCTTGTGTCTCCTCCTGTGCTGGCGAAGGAGCTGCTGTAGTTCTTGGGCTGAGGAGAAGCTGCTGCTCATCCTTGGAAAGGTGCAGAATGTTTCCCTGGGGTAGTGGCTGGCAGGTGAGCTGCTGCTCAGGCCAGTTTGGCTGCTGTTGGTGCCAAAAGCAGACAGGGATAAGGAAGACAAAATGAGAAAAGGGCTGAGGCCAGACCTTTGCTCAGCAAACGAAAGATCGCTCTGTAAAACTCTTGAGGGAGCAGCGAGAGTGTTTTGAGGGCCTGGCTATGGGGAAGGTATCAGAGCAAAGGTTCTCCCCTTGCCTGGGATAGAACGTATAGTTTCCATCCAAAGGCCGCTGGGGACAGACTGGGAAATCATGCCCTGCAATATCCAGGCCATGGGCTGGGGCAGGGAGGGAGCAGCCAACAGGGATGGGTTTGGCAGACAGAGACTTTCCTGGTTGGAGGTGCTCATGTTTTCCTTGCTGTTGCCTTCAAATATTGGAGACTCATGGTCTACATCCGCCTCAGAACTGTAGGAATGAGTGAAATGTCACAAGGATTGTGGAGGTCAAGATCTGGGGCTCAGCTGCTTTGGTTAAGCTGCTGGAGGCAATTTTGTTTTCCAGACAGTTCTGTCTGTACCAGGAAAGACGTATGAGTGATTTAAATGAGCTGTTTGCATCGGTGGCATGTTTCTCTGCTGCTCTTGGGACATGTGTTGCAAGGAGGAATTTCATGGCTCATAGCTACACAGATCAGGGCTGTAGGGTACCTTTATTCCCAGCTTCTCCCAAAGAGCTGCTAAGACTTACATGTAAAAATTCTCTGCTACTACAAACACATAGAAGCATGGTGGCTTTTTCTGAGCTGCTGTGATGCAGGACAGCGCTGCACCGATCAGCCTGGATGGGGTCAGCAAGCCAAGCCTGTGCTATGTCTGCAAACATTAAGATGAGTTTCTTCTGTAATAAACCTAAAGGAATTTGGTTTCTCGTATGACTCAGGGTGGTCACAAGACAATCAAATGCTGTAGAGGATTAAGCTCAAACTTGGTATGTGAAATAGGTGTGTGTGACCTGTATCTTTCACTATGGCACCTGCCCTCTGTGCGTGGAAGATACACAGTCTGGAGGACTCTGTCCTTGAGCTCTTGCCCCGCATTCCCTTTTTAGTTTTGATGTCATCATTTTATAGCTTCATTGCCCTTAATACAGAACTGAAGACGAAAAATAATGCGCTGGCAAAGTTTCTTCAGTGCTTTGCTGCCTGTGGTGAGGCAACACAGCACGAATACGCCTTATGTAAGCTTCGCTCCCATGCGTGCTGTTTCCATGTATTTCTTATCAAGAGTAAGAAGAGAAGTGAGGAGATAATTCTTATCAGATCCTTTTCCAGAGGAGTTGTTGGGGTTTGCAGCAAGAGTTGGTGCAGGAGTGGATTTAAGGGTGGTGTAGCTGTACTTGAGCTACTTGGGTGAAGTGAGTTGCACATGCTGCTTCCATTTGTTTTACTTTTTCTGGTGGGAAACAGGCTGTTTCCCCTCATGCCAGCACTGCAAAGCTGGTGTTGGCTTTCAGTGTGATCCAGGAATTCTCAGGCTTTGAAAATATGACTTTTCTGGCTCTTTTTGCCACACAAGCCCACCTTGTTGGTCTCCTGAGCTCTGAGCTGGCTTGCTGGCCGTGTCCTGAGATGATGGATGAGTCGACAGGTTTCATTCCTCTTGTTTCTCATGTGGTATTTGTTTTAGTTTTTATTGAATACCACCCGAGGCAGGTGTGGCTGGAAAAGGGGAGGTGAGCATTGCCTGTTGGATATACAGGCTGGGATCTGCAAGTTGTAATTACCCTCAAGAGTCTAACCATGCAGTCCCATGACTCTGCTTCTTCTCTGACCTCCCCGGGCCTCCTCCAGCCTGGCATTTTATGGGTTCCTTTTCTTGGTTGTGTATACCGGTATCAGACAGTGGCGTTTTTTTGCTGTGAGATTTGATTTGGGTGCACACCTGCTCTTACCTTGTATGATCTGGGCAGCTTTGGCCCTGAGCAGTCCTGTGGCAGACCAGCAGAGTCTGGAGTTGGGAAAGTCAAGTGAAGTAGGTGAATCTCCTGTCTGGTGCTGGATGAACGAGTTACCTGGTAATCATAAGGTACAGGTGAAACAAATGGCCAGGCGCCCAGTCCTTCTGTGGGTCGGGGTCCTGTGAACAGATGCAGATACCAAGGGAGAGATGGAGTAGCTGTTTTGGAGGAGAGGGGAACAGTGAGGGGTTTGGTCCCTGGGACACATCACCATCTTGGTGGGACTGCCAAACAAGGCAGAAACCAGCCTCTATGGGGGATGCCGATCGCAGAGGGACCTCTGCTTTGCACACATCGTGCTGGAGAACCATACTCCATGCCATATCCCAGCCTTTCCATGATCCCCCCCTGCAGAAGGATCTCTCTGCTTTCCCGTTAAGATCTCCAGTGCAGAGCTGGTTCCCACCACCCCCGTGTGCCAGCTGCATTTCCTGCTGACAGAATTAGTCACTTCTGCATCTGGTTTGTCCGGTTGGACAGAGCACAGTCGTCTAAAAATACATTGTGTGGCTTACAGAGGAGGAGTGGGAGGTTTGCTCTTACAAGGACTGAGCTCAGACTTTGCACGGAGGAGCAAGAGCCCTCCAAGCACTCTGTGCATCCATCTGTGTGCACTTCTTTTCCAAGTTTCTTCGTGGAGTCGGTACTCCAGGGGAAACTGAAGCATGAGAGAACTAGGGCAGTGCCTGTCGGAACCTTTCCCTGGATTGGTTTTGCTGCCACAGCTGATGCTGTGACCAGATCCCTCTTGACCCTGTGTGGCAAGCCTGGCCGTACCGGCAAGGACTGAGTGAGGAGGAGCAGGAGGAAGTAACTGCTCCAGTGACTAAGGCAGAGAGAATATCAAGGGAGGTTTTCAGTTAATAATGTTTATTGGAGCAGTTTCCTCGAGAAGGGTGAGACAGTCAGACCTTGAGTCACTTTGGGCTAGAGACGATTTCTGGAGGAGCCATGGACAAGGTGAGAGCAGGACGTGTTCAGCTCCTCTCTAGTTTACAGCTGCTGCTGTTCAGAGCACGCAAGGGAAATGTGCAGCAGCCATCAACTAAAGGAGATTAACATTGCAGTTGTCTTTTTCTTGATTTAACTGTGATCTTCGAGCCTGTCTAGCTCAGAGGATGGTGACAGGGTATTTTTCCTCCCAACTGTTGGGAGCGAAGGGGATGTGGAGCACAGGGAGTGAGAGGGGCAGAGGCTGAGCTGCACTCGTGGGGCGCAGGCACGTCTGGTCCTCAGGTCAGACGGGTGTTTTTTGTGCTGGGCGTGGGCAGGGAGGTTTCAGCCTCTTAGAGTTCGGGACACGGGGCCTCATCTGAGACCTTCCGCACAGCGCCTGATTCATCATTCCAGCAGGGTGGATGCTTCAGATCCTTCACTGGGTATTGGGAGGAGAGTTCGCAAGAATGGCTGTTGCTTACCCTGGCCGAGATGGGTGAGGGCTCTTCACACAAGTGTCTGTGTTGGCTGAGGAACATAATGGCATCCGTAAGCTACGAGAATGAGAGAGGACGAGAGCTGGAATACAACACAGAGGGAGAGGAGGGAGGGAAACCTCTTCGGATCCTGTCTCCTATCTGCCTGCAGTCACAGGGTAGCTTCTGGCAAGTGACAGTGTCAGTGACTGCTTGTGCACCTTGTACTGGAGGAAAAACAAAAATAACCTTCCCAGAAGTCCCCACGCTCCTGTCATTTCTCCTGTGTTGCTGCTAGCTCAGCTTTGGAGCAAGAACAAACTGACAAAGGCATGCTGTAAACTTTCACAGGTTCAACATTTTTCATCCTGTTTTTTTCCAAGAAAAGCAGAGAAATTGCCTAAAGAAAGAGCAGATGGTGAGTTTTCCTGCCTAATTTCCTTGCTTCCAGGAGCAGTGCATGTGCCCGTGTGTGCTGGAGGCAGAGGGGAGCTCTATTTGCCTTCTGATTTAATCACAGCGACGATTTTCTCTCTAGGAGAGTTTTCTCTCTGCAAAGACGCAATCTTTAGCTCAAAGGGGATGTTACAATGCATCAGCCACGTTGTTGTGCAGTGTTGTACAGCAGGAACTCCTGTTTGCCGCTGAGCCTTATTTTTTTCTGGCAGTTTGGTGAAACTGAAGCGTAGGAATTCTGCAGAGGGCTGAAAGTTCCCTCAGCTGAAGAGTTTTCTTACGGAAAATAGATTCTCTTTGCAGTTCTTTCTCGCTGGCTCTTCCCTCAGCTGAAGAGTTTTCTTATGGAAAATAGGTTCTCTTTGCAGTTCTTTCTCACTGGCTCCAGAAAGTCTGGATCATTTAAACCCCTGAGACTGTCTTCTTGCCACAGGCTCCTGCAGATATTAATAGAGAATTAAATACTTTGCTTTCTGTCAACAGCAGCAATGTCTTGGAAGACCTGAGAAGGCTCCAGCATTGTGAGCAGCCCTGTGGAGGGAGAGAGGATGTATTCGCAAGTTTTGTGGCCAGTTTCTTCTCTTTAATAGGTTTGGGGGGTTTATTACATGATTGGAAAACTGGTGGGAGCCAGATGGATGTTTGGAAGACAGTGTGTCAAACTCCAGGTAGTCTTGACTTTGAAGAGTTTCTTGATTTAGGATGTCTCTATGTATTTAAGCTTTATTTTGTGTGTCTTCTGTTTCAACGTTTCTTTGGGTTATATCTTCAAGCTTTTCCTGTATGATCAGAAGCCCAGCAGGATTCAGAACATTCCCCATGGGATTGTCCTCTGCAGCCCTGCTAGGTCTGTTTATTTTGGAGGTCGCTGGATTTTGGGGATGGAAACAGTTCTTTTTGCCTAGCCTTAGGCAGTAAAACTCAAAAATGAACAAAGTCTCCTTCCCTGAACTGCCAAATGATAAACTGGGAGGATTCCGAGAGCAGCTGGTGTGAAAACTGGTGGGTCGCTCTGGTCTTGGTGGTCTTCTGGTGTTTGCAGAGGACTAAACACGGACTTACAGAGTCCTTGACAAAAACTCAGAGTAGGGTGCCTGCCACTTCCCTTTCTGTTGTGAAGGGCCCCAGGCAAATACTGCAAGGCGGAGAGGCTGCAGTGGGGTGTGGAGGGTGGGAGGAGAGCACAGGCATTGGGTGAAGAAAAGGGCTGAAAAAGTGGGGGAGTGGTTCAAGTGGGAGCTGAGCTTTCCTGCCAGTCGAGGCTGAGGAAAGGTAAGATGAAGCACCTACTGGACGTTCAGTGAGGAAATGCAGTGAGGATGGCTCTTTCTTTATGTCTGCGCAGCAGGCTCAGAGGTCCTTCTGTTAGCAGGATCCCCTCTGCTAGTTGTTTTTCATAGACTCCCAGAGTGGTTTGGGTTGGAAGGGACCTTAAAGCCCATCCAGTCCCACCCCCTGCCATGGGCAGGGACACCTTCCAGTAGACCAGCTTGCTCCAAGCCCTGTCCAGCCTGGCCTTGAACACTGCCAGGGATGGGGCAGCCGAAGCTTCTCTGGGCATCCTGTGCCAAGGCCTCACCACCCTCACAGGGAAAAATTTCTTTCCAGTATCCCATCTAACCCTGTTATCTTTCATTTCAAAGTCATTTTCTCTTTGTTCTATCAAGCCATATCCCCTTTGTCCATATTTCTCCTGAATTTAGGGGCTTGTGACATTTGCATCAAATTAACCCAAGGTGTTGGAGTAGGTTTGTGTGAGCCCTGGGCTGAGAGAGGACAGGCAGAGTGTGACCCTGTGTTTGTGGAGACAGCATTACCCTACCGGAGTGCGGGGCACGTGGAAATGCCACGGATTTGTGTGAGTCGGCACTTTGTGCCATGGTGTCTGTGCTCAGGTTCCAGAGCCCAGGAAGCCACTGAACGCCTGCTAAGAAGAAAATGGGAAGGTGGTGAGCAGAAAGATGAGGGATCCTCCTGTTTTGGGCCTTTGCAGCAGGCACAGAGCCCTTCCTGCCCGAGGGAGACACAGATCAGAAGGAGATGTGGTGAGCTCTGCCCATACCACTGCCAGTGCTGGGAGGAGAGGAACTGCCAGGGTAGGTGCAGATCCACACCGCCACGATGTCCAACAGTACCAAGGATGCTCTGTGGGATCCTCTGAAAACATCTGGGTCTGCAGCTCTTCCAACCCCCCCGGGCCGGAGGTGCAGATACACAAGCAGGGCAGGGATGGAGGAATGGAACAGAAGGTGGGAGAAAGTGAAACCCTGGGGCACTGATGGTTTTACAGCTGATACAGAGCTTGATGCTTCAACAGATCTTCCACTTCCTCACCCAGCCCATTTTGGGGTGGTGATGACAGTGAGAGCTGTGTCATTCCTCGATCCTTTCGATTCTATTCTTCCACATCTTGTCCCAAGAGCATGGCTGCTCCTGGGCTGTGGGGATGTCTTGTGTGTTCATCTTAGTTTTTTGGTTTATTTTTTTTAATGAGTGTTTATGCTGGATGGGAGATTCCAAGCAGAAACACGGGAGTGCTGGTGGGCCAGGAGGCATGACAGAGAGCTGTGAAAATGTAAAGGAAGGAAGCAGCTTGATCTCTTCTTTTAGGGAAATGCTATTTATAGCATGCTGTGCCCCACGAGCTCTGGGTGACACACCTGCACACAGCGAGCGCTTTGTGGGGGTGAATTTTTCTCTGCAGTTTCATCTGCTGAGGCAGATCTTGGAGCTTGTGGTCTTGTGGCCTGCCATGGTCACGGGAGGGTGTGTGGACTTGCCCCTGAGTTTGCTTGAGCTCATGACCTTA
The DNA here is from genome assembly GCA_013397755.1 of Cnemophilus loriae. Classification (NCBI taxonomy): domain Eukaryota; kingdom Metazoa; phylum Chordata; class Aves; order Passeriformes; family Corvidae; genus Cnemophilus; species Cnemophilus loriae. The sequence continues at coordinate 342,565 of VZTF01007380.1, forward strand.
TATTAGGCCCAGAAAGGAATTAGGTGTGTGCAGAAAAGCAAAGAAGAAGCCTTCAGGGTTTGTCCTGCCATAGCTGCGGAGCTGCCAACGCTGAGGTTTGCCCTCAGTGCTGCCACATTCCTTGTCCCCAAACCTTCAGGCTGCTCTGTGGCTGGACCTCCCCAAGCCACGCTTTGGGAACAACCTTCCCACTGTCCTGCCTTCCCTCCTCTCCCAGGACATGAACAACCTGGACGAAGGGGTGGAGTTCCTCCCTGCCATGAACTCCAAGAAGATGGAGAAGCGCGGCCCAAAGCGGCAGGTGGTCATCACCATCCTGATCATTGTTTTTCTACTTGTCTCCCTCACCACTGGCCTCCTGTTCTGGCACTTCAAATGTGAGTGTGACATCTGGTGGGTGGTGACATGTAGGGTGACACCCTAGGAACGTATCCATCCACATGGAAAAGCTTTGTTACCCGGTGTTGCTCACATGTGCCCTCTCGAGCTCTGAAGACACCATTGCCACCTCCCTGCCCCAATTGCTGTCACTAGGGATCTGCTGTGACACCAGTCCCAGCCCTGGCTGCCCTTCCTGACCCTGAACTGTTCCCTTCCAGACAGGAACACACCCATCCAGAAGGTTTTCAATGGCCACTTGCGGGTTCTGAACTGGGAATTCCTGGATGCCTATGAGAACTCCAGCTCTCCAGAGTTCAGTATGCTGGCCAAGAAGGTGAAGAGCACGGTAAGAGATTTCTTGCCTCCCTCCTTCTGCAAGCAAGGAGTTTTCCGTTTGCCCCATGGCCATGGAGATATGTCATGTGAGATTCCTTGGAGCTTTCCCTGCTCGCTGTGACACACTGGCTGGGAGCAGGGACCTTCCCATGGAGCTGGATCTTGACATCCCAGCTCCAGCCTAGTGCCACGGCATCTCCCTGTGCCATAGGAGCTGCCACGGCACGTCCCAGAATCGCTGGATGAGTCAGGGCCAGGAACTGAGGCAGAAGGGTGTCTGAAGGAGGCTGAAGCTGTGGCTAGGCTTGCCTCTTCCCTCAGACTTGGGGATTCACTTCCCCCAGGGAAGAGTGGGACGAGCTGAGTTAGAGCAGGCTGTGATGGGCAGCTCTGGGCTCTTCTGGGGCTCTCAACTCTCCTTCTTCCTTTCTTTGACTCTGCACATTGCTGCACCCAGGGATGCCAGGTATGTGCCCTGGTTTTCCTTCGCAGGCTTGAAGCTCTGTCTATCTTTAGCCTTTCACTTTTCCTCACTTCTAGACATGCTGAACACCCTTTTTTAACCCTTTAAGGTGGAGGAGATCTACAGGAATCACGCTGATATTGGTCCTTACCACAAAGAGACAGTGATCACTGCCTTCAGGTGAGTGTTAGGCACTGCCTGATCCCCATCTGGGATGCCAGGATATCACACAGCCATTTACCCTCATTCCCAGGATGCTAGGATGGAAGCACCCCGATAGTCACCCTGAGTGACACAGGAAAGGGTGAGCAGTAAAAAGTGACCTGAAAATGCATTTTGTTTTCTGCCAGATGTCTTGGGAAAATCAAAGTGTGGTGCAGTGAACTGCAGTGGGTGGTGCCTGGCAGCATTGAGAGAGACTCCCCAGGCTAGCAGGGGCCTTTGCTGTTTGCTTAACTTGTCACTGAAACTCTCACTTCCCTGTGGCCAGGCTCCAAAAATGGCTCATCAAGTAGTCTGGCCCCTTCTTCTAGTGGTATTTGAGGCCTCCCATGTCTGTCCTTGCCCTCACCCCACAATTGGTCTTTCCACAGTGAAGGCAGTGTCATTGCCTACTACTGGTCAGAATTCCTTGTGCCCAAGTACCGGGAGGAGAGCCTGGACAGGGCGATGGCTGACAAGCAGAGCCTGGTGCAGAGGTGGAACCCCCGCCTGAGAAACCCCATGCTGAAGGTGGAGTCAGTCATCGCTTTCCGTGAGTATTGGCTCCGCTGTCCCTGGGCCTCTGTGTGGGACCGGGTCGGATATTGCTCTGGAAGGAGAAGGTGCTGGTCACAGCTGTCTCATGGGAAAGCCAGCCCTGAGGGTGGTGTAAGGACCTGGATGTCACAGCACAGCTTAACGGGACATACAGCCTGAAGGGGGCTGCACCGACCTGCTCCCCTTTGCTGGAACACTCTGTGTTCTCCTCTGAGCCCAGGGAAGAAGGACAGGGATGAGTTCTCCCTCTGCAGAGGAACAGTTTGCTCCCTCAGCTCCCACAGGCCAGGCAGGAGCAGCCTCCCCTGCCAGTTTGCAGGGAGAGACTCCACAAGCAAGGCCAGATCAACGACGGTCCGAGGAGCAACCTCGGCTTTGTGCCCAGGGATTTCTCATAGCCCAAAGGGTGATGCCAGCTCTGTTTTCTCCTGCAGCTGTGGACCCCAGCATAGCTCACTCTGCCCGGGACAGTAAGTACAGTTCTTCTTCCATCTCAGTGGTCTCTTTAGGGTGGTGCTTCTCTTTCAGGATGGGGAAGGGTCTGGAGAGAGGTGCTCTGCTTGCAGGGCAGACCCCAGTGTGCTCCTTGGAGCTGGTTTGGGGTTGGACAGACTGTGGCACAGGCCTTGCTGTTATCCAGGAAGAGCCATCTGCCCTGGGATAGCCTGCAGGAATTACTCTCTGCATCCCAGGGAAAAGCAGGGCAAGGCTTGTTTGCCTTGTTAACTGTTCCTACTCTCTGGGCAGACAGCTGCATGTTCTCCCTCCACGCCAAGGAAGGAGAGGTCACCAGTTTCACCACGCCAGGCTTCCCCAACAGCCCATACCCCAACAATGCTCTCTGCTACTGGGCATTGAGGGCAGATGCCAGCTCCAGCATCAGCCTCACCTTCAAGACCCTGGAGCTGGAGCCATGCAGAGATGACAGTGACTACATCAAGGTGTACGACTCTCTGAGCCCTGTGGAGCCCCACGCCTTGGTTAGGTGGGTGTTCCTGTATGGCACCAAGTCCAGGGTGATCCTGAGATGTCCTGCTCCTGCCCCTGCTCAGAGCTGAGCTGTGCTGCTTGAGGCTCCCTGTGCAGCAGTGCCTTATGGATTCTGTCCTTTGCTTCCTAGGCTTTGTGGGAATTATGCCCCATCCTACAACCTGACCTTCTTGTCCTCCCAGAACGTCATGCTAGTCACATTGGTTACCAACAAGGAGGGGCGATTCCCTGGCTTTAAGGCTGAGTTCTTCCAGCTCCCAAAGATGAAAGGTGAGCAGAGGCCTTGGCCTGTTTCCCCACCTCTCCCTGCCATGGGCAGCTGAACAGGGACGTGGCTGTGGCTGTGGTCAGTTTGTCAGGGATGTTTCCAGGGCTGGAGCACCTGGAAGCAGATCACCTCTTGGCACTTGCCTTGCCTACAGTGTTCTTGGCTGCAGTAATGATGTCCCCTGAGGAGGCAAAAATAAGGATTACATTGGATTAGACATGCAGGTTGATGTCTAATAGGAAGCACCTAATTGATCTCCTGGGTTCTCTCAAACCTTGCAGCAGAGCTGCTCTCTCCAGAGAGTGACTTAACCTTGTTAGAGGCTGTTGCCTCTGCCTCTCTTCCTGCATCGGATGACAGCCAGCTGAGGCTTGGAAAAACCACATCTAAATCTCTAACTTGTTATTACCTTCCTGTTTGTGTGTAGCCTGTGGTGGGACCCTGAAAGGAGACAGCGGCACCTTCACAACTCCCTATTACCCAGCACACTACCCCCCAGACACAGACTGTGTCTGGAACATTGAGGTGAGATGGGCCCTCTCTCTCCCTTAATAAGTCTGTCAAATTACCCTGGTCGTACAGGACATGGTGCAAGGGAGCTCGCTGCAGCTAGGGCCCAGAGGCTCCAAGTCTGGCATGACTGAGGGAGCCTTTAGGAGCTGGGGGGCAAAGGTAGAAGAGGTTGCGAGAGCCTGAACCCCACAGGAGCCCATGAAAAATCCTGTAACTTCACACAAGAAGGATGAGAGTGTGGGCTTTGGGACAGGGCAGTTACTGGCTGTTGACCAGAGGTCTGGCTTCCACCCCTCTGTGTGCCTGTTCCACTGGGGATTCTGGGGCCAGGGTGACTCAGTGACTTTTATGAAGCTGTTTCTTCTCCTGCTGGAAAACTGACCTCCCCTTTTCAGTTACCTTCTGTCCTCCCCCCAAGCACAACCCTCTTCCTGTGAAACTATTCCTTTCTCCTTGCTCCAGAATGCAATATCCCACTGACTCTGCTTCCTTTTGCAGGTTCCCTCTATAAAGAACGTGAAGGTGCGTTTCAATATGTTCTTTGTGCTGGAGCCCGGGATCCCAGTCAGCTCCTGCACCAAGGACTATGTGCAGATCAATGGCACGAGGTAGAGGTAAGGTGGCTGAACCCATGGAGGGGCTTCATTTAGTTACACAGAACCTTGTGCTTTCCTTAGTCTGCTGTGGGAACAAGTGTGCTGGTGCTGTCAGGGCTGGGAGGAGGCAGGAGGGTGCCTGGGTGAGAGGGGAGCCCCACACTTGGTTCTGGGGATAAGACCCTGGGTTTGTGGTGTGCTGCAGCTGAACCCCCCCCCAAATCCTGTGGAGCATCACAGCACGCAGCTCACGTGTGAGAAGGCAGGAACATCTGGGGCGGGTTTGCTTGAAAGAGCAGCTCTCCATTCTCAGGGCACTCGTATCCTGTGATGTATTTCCTGATGTGTTCCCCAGCCTGATATAAGCTGGGCCAGACAGAAAACTTGGTACCTCACAGGCAGCTGATTAATCTTGTTTCACAATGTTTTGGGCAAGGGAGCTGACTCTGCCTCAGAGAGAGGGTTTCAAAGTCAGCACCTGCCTCTGCAGCCCTGAGTTCCTGCAGTGCTGTTCAGGCACATGATCCCACCCAGCCGTGGTGAGATGGGATCCTGCACGAGTCCAGTGTATCTGAGATCAGACACATCATGGGGCAGGCAGGGATGTGGAAGAACTTGTTCCTGGTTATTCCTAAGATCACACATTGGTGTTTGCAACTGGCCCAAACCTTCTGCCAGCAGCAGCAGAATTTGGACCCTGAGGCCCAGCAGTCTGTGCTGGGATCAGACCTGCTCCCTCCTCTCCTGCCCCCTCAGCTCCCGGGGTGTGGAGGAAGGTCAGGGATAGAAGGAGGTGTTCTTGGTGCTTGGTGCTGACCTCCAGCCTTCTGACTCCCCTTTGCTCTCTCCCTGCAGGTACTGTGGGGAATGCTCCCGGTTTGTGGTGGCCAGTACCACCAACAAAATTGAGGTCCGGTTTCACTCAGACCAATCCTACACAGACACAGGCTTCTCTGCGGAGTTCTTGTCCTACGACTCCAGTGACCGTGAGTTGAAACCCTGGCACTGGGGTGGGGAAACTGATTTCTCTGAGATCTAGAGCTGTCCCTCCTCTGTGTTTACACTGCCCTGTAATCTGGGACACGGCCTTTTCCAGGGGTATAGCAGCATGTCTTGCTTTCCTGCAAACCTCCTGGTCTTCGTGCCGTGTTCTGCTGTAAGCAGGCATAGGGAACTCTGCGGAAGGGATGTAGAGGGGACACCAAGAGGGCTCATGTGTGGTTTTGTCCTTTTCCCCCTCTCAGCCTGCCCTGGCAAGTTCACTTGCAATACCGGCCGCTGCATCGACAGGAGCATGCGCTGCGACGGGTGGTTGGACTGCGTGGACGGCAGTGATGAGAGGTCCTGCAGTAAGTCCAGTCTTGGTTTCCCTTTGGCATAGCATGTGAAAGGCCATGTTGCCCCAGGGTGGTTAGGCTTGTTCTGGGTAATGTGACTCAGTGCTGGCTGGAACCAGCGCTGCCGCCTTCCTCCAGGCTGGAGTGAGACTCAGTGCGCAATCAATCTGGGATCCCTTCTCAGCATAGGAGCTGTGGGTTCCTGCTAATCCAGTCCTCTCCCAGTGGCATCGCCCTCCCTTTCCAGTTCCTCCCAGCTGGGAATGTGTTTTTCTGTGTAATCATCCTGGTTTGTGGGTTTGGCTGAGCTGGGTGGTGTGGAGAGTTTCATTACCCAACTGGGCAGGCTTTGCAGAGCTCATCTGGAAAACCCGTGGGACACATGGGAGTTGTTTCTTTGTGCAACGAGTCTTCCTCTTGGATTAGCAGAGCTGTCCTATAGTTAATGTTATTGTCCAGGGTCTGCAGTTTATTAGAGAGGACAGGATCCCCTGGTTTGGGTGGGGCAATTTTCTGGGGAAGAGTATGCTGCTGTCCCTTGATCCTGGTTTCTCAGGTGCTTTCTCACTGCTTGCAGCAATTTCTTTGCTTCAGTGTTGCTTCTGGCTGTCCTGCTGTTGTGATGTCAGCTTCAGCCTCCGCTGCCTCAGACATGACAGCTCCAAATGGCTTTGTTCTCCAGAAAAGTGGAAATACTGTGGATGTACTGAGTGTGTCGTGTATTTATGTACACGTGCACGGTCCCGAGCTGATTGCTGGGGTTCCCAAGTGCTTGCACACCCACTGGGAGAGCTGCCATGGTGGGTGGGTTGCTGGTGATTCCACAGGTGCCTTTGCAGGCCTCTCCCCTAATTTCTAGCTTTGGGACAGCCTGCCCAGGGTGACTCCATCATCTCTGGAGGTGTCCAAGAAATGACTGGACATGGAACTCAGTGCTCTGGTCTGGTTGACAATGTGGTGATTGGTCTCAGGTTGGACTTGATGGTCTTGGAGGTCTTTTCCAATTTAAGTGATCCTGTGGTTCTTACTCTGCTCTTCCAGCCTGTACCGAGCAGCAGTTCAGGTGCCAGAACGGCTGGTGCAAGCCCAAGTTCTGGGTCTGTGACAACGTGAACGACTGCGGCGACAACAGCGATGAGCTGCAGTGCAGTGAGTGACTCACCCCGCAGGCACAAAGGGCTGAGGGCTCAAGCAGGCACACGGGGGCAATGGAGGCTTGTGGGATGGAGGGAAGCAAGTGCTGTGCTGGAAATGAGCAGGCAAAAAAACCCAGGCTTGGTGAGGGCTCACCTGGTACAGCTTCCTTGAGCCTTGAATGAGAGCTCAGAGGAAAGAAGGATGAGTAGAGGTGTAGGAATAGAAAGGGCTGAAAAACCGAGTAGTGGTGTGCAGTTTGGAGAAGAGATTGGAGACACAGGATGATGGAGCTGCAGAGGCTTTACTTGTCTTGTGGAGGGGAGCTGGGCACAGCCATGTGCTGAGGTGCTGCAGGATTCATGCCCAGCCCTCAGGAGCTACTCTCTGTCCCCAGGCTGTGCAGCTGACAGCTTCAAGTGCGACAACGGGAAGTGTGTCCCCAACACACAGAAATGTGATGGCAAGGATGACTGTGGGGACGGGAGCGACGAGGGCAGCTGCAGCACAGGTGAAGGTGGGCTGCGGGGTGACTGCCACCAAACGCAGTCTCTGACGGAATTTCTTGGGGCTGGGCACCCTCATGTGTGTGTTTGCATGGGCTGGAAATGCTCTGGGGGTGGGCAGAAGACGTGAAGGTGATGTGACCTCCCCAGAACTGGGGCTAACCCCTCTGCCTCCATCCTGCCTGCAGCGGGCCAGACCACAGTCCCCTGCAAGGAGTACACATACAAGTGCCGCAGTGGGCGCTGCATCAGCAAACAGAACCCCGAGTGCGACGGGGAGCAGGACTGCGAGGACCACTCTGATGAGGACAACTGCAGTGAGTGCCTGAGGAATGGAGGGACGTGGGATTCTGGGCTTGGCCTCTCAGAGAAACACCCCACTGTGGCAGAGAGAGGCCCTGGGTGTTTCTGTGCAGGAGCTTGATCTGGAAATATCCAAGCCATGTTCTTTAGCCTGCCTGTGGAGTGTCTTTGTTGTTCAGGAGGGCTTGGATGGGTGATACAGGGGCTTATCTCCCCTTTACAGAGTTGGTCAGTAAATGCAGCTAATTTAGCATCTGTGCAGAGAGCATCAGCCCTTCCTGACATGGGTAACAGGGCACTTGTGCTGTCAGATGTCCTGGAGGAACAGAGGGGAGGCGTGGGATGGGAACAGGAGAAACCAAGCGCCCCTTCTCCTTCTCTGCCCTAGACTGCGGGCTCCGCTCCTACGTCAGGAAGTCACGGATCGTCGGTGGGCAGAACTCAGACGTGGGAGAGTGGCCGTGGCAAGTCAGCCTGCACGTCAAGGGCCAGGGCCACATCTGTGGGGCCTCGTTGGTGTCAGCGAGCTGGCTGGTGTCGGCGGCACACTGCTTCCTGCCACTGCAAGGCATCAGGTACAGGCCTCAAATCCCTGTGCTTCCAGGCATTTCACAGAATAAGCTGAGTTGGAAGCAACCCTCAAGGATCATCGAGTCCAGCTCCTGGCCCTGCACAGCACCATCCCCAAGAGTCACACCATGTGCCTGAGAGTATTGTCCAAATGCTTCTTGAGCTCGGTCAGCCTTGGTGCTGTGACCACTGCCCTGGGTAGTCTGTTCCAGTACCTGACCACCCTCTGGGGAAAAGAGCCTTTTCCTGATATCCAACTTAAACCTCCCCTGACGCAACTTCAGGCTATTCCCTCTGGTCCTGTCACTGGGCACCACAGAACAGATGGCAGAGTCTGCCCCTCCTCTCTCTCACACAAGGAAGTTGTAACTGCAGTGAGGTCTCCACTCAGTCTCCTCTTCTCCAGGCTGAACAGACCAAGTGCCCTCAGCTGCTCCTTATATGGCTTCCCCTCGAGGCCCTTCACCATCTTCATTGCCCTTCTTTGGAAGCTCTCTAATAGTTTAATATTACTCTTATATTGTGGCGACCAAAACCGCACACAATATTCCAACACCAACTCTGAGAGGCATTCCTCAAGGAAACTGTTTAAGGCAGTGAGCGGTGCTATCTCTGAGATGGGGTCTCACCCTGTGTTTCATGCCTCCCATGCAGGTACTCGGACCCCAGCCTATGGACAGCCTACATGGGGCTGACTGACCAAGGTGACCGCAGCGGCCCCAGTGTGCAAACCCGGAAAATCAAGCGCATCATCTCCCACCCCTTCTTCAATGACTACACCTATGACTACGACATTGCCGTGCTGGAGCTGCAGAGCCCCGTCACCTTCACAGCCGTCATCCAGCCCATCTGCCTGCCTGATGTCACCCACAACTTCCCTGTGGGTAAGGACCTGTGGGTGACTGGATGGGGAGCAACCACAGAAGGAGGTGAGTGCTGGCATGTGATTTGGGGCTTCATTGATGTATTTTAAAAAGGTTGCCAAGAGAAGCTGTGGCTACCACATCCCTGGAAGCATTCCAGGCCATGCTGGACAGAGCTTGGAGCAACCTGGTCTAGTGGAAAGTGTCCTTACCCATGGCAGGGGGTGGAACGAGACGGGCTTTAGCTCTCTTCAAATCCAAACCATTCTGGGATTCTACAAGTCTATGATTTCTGTGTTTCTTGAGGGGAAAAATGAGGAGCTGCTTAAAAATGTGTATTTTTACTTAAGCTGCTCCTCCATCTTGGCAGGCACGGGAGCCTCCATCCTGCAGAAGGCAGAGATCCGGCTCATCAACCAGACTGTGTGTAACCAGCTCCTGACAGACCAGCTGACGCCACGCATGATGTGCGTGGGGATCCTGACCGGTGGTGTGGATGCCTGCCAGGTAAGGCAGCACTTGGATTTAGTGCTGGTTATTGGTTATTAGGCAGGGAGACAGGCCTTTGCTCAGCCCTGCTCATTCTGGTACTTCCCCTTATGTTTACATTTTTAACATAAAACAAATCTATGGGAATCCTCCTGGATTCAGACAATGGACAGATTACAATGGGCACCAGCAGCAAGTTGTGTCGATGCTTGACTTAGACTCAAAAACTACAGCCCAAAACCACAGGACTTAGACTCCATCTCACCAGGTAGGACATACAACCCTACTCCAACTTCTGGCTGTTATTCAGTCTTAGTTAGCAAGCCAGGCTGCTTGACTGGTATTTTATAGCTCTTTGTTCTGGCACTGTGGCTCTTATTGCCATACTTAAATATTCATTTCAGGGAATGGCCAAAAAGTTGTAATGACAGCTGACTTAGAATAGTTTTTGAGACGGGAATTTACTGATTGATTATTTCTTGCTCAGTTTTTGTGATTGACTTTAACACTGTGCACAAGGGTGATGTATGGGGTTGGTGCTTATGCTCCTGTGTGTTCTGTGCAGGGAGACTCCGGGGGCCCCCTGGTCAGTGTGGAGCCCAGCAGTCGGATGTTCCTGGCCGGTGTGGTGAGCTGGGGCGATGGCTGCGCCCAGAGGAACAAACCTGGGGTGTACAGCCGTCTCACAAGCCTGCGAGACTGGATCCAGGAGCACACAGGCCTCTAGGGATGGATCCCTGCCTGGACATCTCTTGGACAGCGCTGGCTGGAGACGCTTGGCAGTGCCAGCCATGCACAGCCTCTACTGTGAACTTCAACCCTCCCTCTACCTCACTGCGAGCGCCTGGGACTCCATGTGCAGCCAGAGCTGATGGTTTGGTTTAGCCCTTAGTCTTAGAAATGCATGTTTGGAGAAGTTTCGCTTGGTGGGTAAGCTAGTGCAGCTCCCATGAACAACTTGAATGAGCTATCAATCAAGATTACATATAGTAATAAACTTTTAAAAAATCAAATTAAAAAAAAAAGACAAACACTTTGTGTTTAGAGGCAAACTTTATTGGACAAGTTCAAAAACAAGGTATCAGTATATATTCTAAGTCATGCATTTGTTTTCAAACAGCCGTCCATACTCCTTTCTCTGGTGTTCCGCTATAGGGGGGTTGAAGGGAGGTCTTACCATAGTTTTGGGGGGATTCCCTTTGGGATCCCTCCGTTGTCCCACACCATGGTCTCCTCCTTCTGTCCTTTGTCCAACTCTGCTTCTGGCATGGCCAAGTCCGGGGCTGGGGGCCTGAAGGAGAGATGTTGTGCTGAAACACCATCACTCACCCCGAGGGAAGCCACAGACAGAGTTTGAACGCTATCACTCACCCCAAAGAAAGCCATGGGCAGGGCTCAAACACCATCACTCACTGTGAGGGAAGCCATGGGCAGAGCTGCTGGCACACATGGAGACCCAGAGCCATTGGCATCACCACATTGTGCCTTAACATCACACTGAGCTGAGCTGATACAGATTCTGCTGAGCCCCAGGTGCCTGGAGTCGCTGTGAAGAGCACAAGGGCTGCACTGAATCCTTCCTGGAGTGCTCCCCACAAGGACAACACCAGTCAGCTGTGCACACCAGCCTTACACCTATCTTACTTTTGTAAAGAAAAATGTGACTTGTGAATGTGCTGATTTTCTGCCTTTTTCCTCTGTAGCCTGTTCCTGCCCCAGCAAAGCACACTCCAGCTGAGTTAGTCGCTTCCTCACCTGTAAATACATTGTTTTGTAAAACACTCAGAACTGAGATGCTACAATAAACTGGGATATTTTCTAATACTGTGGCTGTGTGGTTGTTCCTGAGCTTCTCTGCAAGTGTTCCTGAAACAGAAACCTGCAGTACAGACCCCCAGTGCTAAGAGGGAAGCTGAGCCTCTCCCAGTAAAAACACTTCACTACTGCCATGTACAGCAGCTCCACTGTGGTGGAGAGACATATAGAGTCTGGGGAGAAATCCTCACAAAAAAGATCGGTAGTAGAGCTCATAGGAGGATGGTTTGTGCCTCAGTCCTCTCTGCAGAGTTAAGGAACATTCTGAGCTCTGTGCTTACACAATGCTACAGCAACATAGAAAGAAGCGTTTACTGTGGTCACTCTCTTGCCCAGGGAGCATCAGCAGCACTTTTGCAGCACTGAGCAAATAAAAGTACAAATGCTTTCATTCCAGTGTCTCACAGTTTGCAGTTAAGTTCCCCACACACATGGCACACTAAAAGCTTCCCTAAACATGAGTTGTTATGGATGACGGTCCCCAGAAGGTGCCTGGGATAACAGGATGCAAAAGGATGAAACAGTTCATGAGAAGAGCCCAGCAGTTGGGCCGCAGCACCTGCACCCAGGGGAACTGCAGTGGGCTGTTCCATTACCTGAACACCAGATCCCATGTCTACTCTCTGTCCCGTGTGCCCAGATGCAGTTTGGGGATCCTGCCACAACCAGCAGGATCATGGCCAAGCAAGAAGACGGCAGGAGATGATTTTCCAAACAGAAGTGCGAACCCTGTGCAACCAAATCCACAGAGTAGTGTGTTCAGACAGGTTTTGTTTTACCGAGCACAGTGTCACCTACCATAGCACCTTTCTTTCCACAAAAGCACCATTCCACAGTCACTTCCCGATGTCCAAGTACAAAGAGAGAAACAGCCCATGAACTAGCCACCAAAGGTCCACCTTGCCACCAAGGCCACCAGGATCATGTGAAACCTCAGTTTCTGCTCCTTCATAAGGATTACAAATAAATTAAAAATGCAAGAAATAAAGACAAACCCCAGGTCCCTGAGCTCCAACACCACTAGATGTCCCTCTCGGCCAAGGCACAAAGACTCCTGAAACAGCATTGCCAGGAAGGAGATTTGGGAAGTGGGAAGAGACAGGCTGCAAATCTCAGATCCCTCTGCTGAAGTCCAGAGAGAAGGGAGCCAAGAGGAGAAAGAAAGAATGAGTGGGCAGGGAAGGGAAACAAGTGTAGGCAAGATGGGGAACTGAGCCAGGCAGCTCAGAGCAACTGACCTTGCCTGCAGGGTGCCCAGGTGGGGTTCTGTGGGGGAACAGCAGCTCTGAATCAGCCTTGAAAGTTCTATCCCTTAGGAAAAGGTCCGAGAGTTTGCTGAGAGCCACCAGCCCACCTGAGTTTTACTCCCCCATCAGTCAGTCTATCAGCAGCTCCCTGGTTTTCCCCCTCTGCCTCAGCACTCAGGCATCAGAAAAAACTTCTTTACTTGATTCATGTGAAAAGAAACCCCTTGTCAGACCCCAAAAGCTGCATTTCATGTTGATGCAGCACATTTCTGACAACTCAGGCTTCTGGCAATACAAACCAGCCCCAGTTTGTGCTCAGCTCTGGTCAGGGCAAAATACCACTGGACTGGGAATGGGAAACTCAAGAGTGCCATCAAATGATGGCAATACCAGCGTTTTGTGTAATCCAGCAACAGCTCAGGCTTGTCCCCCTGCACAAAATACAAGGGGTTGACATTTTTGTCTCATTGCACCCACCTTCTTAGAAACTGTGAGAAAAGTAAAGAGATCAGGGAGGCAAATAAACTCATCGGGGGCAACCTCTCAGCCTGGTAACACAAAGAACACAAAGAACAGGGTCAGGGAAGAGGGAGCTGAGAAGGTTTTGTGCACTGGGATACCTGGGGGGAAGGAAAGGCTGCATTCCCTGAAAGTGAACCCAGGCACGGGTCCCCAGAGGTCAGCTACCGAGTGGGAACAGCTGACTTACAGGAGGCAAGCTATGAGAAAAGCATGTCTCCAGGAGTAATTACAGCTGATGAATCAAAGGAAAACATGCCACATGATTGCTCGGAGAGCCATTCACACTCCCTTGCTGGGGCAGCCCAGCTGCTCCCATGGGTGTGGGCAGCAACAGGGCCAGGTTGGGGGGCTGCCCCTGCACCCTGAGCTACATGGACCATCCTGCTTCACCCTTCTCTTTTGGATGCCACAGACTACTCCAGGTAGCTCCACACCCACAGCAGTCTTGGGTGCTTAAAAGGTCCTCTTGGCATCAAAGAGGATTAGCTGTCCTCCTGCTTGGCCGATCCCCACTTCCCTACCTCCTGGCCTTCTTGGCTGACATCTTGGCATCGAATCTCACTGTGAGTCCCTGGCTCCTGCACTCTGTTGTGGCCTTTCCACCAGCAGATCTCCTTAGTGCTCCCAAGACCAGCCCCTACTACCATCCTGGATTGTGTTATCCCCTCATCCATCACCAGGTCTTGCTCACTCCTGCAGCTGAGCACAGCAAGGTTTAGGGGAGACCTCACTTCCTTATCCAGCACAGGCCCCCAGCCAGTCCAGTGGGGATGGAGAGCCTCCATGTTGTACTGAGAAATGCTAAAGAGGAGGAAAAAACCTCTACAGGCATTTTGGGACTTGTGTTATCTGGGAGACATGAGCCTTTTACACAGACGCCTATGCCTGCTCACCAATACAGCAGCAGCTCACACCAGTAACAGTGGCCTGTCCCCTCTTACTTATGAGCTCTGAAGAAATCAAGTGTATAAAACCCAAACCAGCTCTACAGTGTCCAACATCCCTCACAAACCAGCTGGCTCAGGTTCCAACCTCCTTCCTCCAAACCATTTTAGGGCTTGCAAGCAAGAAAGCAGCACCTTATCTTTGGACTTTAAATCCCCACGGGTGTTATTGCCTCACAGTCCCATCCATGCCAGCAGGAGAATCACTTCACATGCTACTGGCTGCTGCTTACACAATGCTACAGCACCACAAAAAAACCCTAACCCTAATATGCATTTCCCACGCATACTCCCCAGCTTGCTGATGGGGAGATGAGCAGGGAAAAAAACAAGGAAAAGTTAAACCCAGCACAGCAGCCAGAACTGTAAGTGGACTGTCTCCATTAACATCCTTCAATAGCAATCACTAGGCAAACTATCTGCCTCTCAGTTACTAAGACTCCTATCTTATGAGGGCTGAAGGCTCACCAATTGTTAAACCACTCAGCCCTGCTTCATTTTTCTGCCCAGTGACTCCAGTCTAGATTGTGCTGGTAAACTGTGGCTACACAGCCTGGGAGGGCAGGTCCCCCCAGGCCCAGATCCTGGCATCACAGTGCAAACCTGCTTCCACCTCCCGAGTGCTGCAGTATCACCCTAATAGCCAGAGGGAAACACCTTTTCTCCCCTCCAGCCCTCGGGAGACATCAAGTAGCCACTATTTACAGACATGGCAAAGGCCAGAGTTCCTGTAAAGCGCCTGATCCAAAACATGCCAGTAACTATCTGGTGCAGTTGACAGATAATTCGGCAGAAACCCAAGCCCGAGGGAGCAGGGGGGAGGGTCTACCCAGGTTTGGGAGCTCAGACTTGGACAAAATTGCGGCAAGAGAACTCCAGGGGAGCAAGTTCCCAGCAGCTTCCACTCAATGTGGAGCAGACAAACAAACCACTTGCATGATGAAGCAGAGTTTGCACCTAATCCATCACTTTCCCTCCCAGGGCTCACAGCAAGGTGTGATGTGACAGCAACTCCTGTAAATCAGCAGCACACTGTCACTCACAGGGAACACAAAATCCTTGGGCTGAGCCAGCTCTTACCATCACTCCAGCTGTCAGATGGCCCAGCTGTGCCAAGAGAGAAGTTCTGGCTTTCTCCCAGGAGATGGGAGTCCCTCACTGCATACTAGTGACCCCACAACCAGGAATATTCAGTAAATTCCTGTTTTCAAGTACACAAAGCTGGTCTCAGGTCCGTGTAAAACTTAACAGGGGGTTCTTCCACACAAACAGCATAAGGAGTTTTCCCCTTGCCGCGGCCCGGAGTACGATGGAAAAGAATTCTCACACCAATATGATGCTGGCTCAATTCAGTTTATTGTTTACGGCAGGTTACATTTATAATGATTTTACTTCCTTACATGCAATCATGCGCACAAGCTCATCAAGCGATTGGTTTAATGCACAGTTTCACGCAGCAAAAGCTCAATTCTGATTAGTTGGCTTCTAAAGCTGCTCATTCGGCTTGGCATTCGGCTCTAACTACAACTATGCTACATTTCGCTTGCTTAACAGCTGTAGTTCTTTATTCTCTTATCTATCGCAAGGTCTCCTCGACCTTGGGCAATGGCAACTTGTCTACAGTTTCTCATACACACTATAATGATTCATTATAGCTAAGGCCCCAACATCCCCTGACATTGCTCACCCCGGAGTACAACCCCATCAGCAAGAAAATACCAGCTGTTCAAGAGAAGCCCAGAGGAGCCACTCTGGGGCACTACTGATGAGTTATTTCCTTAATGTGAGCATTTTAGTGCTACAAACAACTGCAGGGCTGGCAAACACCTCCTCTGGAGTTAGTTCTTCCTGCAGCACATGCCTCACCTCAGCATAGATCTCCAGTGATCCCCCTGGCAACACCGCTGGCTACAGACACAGCACACAGAAATGGGAATGAGCAGGAGAGGTTTTGTGACATGAGGAATGGACAGGCAGCATCTTCAGCAGGAAGCACCATACCCAAGGCAGCACAGCTCCTTGGAGAAGCAGCCACCTGGTTTAGCGCTCGTTGGCACAGATAAAGCCTTTCACGCCTGCTGCATTTACAGCAAGAAGGATGACAACTTCTTTAAGAATACACAGAGCTTCAAAAGAGCAAGGAGAGTTGTTGCCTTGGAGATTGCAGTAGGTACCATGCTGCCAGATGACTGGTTTCACACCATAGCAGGCACTTGTCAGAAGGGTGATCTCAGCTGTGTGTGCTGCATTATTGAACATTCTTAGAGGACAGAGAGAAGCTGTGCAGGGATGGGTGAGACAGGGTGCAGAGGCTGGTTCTCTATGTTACCCTTGGTTGTGCTCTTGGGCTTTGCCCTCCCCCTGCCCCACCAGTCAGAGCACTGAAAACTTCTCCTCAAGGAAGCAGCAGTTCACCCTGTGCACCCAGAGGCTGGCAGGACTGGTGTGTGGTGTGAGGCTGTGAGGAAGCATCAGCTAACCTCCCTCCATTTCCCTGGCAGAGGTGCAAGGGCAACACTTTCCCTGTGCCTGCTCAATCCTTGTTCTCTACCCTAGTTTGAAGAGCCCACTGCTCATTTCAGATAGACCATGAACCAGCTTCCCAAGCAATCCAACAAAAAAAACAAAGCTTCCCATCCCATGATGTATTATCCTACCACAGACCTCTTAACCACTACCAGCTTTCTATCCTGTCCTAAATATTCTCGAATTCTCAGTGGTGGACATTGAATTTGCTTCTAGTTTTGTCCCCTGCATGGCCATGCTTTGGAATTTAATTCTCCCTGCTTGTGCTGGATACATTTGAGAGTATTCAGGGTCTGATCTCACTCATCTTTCATGGAAAATGGCTTTATCCTGTCATGACTGATCTATTTCACAGATGATATTTTAAGAATTACTTCAGCATTACAGTCAAGCTACTGGTTATGCAGCACTGGCAGCACAGACAGAATAACAGAGAAAGCAATCCATGGGAATATCTTCAGCTTTTTAAGAAAAATCAAGCTCCTTGTCTCAGTTCTAGGCACAAGCAAAACCTAAGATAAAACCAGGAATTGTGACATCTAGTTGACCATTTGGTTCAATATTTCAGCTGAAAAGATCATCTCTGAAGGAATGCTTATAGGTTAAAATCTTCCCCTATCCTGTAAGTCCTAGGACTTTAGTGCTCACACTTGTCAGCCTTCAAGTGGCACTATAACATTCTCCTTTCAAGCCTTTTTATTCAGAACATGAACCAAAGTAACCCAGAAAGGGTTAACCAGTACTCAAGTACTTCTTTTGATGAGCATCAACCCCCTGCAGCTTTTTGCTGACTGCTCTTCCAGTTTGAGGCTGGAATCAAGGAGGGGAACAGATCAGGTGGAAGCTTAGGAAAACACCTCATGGTGAGCAGTCTGACAGGCTCCCGAGAGAAACAATGAAAACCCTGTGCTTGAGTCACTGAACACTGGAGCCAGTACAGGAAAATTTAGTGGAGGGAACAAGCCTTCTCCCACAGGAGGGAAATGGAGAATTGGAAAGACTTGAGGTCATCCCATCTCCAATTTTTGTTGTTCCAGAAGTTTGCAGAGGCAATGACTTACACAGCATGGAACAGGTAAGGCAGATGATTAACAGTTGCTACCAAACATGCCGGAGTGAGTCAACCCCACCAACACAGCTCATACAACAGCCTTTGGGCCCTGGGCTGCCGGGGCTGCACTGAGGTGAGGTGAAAAACAGCTTCCAACAAGAAAAGAATCATGAGCATCTTCAGGAAAACCCACAGTCCATGAAGCATCCAGGACAACACAGCTCCATGAAGTTAGAAGAGCACACTTTGGTGGCCTTTAGCCTTGGCTGGTTAAATGTCCAAGCGCAAACTTCAGACAGACGTTATTTGACAAGAAAATTACACTTCACATAATGAAAGTGTGATGTTTATGTGTTCTCAGGCAAGTTCTTCCAGTTATTTACTAAGTCTGAAACCTCAAAAAAAAAACCTAATAGTTGAGGAAAGTGCCCTAGTACCTCTGTACTGCTGGTTCGGTTGTTGTGCGAGAGCCACTTTCTTCAGAAACAGCCTTACATGAGCTGGGATGAGGAAGAAAAGCTAGGAAAAAGGCATTCCTTGATTAATGTCAGCCTTACTGCTTTCTTTAGGAGAAAACTGCTGCTAATGCCTGTAAGACACTGGACCAGACAGATCATTAGTTTCCTCACAAATCCTAGCACACACAAGATAACTCGAACACGTGGTTCATCCATTAGAGACACACCCTAGCTGCTGTATTCTCCAACAGGCTGGCAGATAAACACAGAGAAAAACCAACCTTCTGAGCCTGCCTGGATATCTGGAAGGCAGCAACTGTCCATGAAGGACACCTGGACTGAACAGAGACTTGGCAGATGAGCTGGGAGATCTACTATTCTTGTCATTGGAGAAGAGAGCCAGCCTGCCTGTTAAAACAAGGTATTTGCATCATGAAGAATTCTGATTTCAAGAAAATTTGCAGCCTTACTAAATAAACAGGCTTAGGGCTACTTGAACAGTCAAATATGACAGCCCTGGGCAAGCACATGTAGGAACAGATTGGGAACAGATAGCAGAAGACATCAAGTGAAATTCAAACCACTTCCCATCAGAAATGGAGTTCTTCCCCTCTGAAAAATTACAACTCATCCCAATCCCCCAAACACAGCTCTCATTCACCCTTCTACCCATATATCCATGCCAGAAGTCCAGGACTTTAACATGAGAGGGTTATCACATCACCTTTCCCCATGTGCCTCTCATGTGAACTCTCAATCCAACTTGCTGCAGATGAGTTCACTCCAGTTTCACTTCAATCTCACCCTAACTGTTATAGCAAAAATTAATCAAGCCAGCTGAGGACCAAAAAGGATCACACTGGACAGGAGAGCAAACAGCAAATCCACTGCAGGTAACGCTGCAACGGAACCAGAGAGTCTAAAATAAGGGACGCTAAATGGCTTATCTTTATGTGTTTTCAGAACAATGTTTCCAGTATTGCAACATGGTTATTTGTGCCTAGATTAGTCAACCAGCACAGCAAGATTTTGCCACTAAAAATCATAATGGCAAGTGTGGCTTCGAGGGCCCAAGGGGGTTAGTGGGCAAGAAGGGAAAGAGGGCGATGTCCTTTTCCCTAAAGACTACTCTAACGCCACACAAATAGAACCGATACTACCTTATACTTGGAAGAAAAACTAAGGACTTCATCTTCCATAGGTTGTT
>VZTF01007403.1:0-30717 GCA_013397755.1 Cnemophilus loriae
CTGTGCCTTTCAGCCCCCTCAGCACCCAAGAGCCCCTTCCAAGCCACCCGCCAGGAAAAAAGTGGCTCCACCCACCAGAGACCAGCGGGTTTATCCTAGTGCAATACCCACCAACTTCCCCAAAGCTTCTCCTCTGTGCCAAGCAAGTCCCAGGCTCCTTTCTGCTGGAAAAGCCAGGCTGGGGGCTGCCTGGGGGCTGGGGGGGCTCGGGGCTCTGGGAACTGCCACCTCCCTGCACGCCCCTGGGGCTGCGCCAGCCTCCCGCTGCCAGGGAACAGCCTGCTCGCGTTTCCTGGCACCCTCGCCAGATTTCATTTCTCCTGCCTCGTTTTCTTGGCAAATTCTTGCAGGGTGAAGCTGTTTAATAATATTTTCAGCGGCTTGCAGGCTGCTGGGGAAACAGAGCCAAGGCGCTGTGCCTGCCTCTGCCGATTCGCCACTTCGGGCCAGCCCAAGGGGAAGTGATCACCTGAAATCCTGAGTGTTTTTTGATTTTGGAGCTGCAGGGGACGGAGCTGGGCACTCCAGCTGCCAGCTGGGATGACAACAGGCGGGTGGCAACGGTTGTAGAGAAGTGGTGTTTTTTTCTCCAAAACAGAGGTGGTGAGGTGGTGGGTGCTGCTCCATCCGCCTCCAGGAATGAAGGAGGAGTTTTCAACCAGCTGCAAACCGTGGCGAGCAAGAAGAGGATCTTTGGGACCTCATCCTTTGCTTTTTAAAGCACAGAGTACATGGAAGTGGTGGGGAAACCCTCGGCCACAGGCACCGCGTTCTCGGCTCTCAGCACAGTGTGTCCATCCTGCCAAGGGGGGAAACCATTCCCAGCACCCCTCTCCACTCCCTCTGCTTTGTTTTTTCTCCAGCTCGTTTTTTAGGCGGGGCACTGGAGACACCTGATGGGGGTGAAACGGGGAGGTGAAGGGGAATCGCTCCCTGGCTGACCCCTGGCCACACACTCCCGGGGGAATCCCATCCCGTGGGGTGTGGGCACATTCCCTAATCCCCAAAAACCTGCCCCCGGCTCCCCGCTGTCACACCAAGACTCAAGGAAAGGGTTGTGCAAAAGCCAAGGTGCTTTTGGTGCTCTCAGAATGCCGCAGAGGACAGGGATGGTGCTGCCACGTCCCCCACCCAGCCGGGCCCTCCCGGCCCCCGCATCCCGGGGAGATCCAGGGGAGGGGGAGCCCTGCTCTTGCTTCACCACTAATTAACAGCTGCAATTAACCAGCCTGGCCGAGCACTCCCACTAATTGTTGCCTTGCAGTGTTTTGCAGGGCTGAAACAACAGGAGCAGCCTCCTGGGTGAGCCGAAACCCCGGAGTGGGGTCACACTGGGATGCTGGGGCAGCACTGGGATATACTGGGGCAGCACTGGGATATACTGGGATGCTGTGCTGAGGGCGGGAGTCCCAGCAAGCCCCCAGGAGCTGGGCAGCGGCGATGGGGAGTCCCTGGCAGCCTTAAAGCAAGCGCTGCAGCTGGCTTATGTCCACATGGGTGCCTTTGGGGCGGGCAGCGATGCCCGGCCGCCCTCCAGGGTGGCCCAAGGGCATTTCCTGTGCCACGGCTGCCGTGTTGCTGGGGGGGGATTCAGCTCCATCCCAAATCCTCTGCTCTGAAGTGGAAGGAGCAGGCTCTGTGCAGCCACGGCTGACTCATTCACAGGGCACGGCCGGGCTGCCTCTCCCTCTGCAAAGTAACTACCGAGACTACTAAGAATAGTTAGAAACCAAAAATAGAATTTTTTTCTTTTTTTTTTTTTTTTTTTTTTGTCTCTTCTTCTCTTTTTCAAAAAAAAAAACCAAAAAACTCCATCCTCTGAAAATAGCCCAGCTGCAATCCGGCGAGTCCAACCACTCCCCTCGGGCTCGTCCAAACCCCGCTGCCCCGAGGGGCTGGCACCGTGTCCTTGTCCCCAGGGAAGCACCGCACCACGGGGAGGGCTGGGGGGGTGACGCCAGCCGTGGTGGCTCAGCCCAAACCTCATGGCACGGCGGGGGCAGGGGTTGGCAAAGCTCTCTCCGCTCCCACTTCTCTACAAGTAGCACAGGGAACCAGCGAGCAGGTCTGGAGATGCAGCAGTGACAGCGAACGGACAGGGGGGCAGGCGACGAGGAGGCCGGGACGGCCGGGGCTCCCCCGGATCAGACGGTGCCTCCGGCGCTGGGGGGAGCGGGGAGGGACGGGCTGGGGCGGAGGAAAGCGGAGGAAGGGCCCCGAGGGAGCCCGGCCGGGCGAGGGACTGACCCAGCAGAGTTCTCTAAGTCATTTGGTGCGGCGCTTCCAGCATTTCCATCAAGAAGGTGTCGATGGGCGTGTCGCCTATTAGCTTGAAGAAGAAGAGGTGCTCCAGGCATTTCAGGCCGATGGACCGCAGGGCTGGGAGGCGGAGCAGGAGCTTGGCGAACCTGGAGGGGGAACGGGAGACACGGCACGGTCAGACACCCCCGGCTGCAGCCCCGCTTCTGCCCCGGCCCCCAAAGCTGGGGAGGGCTGGGAGCCAGACACCTCCTCCTGCTACCAAATCGTGGGGCTACACCCACAGATGTGCGGGGAAATCACCGATCACGGCCCAGCCTTGGAGAGCAGGCAGCCACGGGGAGAGCCACAGCAAACACGTGCTGGGAACTGAGCTGGAAGAGTGGAACAAGAAATGAAAGGGCAGCCCCGGACTGGGGGACACCCCGAGATGCTCGTGGGGTCCCCACACTGCAGGCATCGAGAGGAGGCACCACGGGATCAGCCTTGGCACTGGCAGTGCTGTGAGCAGCCTCGGCATTTTTATTGCTGGTCAAGGAACAGGGCAAACAGCTGGGAAGGGGCTGGAGGAGATGCCCAGTGGTGTGAGCTGGCACTTGGCTGGGCGATGCCCCTTTCCTGCAGGCTCTGGGCACCTCCTGAGCAGCTCCAGCAGCCCTCACTGGGGTTCTGACCATCCCCAGCTGAGCCCCGGGGCTGGAACCCGGCTGAGGGAAGGAGAGAAGGGCTGTGACACAAAATTTGGAGGGAGCACTGCAAACCAGCCAGGACAGGGGGTGCTCCCCTTCCCCGGGCCCAGCGCTCCCAGGAGGGCAAACAAAAACCCTTTCTCCACACCCTGCCCTGCCTGGAGTAGATGGTTTCGGGTCCCACAGGCAGGATGGAGATGAGCCATCCACAGCCATCCACGCCAGGGAAAAGCTGCTGGGTGCTGGGCTCCGAGGGTGACAAAAAGGGAGCCAGGAGAAAGCCACCAGCTCCTGCAAGGCTGCTTTGGAGCACCCCGGGTGCCACTGGATGTCACGTCCTTGTGTGAGCGCTCCCAACACACAGAAAAAGCCCTTTAATGGCCACAGCAGGGTTATTTGCTTTTCCTGCTGCAAAATCAGGGCTTGAACAGCAGCAAAGGGCCAGGGAGAAGGGGACCCTGCAGAAAACACACACACACAGACATGCACAAGCCCACAGATATTCTACATGCATGCACAATTCCCTCTCCCTATTTTTTTTAATTTTTTTTTTTTTTTTTCTGCTGAGTTGGCGAGAACGGTGGGAGCAGAGCCAGGAAAAACAAATCAGTCCTACCATCCCATTCAGGAAGTTTCACTTTAAACCAAACCAGATGATGGCTCCAGCCCTCGGATATGTTTAACTGTGAGATAACCAGCCCGGAGCACAACGTGCCAGGGCTGGGAGGGGAGAAAAGGAATCAGGATTCCTGATTCCCTGCGGCTGCTGGGTGTCACGTAGGCACCCAGCCCTCCCTGTGGAGCAGCAGGTGGGAGCAGGGCTGGCTTTTTCCTGGGAATGCCTCCCTCTGCAGAGAAATTCCCTTTCAGTGTTTACACAGTGCTCCCAAGCTCCTGCTGGATGGGGACTCAGAGGAAGCCCCACACTGAAGGGCACCTGGAAAGGTGGGAATTGCAGAAATCCCACAGCGTGGAGCAGGAAAAGGGCACCTGGAAAGGTGGGAATTGCAGAAATCCCACAGCGTGGAGCAGGAAAAGGCTCCAGCCGTGGCTCCAGCAGGGGTTTGCTCAACCACAGGAAGAACTTGTTCGCAGCCCCAGCTGGTGATCATGCTGTGCCACGAGACCAGGAGGATGCAAAGAGTTTTGGAGAACTTCAGGGAGCTCTTGTGCAAGCCCGGCCTCCCAGCCCACAGGTTCACCCTCCTGAGGCACCTGGGATGGTGCCACCACTGCCCTGCACCACTGAGGGATGCAGGGAGGGTGGCAGGGCCCAGGCACGGCTCTCAGGACATCCCTGAGCGTGCAGAACCTCTCAGGTCACCAAGGATGGGTGTGAGCATCACACAAGAAGGTCCCCAGCCCAAGATCACTCAAAACCGGTGGGAGATTAAACTCCAGAGCACCTGGCAGAGCTTCTGGACCTAAACCACTCCCTCAAACACCACTGAGCACTGAGGCAGAGCCCCGGGGAACTGGTGTGGACTGGTGGCTCAGTGTCTGTGCCCAGTCAGGCACGGTGGCTTGGAGGTGGTTTGGGGAGCAGGGCTGTCCCTGTGCCACCTCCTGCCACCCCCTCTATGTGCCAGGGCTGCAGATCCTGGACACTGTGCAAAGCAGGAGATCACCCCACCAAGGGAATGATCCAGGAGAGCTGCTGGCCATGACTCCCAAGGCAGCTCTCCTGGTGCCAGGAACAGCTCTTCTGCAACACCACGACAGCCAGAGTCCAGGGTCTGGCTCTGCATTTGCTCCAGAAATGCAATTTAATGACGTTTTCTGGAAGAGGAGAGGTGACAGCCCCGCCCCGTGCCCTGTGCTCACCCCTCAATTCCCCCGCTCACCACAAACCAAACACACCCCGTGGCACCTCCATCCTCGCTGTGCCTGCCTCAAGCCAGCCAGGAACATCCCAGAAACCCCTTAACAACACACCTTTCTTCATCTGCCAGCACTCTGGGACCCAAAGTGGGGAAAAAACAAACCCAGCATCACTTCTGAGGGCACGCTCTGCCCACTGCGCTCACTGCTGTGAAAGCACCCTTTTTATTTAACCATCCACACACACACAAGGAATGCAGGTGAGATGCAAATCCCAGTTGCCTGGGCTGTTTTTCCCCAGCATTCATGCACCAGTAGCAGCTTCCAGTGCTTTGCTTGGTTTCTCAAGAAGCTGTCAGTAACTTAACTGGCAGTTGCCAGCTCCAGGCTGTAACTGGGAAAATGCGCCCACTCAGCTCCGGAGCGGTCCAGGAACGCATTCCTAATTCCCCCTCCCATTCCCAGCTGGATTGGGGGAGGCAGGGAGGGGAGAAAAAGAGCATCAATTGAGGCTTTCACTTCCCAGCAATGATGCTCATCTGCCACCGAAAATTAACTCCATGTGAGTCCTATTTTTGCTGCGGTTTCGCTCGCCGCGGTTTCCAAAAGGGAAATGATACCCCCTTCCCACATGGGCTCATCCCACTGCTGGGGCTGTGGGAGCTGGGGCTCCTTAGCTCTGCCCACCTTGCTGGATTTCGTGGCAAGGGAATAAAGAGCTCTGTGCGCTGCACAGGGGGTTTTTTCAGGGATGCTCACAGCTGGAGCGGGTAGGAACGAAGGGTTTATCTGCAGGGAATGTCTCTGGGAACGGGAGAGCCCAGAACGGAAGGGACACCCTGGGAGCTTCCCCAGGCTGCAGCACCCATTGCAGGGGGTGAGGGTGCAGGAGGAGGGGCGCAGGGAGCTCACCTGCCAGGCTGGTCGGGGTATTTGTGTTTGCAGTAAGCCTCTAGCGACGCGTACACCTTCTCCCGCAGCGCCTCCACCTCCGCCGGGTTCGAGAGGCCCTTCGAGTCTAAAAAGGCAACACAAAAACCATCAGCCGAACACCTCCAGGCTTTCCAGGCAGGCAAGAACCCCTCTGGGCATTCCCCCCATCCCTCCCAGCCCCACCAAAGCGTGGATGCAGGCTCTGAGCTCCGGGGATTTGGGGAGCACTCAAAGGTCTGCCCTGCGACTACAGATTGTTCCCCACCTCACACCCCAACCCCGAATGTTTTGGCTCATTCCAGTGATCCCAGACCCCCATTTAAAAGGGTTTAATTCCCCCTCCAGCCCTGGGTTTGTGGGATTTCTCCCTCCAGCACTGTGGTGGGGCTGAAGGAGAAGCCCCTGCCCTGGCACAGCCCCCAGGACCCGGCGAGGATCTGTTTTTAGCAGGGTGAAAGGGACAGTGCAGAAATCGATATCCCCAAGCACATGTGCCACGGGAACCTCTCCAGATTCCCCTTCTTTGCCCATATATGGCTAATCCCAAATTACAGACAATAAATTACTGCTGATTACAAGGAGGGGAGGGGACTAAAAAAAAAAAATTTAAAAAACTGTCAAGAAGAAAAAACAAACCCAAGAAACTGTAATAAACCCTGCTGGAACAGCCTGGCCTGGCTTTGGTGGGAAAATCCAGGCAAGGAGCTGTGCTTGGGCACAAACTGTGCTCCGTGAGGGCAGAGAGGGAAGGGGTGGTGCTGGGTGTGGAGCTTTGTCCTTGGCTGCCATCTGGTTTTGCTCTGGGCTGATCCACTCTAAAATCCAGAGACCCCTTCCAGAGAGCTGTGCAGGTATGTGCAGGCTGGGAGCTGCTGCACAGGGGTTTGCTCCCTGGAATGCTGGAGAAAAGCCCTGGCACGGAACCTTCTTCTTCCTTTGGGCAGCGGGGGCTGAGGGGGGAAAGGGAGCAGCGTGAACCCCCCTGGAGTCTGTGAAACTACGGTCAAAAATGGAAGTTTTTGTGTATTTTATGAGCACATTTCATGTCTTTCAGCCTCTCCAGGTCTGCAAAGGGCTTTTCCAGAAATTCAGGTAATAAAAGCTTTTGGATGATGAGGTTGGGAAGCAGAGACAATAACCTCCATGCTCTGTTGTTGCTCTAATCCGTATTTTTCTCTTCAAGGACATCCAGATTCAATTTTGCTCCAATTCAGGGACAACTCCCTCAAGCACCTGAACTTTCTTTGCACAGTCACTCTAAAAGGGGGAGAGCTGACAGGACATGGCTGTAAACTGAAAGAGAGTAGGCTTAGACTGGATTTTGGGAAGAAATTCTTCTCTGTGAGGGTGGGGAGGCCCTGCACAGGTTGTCCAGAGAAGCTGTGGATGCCTGGAAGTGTCCAAGGCCGGGCTGGGATGGGATAGGGGAAAGTGTCCCTGCCCATGGAAGGAGCTTTGGAACAAGATGAGCTTTAAGGTCCTTTCCACACCAAACCAACTTTCACCCCTGCCTCTCTTCCTTCCTGCCCTGTCCTCAGCATCTGGGTGCCCTCTGCTATTTCCAGCAGGGCTTTTTTGGGGAAGAAAAGGAGCCAAAACGACAGAACAGCAGCCAAGAGGGGCCAGGAGAGCAGAGCCAGGCACGCACCGGGGTTGAAGAGGACAATGGCTCGCAGGCAGCCCAGCTCTGTCTTGTCCATCAGCATGTCCCGCATTTTGGACACCAGCTCTGTCAGTACTCTGCAAAAGGACACACAAAGCACAGAGTCAGCAGGAAAAAAAAACAAAAGGAATGAAAAGCCCCAGGTGTCAGACCCGGAGCGAGAAGCTCCCGTCACGTTTAACGAAGTCGGGGATGGTGCTGGCTTGTACCAGCTGAGGATGTGGCCTCATTTTCCTCCTCCATCAAAAATAGCTCATTAGGAACATCAATAGTTCCTGTGAGATACAACAGGGACCATAAAAACCGCCTTCATCCATTCACCGAGAGGCTCTGGCACCTGAGAAAGCTGCCTAAAAATAAAAAATAACAATAAAAACCCACCCCAACAGGTATCTAAAAGTAATTTCCTCTGCCGGTAATTTTTATGGCTCCCTTTGCTCTTACTGCAGGTGTCGGTCTTGAAATATTTTCCACTGATTGCCCAGTTTTTCACGTTAGATCTTGCAGCAAAGTCATGATCTTGCACTTATGACCTCACAGGAACAAATGATGTCACCCAGGTCCGAAGAACAATTTCCTCACAGAGCAGAGCAGCAAAGGTGATTTGGTTTCAACTCAAGATGAGTCTCAGGGAGAGAAATCAGCGTTTCAGCAGCGTCTGGAGTCACACTGCGGGTCAAACACCCTGCAAGCCTGGCTTTAAAACACTTTCCCAAAGCCTGAGATTAAAGAGCCCTCGGGACACGCCTGTGGAACCTGCTGAGTATTGCTGGGGCCTTTTCATTGCGCAAATAAAATCGCGTCTTGGTCCAATTAAAGATGAAAAGGAGCGAAGGAGCGGCCTCCTCGTAACATCAGAAGGCATCTGGCCCCCATGAAAGGGGCTTTGATTTGCACTGGGCAGCCTCCTCCCTGTTTGGGGCTGTTGGGTTTTGCAGGTTTGAGAGGAGGGATTCGCTGCTGCGTTTTCAGGGACACCACAGGATGGACTCCCTCATCCCAGGCTCCTCCGACCCCTCAAGCAGGAATGGAGGCAGTTTGGGGTGGAGACAGAGATGGGGGTGTCCAGGCAGGGTGGTCTGAGGTGCAATCCCATCCCTCCGTGCCTGCCCACCTGTCGAAGATGGCCCCGACGCCGGCGCTGTGGGCGCTGTTCCGGTGCACGTGGAGCCCCGTGGCCAGGAGGATCCCGTCCTTCACGGCTATGGAGCGGTGGGAGAAGGAGGCAATTAGGAGCTCGTTCCACCCTGGGGAGGAGAAAACGACCGAGGCTGCAGGTTAGAGCCGTGGGATCCTCAGGGAGTTTGGGAATCGGTGACGGAGCTAAAAGGAGGAGGAAACTGCCTTTGCTGCAGGAACGTGGCTGGATTTGGGAAAGGAGGGGGGAGCCGGCTTTTTCTTGGATGGCAGGGAAGGAAAAAACCATCAAGAACCCAACACACTAAAAATAAACCTAATAAGGGGAGCAGTTTCCTCTATAAACCGTGCAGACACGGAGCAAACAGCTCTGCCTGAAGCTCCCCGTGGGTGTGGAGCCCCGAGCTCCTCTCTGCCCTCAGCCGCTGCCTCCCAGCACTTCCAGCACTTGCTATCAGCTCATCGGGCTCCTCCTCAGGCCACAAAAGTTCATTCATCATCCCCAAGCCCTGGAAAAGGGACCACGAATTCTCTGGCTTGTGGGTTTGTCGCTGCTGCCATGAAAATACTGCGAGGGATTGGGTCTGTCCTCTGCACAGTCCCACGTCTGTGACTTCCACAGCTGCTTGGAAAACAGATTTTAGTCTTATTAGCTGGACAGGCTGCTTTGGGATACAGGAAGGGCATCCTCTGAGCCCACACCTACAGGGAAGNAAGGGAAGGGAAGGGAAGGGAAGATGCGACCTCCACGTCCTCCAGCTCCCTTTCCCAATACAACACCTCTTCAGTTCCTAAATCCATCACAGGCTGAGCTCAAGAATTCCTGAAACAAAGCCCCAACGAGAGGAAATGCTGCCAGGTTTGATGGGTGGAAATTTGGGTGACTTTCAGCCAGGAGCAGCATCTTCAGTAAGACAAGACGGGTCTTCTGCAACACCCCTGGCCTGAACATGTTCTGGAGTCCAGAAACCTCAGGATATTTGGATTTAGGGGTTTTTACCCAGGCTGGAAAGGCAACACAACAATATCCTTCACCCCTCCTGCCACAGGAACACATCTCAGTGCCTGGAATAAACACGAGGCCCATGTGTGCTGTATTT
Source organism: Cnemophilus loriae (assembly GCA_013397755.1). Classification (NCBI taxonomy): domain Eukaryota; kingdom Metazoa; phylum Chordata; class Aves; order Passeriformes; family Corvidae; genus Cnemophilus; species Cnemophilus loriae. Next base: position 9,603 of record VZTF01007403.1, read on the forward strand.
ACCTTCTGCTGCAGCCGTGGGTTGTGCCATGAGCAATGTTGACAAGGAATAAAGTTCACTCTTTCCTAAGTGGCCACAGGATGTTTCCACCCCAGCCACGGGAACATTTCTTTGGCTATTTACTGGGTGAGGCCTGGCACTTTCACAGGGATTGCAACACTGTGAAACCCAAGCAGGACGGAGCAGAAGGAGCCTGCAGAAACCCTGCTCCTGGCAGGAAGAGGAACTCCCAGAGCCAGAGCCATGGGAAGCTGTCACACACAGCCCCACAGCAGCTCCACACGTAGCTCCAACCAACAGAAAACCAGAGCTGGCTCTTGACAGAAACCCGGTCCAAGCTGGGCTGACTCCAGTGAAGGAGCGCTGGATTCATCAGCATCCTTCATCTGGATTATTCCCATGCAGAGCTGGGATGTTTCAGCTGAAATGGGGAAGGTTTTCCTACCTTGGCTTTCACCAGAACATCCCCAAAATGCTGCCAAGACAGAGGCAAGCAGGAAAAATTCCCTATAACCACAGGCAGCAAACCGGAATTAGAGACCAAGCAAGTCCACCCCGAGAGTTCTGCATTTCAGCCCAAGCTCTGGAGCGGCAGAGCAGAATTCTGTGACTCCTGTGACTCCTTTCTCACCAAACAGGGTTGCTGCAGCCTCCAGGGATGCTCTGGCTCCTCTGGGATAGGGAATCCATCGTGTCAACCCACCTCCCTGCCAAGTTTCCCCACCAGCCCTGTAAAACCAGCTGCAGCTGCAGGGATGTAACGCTCAGCACCCTTCGCCAGGCTGAGAAAACATCAGGTTATTCCTGTCTCGGCTTGGAAACAAGAAAACCCGTGGAAAACAGGCTTAAAAAGTCAGGTTTCCTTCCCTTCCAGACAGCTCGGAGAGGGAATATTTTTAAACGATTCAGGATTGGAGGAAAGCTGCTGCCAGCCCATCCAGCACTGCTCCTCCAGAGCTGTGTGCTCCACTTGTTTTGCCTCCCAGGATGCCTGACTGAGGCTCTTAGCTGGATTTGAATGCTTCAATATTTCATGGGCAGCTGTTCTCAGCAGGCCACTCAATAATACATTGAGCCACTGGTCAGAAGACTTGGGGAAGGTTATCTGAGGCCCTGGCAGAGATGTTTGGAGCAGGGAGCTCCAGGGAGCTGCTCCAGGTGCTCAGCAGTCTCAGGGTTGGAGCCACCACGAAATTTGGGATGTGATGGGGTCTGCAGCCCCTCTCCTGCTGCCCCTGGAGTGTGGAGTGAGTCAGAACAAGCAGAGAACACAGGTCAGGAGTTCTCCAGTTCCAGTTTTAATCAGCTGCCTGCTAAAGCGAGAGGAAAACCTGGAATGTTGTGGTGGGTTTGGGTTCCACTTCCCGAAAGGAAAAGGCAGAGCTTTGTCTGCACCCAGCTCTTTGCAGAAAGCCCTCAAAGATCCTTACAGAGAGGCTTCCCTGCTCATCCACTCTCACAAGAGGCTCTAGAAATCCCCTTCAATTCCACACTTTGGATGTTCCAAAGGGCCCAGAGCCAGCTCTGGCAAAACTCATGGAAAAGGCAGAGGAGCACCTTCACCAAAGGGCTGCAGGAGCCGTCCTGGAAGGGTGCAGGACCTGGACAAAAGTGAATTTGGGGGAAACAAGAGGAACTTTCAAACTACCAAGCACTTCGAAGTCCCTGGCTTACGAAGAGTTGCACGCCTCAAACGCATCCTCCCCAAGCTTCCCTCCTGATTTCTTGCCCTCCACGATCTTTGTACAGCAGCAGGAGCTTGAATTCACTCAACAGGGGAAGGCCCTTCCTACAGCCAACTGCTTTCCACCTCCCAAATCCTGCTCCTGCAGCTCCCCTGCTGCCCAAGGAAATTTAAAATAAGCCCTGAGAGTTCTATTTTCATCTTGGTGGGTGGGAGAAGATGCGAGATGTATTTTTCTCCCCTTTCTGGTTTTAATTATGATCAAACATTTCAGTTTGATGAAATTTCACGGAGGCCTGAGCCCACTTGCTCTTTCAAGCCTCAGTTTGGGAGGAAGGCAGAGTTTAACTCATTTGGTTTAAGTCACCCAGCAGCCATCTCTGAGCCCCTCACAGATCAGAGAGGAAGCTGGGCCATTTTTCAGCTGATTGGCCACATTTCGGATCCCATTCAGCAACACATCCCATGGGGCTTTTAAAATCCTATTTAAAAATGGAACCATCAGAGTCTGTTAAGAACCAATTAAAGATTTTCAAGCTGCCAGGACCTAAATCTGAGGGTACAACCTGTCAGAAACCAGACAGATGCCACTCACCTGCTCTGAGCAAGATGACCTGGTCATCCAGGGGCAGCTCGGAGAAGTGGGGGATCCTCTTGGCCCACTCCACCAGGGTGAAGAGCTGTTTGTCTGCTGCCTGGCAGATGTTCGTCACCGGGTCATTGGGCTGCCAAAAAAAAAAAACCATGGAAAAGCTTGGAAAAGGCAGAGCAAGGAAGAGAGAGGCTGCAGGAGCAGCCTGCCTGCCTGCCACCCCCGAGGTGGATGTTATCAGTCACAGGCAAAGGAAGTGATTTGGTTTCTCCACCACAAGGGTTGTAATAGTTTTTAGCAAGCCCCGAAAGGGGAATTGGGAGTGCTGAGACTCCCTATCAGCCCTGACTGATGAATCCAAGCAGCTCCAGCCTGGGGAAGGGCAGACTCCAGCATCTCCCAGCTCGACAAACCAGCACCGGAGGGGGCATTACAGAAAAAAAAAAAAGAGAAAACCCCTTTCCTTTGAAATATTATCCAGTAACAGAAACCATCTGCTCTCAAGGAGGACAGTCAGCCTAAACACACCAAATCCCTGTTTAAAGGAACTGCTCACAGCTCAAGTGGATTTGTGATTAGGAACTGGGAGAGCCTGTCTAACCCTGGGCAAGGCAGAGCGCGCTGGTCCAAGTGTGTCTGTAGGGTTTACCTCTCTGGACAGGGATGTATGAGCCCTTCCCATCTCCCACTGTAATCCCTGCTGATATCCAGCAGCTTGCATTGTACAATCAGCTTCTTTCCATGTCCTTAAAAGAGCAGTTTCCAAACCGGAGGAGGAGTGTTTACCTCACCCCTGGCTTGCAGGGGGAAGGGGTGTGAATTCAGAGGAAGAGCAGACACGAATGTCAGTGCAACCTGTGGCAAAGCCCCTTCCCAGGGCAGTGTAACCTGTGGCAAAGCCCCCTCCCACGCTGGGCAGAGCAGGACCAAGCTGCCAAGTCACCTTCATGCCCCCCAGAGCCGTGCCCCACACCCCTGCCCAGTCCCCTGGCAGCAAACCCAAAGCTCTGTGCCTCAGTGGCCAACGTCTCCCGTTCTCCAGGCTTAAAATAGCCAGGATTTGGCAAGCTCAGGGCACCTGCCTCGGAAATATTTCCACCTGTCGCGTGCAGAGATGGATGGGCACGGGCTGGCACCGGGCACCGCTACAGGGATGTGCCCCTCTTGCCCTGCCCCTCTCCAGCAGCTCCCCCAGGGGTGCGAGGGCAGGGCAGTCTCACTCCCAGGGAGCTGAGGCTCTCCCCTGAGGAATGAGACGTGAGCAGGGACTGGGCTTTTCCTGGGAGAAGGAGATCAGATGGGATTTTCCCCTGGGCAACGGGAAAACCCAAAACCGCGCATGAGGAGGAGCTTTGCAGGGTTCAGTGTGTCACTGGAAGCACAGGGAACGCTGGCATTCAGATGCAGGAAGGGGGAGAAGGGACACCAGAGGCCCTGAACATCCCCGACCTCGAGTTATCCCAGTTTGCTCAGCCAGCTGGAGAATCCTGGCATCCAACGAGGTGGGATGGGGATCGTGACTTACGGGAGACCTCCTGCTCCAGCAGAACACAACCCTTGCAGCAACAAGTGCCTGCAGAGCCCCAAAAAAGGGGTAATTTTAAGTAAATCAGATGTTTTTGCCACAGCTTTCATCAGGGCTGGCTCCTGGGCAGGTTGTCACCACGTGCAGGGCTCCAGATGCCCCAGCCCTGGCTGTCCCTGCACGGGCAGCACAAGCTGTACCCAACCTCTGGTGCTCCAAAAGCTCACCCTCAGCTTCAGTTCCACCTCAGATGGCAATTCCCAGAACCACCACGGCTCTTCCCGGCAGAACTTGATCACCAGAGAGTGAGAAGCAGCTAAAAGTGTCCAGAGGGCCCTGCCTGGCTGCGGGAGGGGGACGGCAGTGCTGGAAACCCTCCCCGTGCATGGAAAGCAAATCCCCTCCTGCAGTAAACAGCCGGGGCACGGTGCCGGGGTGTGACAGAGCCAAAGGGCACCTGAGCCTCCTGGAAAACTGGAGCTTGGAGGCATCTTCCAGAAAACGGTGACTTGAAACCAGCCGTTCAAAGGCCAAGGAAGCCCTGATGGGGAGGACAGCTCTCAGTTACAGGCTTTGCCTTTCAGCGGCCAGGAGCCCGTCCCAGGCCGTGCTTGCAGGGCAGGAGCCCGAATTCCCAGGGCACGGGGCAGAGGCAAAGCCACCCTTCACTGCCCAGGGACAGGGACATGGCACAAGGTGACAGCCACAGACAGGAGAGCGTGGAGCGACACGGCAAGGGGGAACGGATTGGAACTAAAGGAGAGTGGGGTTAGATCAGATATTAGGGAAAAATCCTTCCCTGTGAGGCTGGGGAGGCCCTGGCACAGGGTGCCCAGAGAAGCTGTGGCTGCCCCACCCCTGGAAGGGTCCAAGGCCAGGCTGGATGGGGCTCAGAGCACCTTGGGACAGTGGAAGGTGCCCCTGCCCATTAAAGTAGATGGTTTTAAGGTCCCTTCCAACCCATTCTGTGCGGGAGACAAGGGTGCCAATCCCTAAATCACCCTGCCACCTCCATCCCAGCCTGGCACAGCCAGCTGGAAATGCCCCTGCAGGTCACCAGCCGCCGGCCTGAGGTGCAGAGGCACAAACCAAAGCACCCAGCACACGAGGCCCACAGCAAACAGCTCGTGTTTCCCCTCCGTGTTCATCAGGGCCTCGATTTGTCTGCCTTTCCATCACCTGGGCTCTGGGGGAGGGCCGGGAGGGCGGCAGCTCCTCTGTCTTCCCTCTCCTCATCCGGTGGCCTCGTCACCGGGAGCTGCTGATCTCATCCATCTGCTAAACCTGCTACAAATGTCACCTCGTCGTCGTCGGCAGAAGCCGCTTGACAATAATAGGGCATTTCAACAAGCCTCCTGCTTCTATTTAGATGCAACACACATCCTTGTTCGCAGTAACGCGTGTTGAATTATGCAGGAACCGGCTTTCAATTTGCTACAAGAGGCTGAGGAGACGTGGTGCCAGACGAAGCCATTTATTTCAGCTCCCTCTCTGGGGTTTGTTTTCAAGTCAGCACAACGCTGGCTCCAGCTCCCCTGAAGGATTCTTAATCCTGAGAGCAGTCAGAGCCTCTCTGAGCCTCTCACTAACTCCTTCAAAAAAGCCCTTTACAGCCTCGTGGTGATGGGATCCTCCTCTCGAATGCAGGTGAGGATTTGTACCTGATTCTGTACCTGATTCTGGAGAGTTTCACTGAGGGATTGGCTCTGTCCATACCAGGAGGCCTTGAATGTCCAAGACCCACCTAAGGAATCCTAGGAAAAGGTGGCTTTGCAAAAAGAGCATCCCAAAAAGCCAGTTAGACTTCTCCTGACTCCCAGATCCCTCACAGACTCACAGGATTTTGCTGGAAGTGACCCTGAAGATGCTCTATTTCCAACCTCCTGCCACGGGAAGAGATTTCTGATTCGAACCCTCCAAGCCTCATATAAAGAGAGAGATAAAAGTATTGTTGTAACAGCAAATAAATCCTGCAGAGTCCTTGCACTTGCTGGGAATAGCTGCACTTCATCAGCTCAGCCTCGCAGCCAGCCAGCAGGAATTGCACAGGGATATTTCAGTGTACCAGCCTGCTCTCCTGGCTCAGCCAGCCCAAATGTTGGCAGAGTTCAACCTCTGAGTCTCTCAAAGGACGTTCTGGCCACCAGGAGATGCTCCCCATTCCAGCCTTAATTGCTGTTTTTCAGAGGAATTCCTCTGTTCCCACTGATTTCATGGGAGAAGGGGCTGTTGAGGAGTGGGAACTGCATCCTAAATACTGCCTACACCGCAAGGGTCTGCCCTAGAAATGGAATTTTGGAGGATGGTTTGGCCCTCACATTAGGAGGTCTCTGCTTTGCAGGGAGATTCCTCCCTGTTGATAAGGGAATCTCACAGGAAAGGACCCAAAACACTTTCCCTCACTCCCCATAGAACCCCAGACTGGTTTGGGTTGGAAGAGACCTCAAGACCATCTCATTCCAACCCCCTGCCACGGGCAGGGACACCAGCCCAGGTTGCTCCTGTCCCATTTCCCTGTCATCCCTCTCTTGTGCACACAACATCCTGGCACAGCCCAGGTGCTCCAAGCAGGCCCAGTTATAATGCAAGTTTCTAACTGGGAAAAGAACTCGAAAGCCAACTTCTAGGTAAATTTCTCCAGGTTTTCTCTCCTCAGAGCCAAGCAGCTGCATAATTCTGCATCTGAGAAGTCACACCTTCATTCTACAGCTCTTATCTCTCTGCACTTCAGCCACACAGGTCTGCTTATTGCTTCAACTGGACTCCGAGCTCTTCAGAGCATGGATTGTCTTCCTGCCTTTTAGCACTGAGGGCTGCTAATTGAAACAAAATCTTCTCTGTGAGCCCTTTTAATTATTCCTTACAGCATCTCTTCCTTCCCTGTGGCTGTGGGACACAAGACACCAAACACTGGTGGCTGCTGGCTCCGCTTTCCTGGGGCTGAGCTGACACACGGAGCCTACAGCAGAGCCAAGAACTGCATTTCTGAGCTGGTTTTTTTTCCACACAGGACAAGCCCTCTGTGCCCCAGCTGTCCTCACGGTCACTCCTGATGTCCCACAGCCACCCCAAACGCCTGGGTTGGGGCTGGGGCAGAGGTGCCTCACCGAGCTGGGGGTCAGGCCCATGTTTGCCTCGATGTACGTCTCTGTCTTTGGCTCCACGGCGAGTTCAGCTTCCAGGATCTTTTCCACGGGCATGTCCTCGTTGGCGCTGCTCGTGGACTCCACCTCGTTCTCGTTGCGGTCCTTGCCCCGCTGCCTCTCCTCCTGCACGGCTGGAAGTGACACAGAGGGGACAGTGTCAGTGTCACCCCCAGGCTCCACGGGTGGCCATCAAACCCCAAAGCACCCTGCAGGATCCCCCCGCTCTGGTGTCTGCTCCCCACCAGTGCGGCCAGACTGGGATATCCCAGGGAATGGGAGGTTTGGGGAAGGCACGGAGCAGCCCCAGCCTGCGAAATCAGCTCTGTGTGTGCTCCCCCAGGAGCATGGAGAGGGATGATCCCGCTTGGACAGGGCCTCTGCTGGGACAGCCCCTCCTCTGCAGAGGGACAGATCCTGGAAACAAAGAAGGTTAAAGACAAATGATGAAAAGCACCACAAAGGAAGCAACACTTTGAGTCACTGCGGGCGAGGGAAAGGGGTGGGTGAAGGGACAGAATCAAGGAATCCTAAAGAAAAGGGAAACAGGTCAGTTTCAAGCAGAAATCCAGAGTTCAGCCACCTTTGAGGCTGGCAGTGCTGAATTTCCCTGGAGGCCATGTCATGCCCCTCTCCAGCTCCCTGGCCCAGCTCCCGTGGGACAGCAGCTCCATGCAAACCTCCATCCTGCCTTTGGCTCGGGGCAAGCCCCAAACAGACAGGAGAGACCTGTCCCAGATCCTGTGGGGTGGGAATGATCTCTCCAGCAGCCTGTCACACGCTGATGAGTTATGTCTGAGCAGCTCGGAGATGAAAAACACTTATTAGATGCTAATAACGTTATTGTTATAATTAATGACCTCCCTTGGAAACCTGCGCACGCTTTTCCTACACCTGGAAAGCAGCTTTGTGCTTCTCCATCACCTTGCCACAGACTCTAAATCCCACACTTTTCCACACCCCACTGCTTCCCACAGGATGCACAGGCACCTCAGTGGGCACATTTTATCCCACTCTGCTTGAGAACAGCCCAAGCATCGCCGGCCATGAGACACAACTCTCTGAACTCACCCAGCTCTTTGATGAGGACTGGATGAGGCGCTCCAGTAATGTAAAAACCCTGCTATTTATTGCCAGCTACCCCAGCACTCCCTCCCTGCTGCATTTGAAGCTGGTTATGGGATGTTCAGGCAGAGCAGCAGGGGCACAGGTATTGTTTGGGGGAAACCAGAGCTGTCTGTAACACAACGAGGCTTTTCAGACCATCAGCGGGACCAGCTCTATGCCAAAGTGCAAAAACTAACCCTACAATATGAAACTCCAGGAAAATAAAATAAAATAAACCCCAGGAAATGGAGACACAAGCTAAAGGAGCCCTCTCTGGCTGTTGATCCCATTAACCCAGCTCCAGGGCTGATTCCCAGGGCTCCCCCTGCCTTCCCAGGGCTCCCCCTGCCTTCCCTCAGCGCTGCTGTTTGCTGCACATCAACAGAGCTCACACTCTTCCACATGGAAGCTGTTACACAAAAAGGCAAGAGGTTCCTTTCTGCACACTGCTCTGAAGTTCACGGGCCACAGAGGCTCCCCAGGCCCACCAGCACTGTCTGCTGGGCTGCCAGAGCCAGGTAAACTCAGATTTGTGTCGTGGCTTTTGTCCATATGGCATGGATTCTTCTTTTTCAAGCCATCATAAAACCCAGCTTTAATTTCAACCCCCCCAACCCCACTCCTGCTTCTCCAATCATCAGAACGAGAGAAGTTTTTGCTTAATGCCAACCCTTCTTCAGCAGCACAGATGCACCAAGATTCCTCTGGGCACATTAGAAGAGATGAAACACCTACTAAATAACACAAAAAGCCTGAGAGAAAGGCAAACCCTCAACAAATGGGATCTTACAAAAAGACTTAAATGCCAAAGTGCTGACAGAGATTTGCAGCAGATCTCAAGGATGAAGGTGCAAAGTTGGGGTCACTGGGGTCACTCCACCAGGGTGTCAGCCCCAAAAACACATCCTCACGCTGGACACTGGGATTTGTGGTGAAGCACTGCAGAGGTCTGGGCAGACAGGGGCTACTTAAAGCCTTCAGTCTGCAAATCTCAACCTCATCAGTGCCATGTTCCTGGCCTGAAGAACCAGACACACTTCAGGGCTTGTAGGAGAGAGGATCTTACAGGGCACCTCGACGGCACTTGCCTGTGATCAGGCTGAACCCAGCTGATACAAGAGACAGATGGGCACAGATCAGACAAGTAAGGAGTTCTTTCTATTGATCCGAGCTCGGAGCTGCTGCACCAGAAAATCGGTGCTGCAGCTCCCTGCAGAGCTGGTCAGGGGACAGCTGACTCATCCCAGCTCAGCCCCACGCACACCCGGCGCTCGCCCGGCCCAGCTGGCTGCCGGCAGCAGCGACGCCCCGGGCAGAGCAGATGGCACAGTCCCACCCAGCAGCCAAAGATAAACCCAGGCCTCGCCGGGGAGTGTTATCTGCTCTGCTACACCCGTGCTTCCGAGCCCAGGCAGCCTCCTCCAACGGCAGGACAAGTGTGGAATCACTTCGCCACCACTCCCGTCCGTCCGTCCATCCATCCATCCACCCACCCATCCACCCACCCACCCATCCATCCATCCATCCATCCATCCATCCATCCATCCATCCATCCATCCATCCATCCATCCATCCATCCACCCATCCACCCATCCATCCATCCATCCCATTCCCAGCAGGAAAGCAGGGGCTGTTTCCCAGTGCTGAACTTGCATCCCCATTATCCTCCCTGCCCCCTGAGGTGATGCCTCACGAACTGGTCCTCCCCAAGGAGTGCACCTGCAGGTGAAGCTCAGCAGCTCCTTGCTCTCTCCACAGCACCAGGAGTTTGTGAACACAACTTGTCCCTCCCTTGGGAATGATGCCCAGCCCTGGTGGATGGATGCAGCTTTTGGGGACGCCTGCCAGGCTGTTGACTCAGTTGCTGATCCTATTTTCTCTCCCTACAGGCAGCTCCAGGAACGAAGCGGGAACAGCTTCGTTCTTCATGTGTACAACAGAACTGCTCCTGCAGCAGCTCTGGGCCTGCCTTGGGGTACACGAGAACCCCCCTTCCATAATCATCTCACTGTCACCTCCTTCTTCCAGGTGTGGCACTCCCAAAGTCCCTCTTCAGGATCCAGGGGTTGAGTCCCAACCCTGTGTCTCCACTTTCCTAATTCCAGATTCACCCTAAAGCACCCGAGAGCCCCAGGGCTGGAGAGCCCAACACGCTGTCCTGAAAGGTGCTGGGATTTGCAGCTGGCACTGCAGACTCATGGATTCTGTGGGTTCCAAGACCTGGACTTCCCTGCAGGTGCTGCCACCCTTGCTTCAGAAGCTCAGCAGAGCTGAGAATACATCCAAGGTGCAGCCAGAAGTGTCCCAGAGCTCCCAGTCACTCACAGTCACACGGTTTTAGCAGAGTCCTCCATGTTCCCAGTCTCCACAGGCACAAGCCCAGTGGAAAATGTCTGGATTTCCTGCCACCAGCATTTCCCTGGAGCTGCTGAGGACCTGACAAGCTGCTGCTCCTTAGCAGAGATGCTGAGGGCCACATCACCATCCCAGGAAAAGAACGGAGACTGTGTTCCTTGAGACGTAGGAAAAAACAGCACGTGGAATAGAGGGAAGGAAAGAAGGACAAGTGGGTTTTTTTAACCATGAAATCTGGGAAAATCTCCAGCAGTGAGCAGACCCCTCACCACACAGACCTAGGACCTCATCTCCGGAGTCAACTCCCCACTCCCACTGGAGAGAACCACGGTGGAGATGACAAAAACACATTTTTTCAAATAGATCTGGTCTGGGAGCTGGGTTTTCTTTATGGGTTTGGTTTTTATTCACGGTTTTAAGCAGAGAAACACAAAGGTGGCAGCTACATGGCAGCTTGTCCGGTGACACCGAAATGGGAATAACCTTGTTCTTCTCAGCTGCCCAACAACGCTGATTTTCCTGGTCCTGAGGGTGGCACAGCTTTTGATCAACAGCGTGGGTCTATCCACCTCAAATGCAGCAGCTGAGCCAGGAATTTGGCTTCCTGAATCCCAGAAAACCCTCTCCTGCAAGGCAGAGCTCTCCCAAGCTGTGGCCACCTCACACTTCCAGAGCTGAGCTTCCCAGCCCTCTCCTCCGTGCTGATGGCTGTGCCAATGCTTTTATTTTTCTTCAAGGAGCCACGGTCGGCCGAGAGCTTTTCCAGGGTGATTTTTCTAAACATAAGGGAAGCATTTGAACCTTGCAATCCACTTGAGGAGAAAAAAAGATGCAGGCGGAGAGCTCGGAGAGGCGGCCCCACCTCCTCCAGCTATGTCTGAGCCGAGCCAAGGACAGAAGCCTGTGTTTTCCATGGCACCTGATGAAGAGCCTCTCCTGTTATTCTGCCTGGTTTGGTCTGTACTTGCCTCAGGCCAGTCGCTGTCATGTTTCATCTTGAGCTTCTCCAGCCCATCTGCACTTCCCCAGGCCATGGTACGGCAAGACATGGAGCCCCATGTGTCCAAACCACTCCTTGGTGACCTCTCGTGTCTTTAAAACCCAGAACGTCTCGTCCTGTGGGCTGCAGATGAGCCTCCGCTATCCAAGTCCGAGGGCTGATGTGCCAAAACACCAGACCCATCCTCTGCAGGTGCCCAGATCACGCTGGACACCTTGGCTTTGCTCGTGGGGCAGCATCTGATGGCTAAAAAAGCAGGTCTGAGTCCACTGCAAAGGGTCGCCCAACCCAGCTGAGGTGCCCAATCCAACCCCTGTGGGTGGCCACGCTCATGGGCACTGCACTTCTGAGCCAAAGGAATGTCAGTGGAGCGAGGGAGAGGCCCAAAGGAAAGGATTTTCCAGTGGTGCTTCTGAGAGGACAGGAGCAGCACAGATTTGTTTATTTGCTGGGAGAGTCCTGGAGGCTACAGCAGCTCCAGTGACACTCACCCAGTGTCAGTACAGAGCTTTTTGGGATGAAAATCCATCCCTCCAGGAGCAACAGGGTGAGGGTTGTTACTTCTCATGGGGAAAGGATAATTCAAAACCCCTCAAAAATGGGGTTTCCTCAGGGGGACAGACCCAGTGTCCTGAGAGCACAGGGTGAAGGCACCGCTGCTCAGCCCAGAGAGCCCCAAACCTGCTCAGTTTTGGTTTTCCCCCAACCTGCAGGTGGGTGGCTCGTTATTTATGAGGTGCTGGGTGGGGGTTATTGGGGATTTCCATTTTTCTCATACAGGAATTTATTGGGCTCTGCTGCCTTCCATGAAGCCACGTCTTTGCTGTGGATCAGCAGCATCTTGAAGCATTTATGCCCCAGGTACCTGTTTATATCCAAAATGCCAAGACAGCTGAGGAAACAAATTCAGACAGTGTTTCTTGTGCTTTGCTTTCGTGTGTCACCTTTTTTTTTTCTTTTTCAGAGGTGCAGCTTTCTGCTACTGTAAACAACCTCAAAAGCTGTGACACATGAAATAAATGGTGGGTTGTTTTTTTTTTTTCCCCACCAACATTTTCAACTGAACGCCGTAATTTTTTTAAGGAATGCAAAATACCAGCGTGGTAATTAAAAAGTGTAACTTCAGAGTGTTAAAAAGTGGATTGAAACCTTTGCACAAGAGGAACAGCTCTGGAAAACATCAGCAAAAAATCTCTAGCTCACTTCACTCTCTGGACACTGAAGTATAAGCAAACAGCAACTAAAGGAGAGAAAACCATAAGCCAAACCCATTTTCTCAACCTAAGAGCATCCTTAAAAACAAAAAAAAACAAACCCAGCATCATTTAACCAGCTGGTTTAAAGAGCAGCACTTTAAAAGGATGTAAGAAACAAGCTCATTAAGATGGAAGACATTTTCCATTCCAAAATTACTCCTAAAAATAACTGTGCTCTTGAACTCTGCCCCTTCACTAGGCTGTGGCCACTGGCCTGCTTTCACATCCACTTGGACAGTGGGCTGGAAACCTGAATTCCTGCTCTTTCTCCCCAGATTCCTCGTGCTCCTGAGGGATGGTCTGGGAACAGGGATGGCTCCAGCTCCAGGGGGATGCACAGCCATGGCAGGGGATCAGGCACAAGTCACTCCATGTGGGAATCTTCAGTCCCTCTGGACTCACTGAGCAGCTCCCTGCAGACATGGGAAGGTCTCCGGGCTGTGGAGATGCTGCAAGTCTGACCCTTCCCAGGTTAAACCCCTCAGCTCGGCAAGCGAGAGGGGGAAAACCAACCCACAAACACGGGAGGAGGAAGAATTAACTGAGGCTGTGAAGCTTGAAGAAGTTCTGAAATCAGCGACCAGGCGTGCAGCTGGACAGACGTCCTGCATGCTCCGAGCACGGCTCTGGAACTCAGCACAGCAGCTGCAGCCACGCTGTGCCCGCACCTGGATTTAGGAACGGCTTTGGGATCGGCTACGCAGCCGGAGCTGCAGGTGCTGCAGGAGAACAGCTCTCTGCTCTCCAGACAGGCTCCGAGATGCACCAACATCCATTTCGCACAGCTGGCACCAAATCCCAGCCTGCAGCCTGGCACCTGGAAGCCCGGTCCCAAGCTGGGCAGCCCAGCAGGTCCTGCAGAGCCGGCCCGGCTCTCCCGAGGAGCCCCTCACGTCCGGGGGAAGGCTCCGGGAGCCGGAGCGGGGCCGGTTCCCAGCGGCTGCTCCCTGTGAGGCGGCCAAGGGCGGCCGAGGGAGCATGGGAAAGGGCTCCTCGCTGGTATTTCCTGCTCCCTGCGCGATCCCGAGGCGCTGCCAGCGCTGCCGGGGCCGGCACCTCGTCACACGGGACAGCCCGAGCTGCACCACGCCCCCGCCGACCCTGTCACCCCTCCTGTCACCCCCGCTGTCACCTCTGCTGTCACCCCCGGCACACGAGACCCCCCCCATCCCAAGCCCCCCGGTGTTTACTCCCACCTCTTCACGAGACCTCTGCCTCCCTGACTCCAAGGCAGTTTCCACTTTTTCCCTTCCAAACCCAAGGCTGCTGATGCACGGACACCTCAGACCCTAATGAGGAACAGATCGAGCAGGGAGAGCTCAGCTCCTGGATGCAAACAGCCACCCCCACAATAACAATCCCTGCATTAGTCAAGATCCCTGATGGTAATCTTAATTTTGTTGACTATCTGGTATTTAGTGGGAGACAGAGTACAAAAAACCAAAGCCTTACACAGCTGGCAGAAATTCATGGGGGGAAAAATGTTCCCAGTTGCTTATTTGTTATGGCTGCAGTATCTCCGAGAGCGTGAGGCTCCCCATTCACCGTGAACATGGGGATCTCTCTGACGTGTTCCTAACAGGGAACAGCAAGAAGAGACGCACACAACAGGAGGAACCCTCTGCTCCTGCAAGCTTTCCCCACTTTAAGCCGAGGTTTGCAGCCCTGAAGGATCCCTGTCCCCCAGCAGGGCCACCCTGGGCACGCTGCTGCTTCTGCCCTGGCTGGGCACAAGGTCCATCCCTCTGGGTCTGCTCTTGGCATCTCCATCTTCACCTGCAGACCCCTCAGCTGTTGGGATCAAACCCTTCCAGACCTCCCATCAGCTGCCCTGTTGGTTTTACTTCTCTAATCCAACTTCTCAGCTAAGAACCCCTTTCCTTTCACCCTCTTTAAACCTTTTGGGTACAACCATGGCTCTCACTCCTCCTCCCAGCATCACCCTGCAGGTCACAGCAGCGCTCCTCACCCCAGCCCAGCCTCTCACCACAGCTCCAGCACTCATTTCGGAGGTTTTTACTGTGCTTCCACCACATCCCAGTACCTCTGGGCTACAGGAGAGATACTTCCCAGCAGGAATCTGCGGTGCCTTTACGCAGCTATAAATTAGGTCTCCAGAGCAGGATGTTTTCTAGGGAAATGAGGCCCATTACTCTGGCTCTGTTACTTAAAAGATACAAGAGTTTATGCTAGAGGATAAAAAGCCAGCTATGTTGTGAGTATTTAGGCAAAAGGAATTAGCAAGGCAGGATTTAGCCCAAAACTCTTCCCCAAAACAGAGGTGGGAGCAGGAGTGGTGTAAGGACAATTCCACTCAGCTGGCATGGGGGCAATGGGAAGAGACCTTTTTTTTGACAAATCAGGTGGATATCACACGTGAAACTCAAGAGCTGCTCAAAACCAGAGCTCAGCGAGATCTAACTTCTGACTTTCAGCTTTAGGACAACTGAGACGTTTCTGTGAGACACTGAATTTTTAGGTTTATAACAAGAGACAGGGGAGTTATTCCAGCTTTCCCTACATGAGGATTATGCCTAAATCATCTAATGATGACTGTCAAATCACCAGTTCCTGCCCTTCCCCAACACTGCCCTCACCAGCTCCATCAGCACTGCCTGAGCGCTCTCCTGGAGCTACCAAGATCCCATCTGTCACACTCTTAAATAATTGTCTGATCATTATGAATTCATTTGCTATTCATTGTGATAATGTTAATCAAGATGAATTAATAGAGTCCTCGCACTGTACGTGCTCCCTGGGGACTTCTACCACCATTTAGAAATTAATTAATGGACCTGTAATTTTTAGCGGTGCTGCCCATGCAATCACCACCGACGGCAGGCACGGAGCAGGTACCTGCTCACAGGGTGGCAGAGTTCCAGCATTCCTGCTGCTCTTCCCAGCCCTACACACCTTCTTCGGGGGGGCTGAAAGGTAAGTGGGGCTCCAGCTGCCTGTGGAAGGCTCTGGAGGCAGTGCCAGGGGAAGGGGATGCTCCGTATTTCTCCCGCTGAACACACAGGAGAATTCCTGGCTTCTTTTTAGTCATCTGAGTCTCCCATGGCTCAGGTTTTGGATCAGATTTTCCTCATCCCACTGCACATCTCCCACGGCATCCAGTTTTCCCCACTGCTCTGCACCCAGGGCAATGCCAGCCCCCACTCGTGCACTGCCCTGAACGCCTCCATCTCTCCATTTAACACTAGAGCTCTGCTGGGGCAGGAAGATTTGTTTTGAGCACCGAAGGGTTAAGCTCAGCAGGGCCAAGGAGGTCCCGTGGGTGCCCTGGCAATCCCCCCACACCTCCAGCACAGACAGCTGTGACACTTGGTGGCTCTGGTCCTTAGGTAACCCCACAAACTGAGCATGGCAGGGTTTGCCCAACACTCACAGCAGCTCCAGCGCTGCCCCGTTTAATCAACGCTCCAGACAGGGCTAAGTGCTCTTCAAAGGCTCCCAGGCTGGAGCTGTGGGCCAGGGCCAGAGCAGGGGTGGCTTTATCAGCCTGTCAGGGAGGCAAGTGTGGCTCTGAAGATGTGAGGGGAGAAAGCAGCACAGAACCGGGGTCACCCTCACGTCATGTCTGCTAAAAGCCTGTTCTGCCGGCAGATTAGAACAGACGCAGTCAGCGTTTTAAAAGATCATTTAAAAGAGGCACTGCCGGGGAAGTTCAGATCCTAAATTTAAATTCCACTAAGGGAAGAGCTATCTTAAGAGACTGAATTTCTTTCTTCTTCCCAATGAGAAAAAAATTGCAGTATTGGATGAGGTGGTGAGGCCCTGGCACAGGATGCCCAGAGAAGCTGTGGCTGCCTCATCCCTGGAAGTGTCCAAGGCCAGGCTGGAGTGGAAAGTGTCCCTACCCATCATCTAAGCACTGCTCTGGGACCCAGTGCTGCTCCAGAGAACACAAGAGCCTCTGGAGCCCACAAGAGCCTCTGGAGGCCCTAAGACGCTCTGGCTGTGGCGAAGAAGCAAAATATAAACAAGATTTTCGTCACCACAGTGGCGGCAACCCTCAGCAAGGCTGACGCTGCCTCTGGTGCCCACCACGCTTCCTCCTAAGGTCCCTCAGCACCCGTGGGTGCTCTGGCCAGGCCAGGCCTTACCTTCTCTCTTCATGCCCATGGCCAGACACTTCTGGTAGCGGCAGTACTGGCAGCGGTTGCGCTGGCGCTTGTCGATCAGGCAGTCCTTGTTGTCCCGGCACGTGTAGGTCAGGTCCTTCCGCACCGTGCGCTTGAAGAAGCCTTTGCAGCCCTCACAGCTGTAAACCCCGTAATGTTTACCTGGGTGGAGGATAAAACTCGAGTTTAGAGGTGGCCCCAGCTCCCTTCTTTGCCAGCAGCTCCTCCCAGGGCCTCTCCCAGCTGCGTTTGGGGGGAGCAGAGGTTTCCTGGAGCTGGAGCTCCATG
The DNA here is from genome assembly GCA_013397755.1 of Cnemophilus loriae. Lineage (NCBI taxonomy): Eukaryota > Metazoa > Chordata > Aves > Passeriformes > Corvidae > Cnemophilus > Cnemophilus loriae. Next base: position 26,680 of record VZTF01007403.1, read on the forward strand.
GAGTCAGGATTCCCTCCCTGGGCTACAGCCTGCCTTAGAGCCAGGGAGAGGCCATTCTTGGCCATACAGCAGGGGTGGGGCAGTGCAGCACCGGAACAGGGGGTTCCTCTGCACCCCTAGGAACTCTCTGAACCCCCACAGCAGACACACGACCCAGCCTGCTCTGTACCGTGTTCCCACCCTCCACTTCCAGCCCGGAGCACAGGAGAGGTCCTGAAGGATTCACAAACCAGGCAACCAGAGCTCTTTTGGAGCAGGAAGCTTTTAGAAAAGCAGGAGAATAAAGGGAATTAGCACATCTTTATCTCCCAGGAGCGGAGAAACTCCGTGTCAAGAGCATCTTTTCATGTGGCACCGTGTGACAGCACCAGCGTGGATCAAAGGATGAGGAGAAGGAGGACACCCCCTGATGCCTCATTTGCCAATAGGGTGAGGATTTAACCCCATTGCTAAACAGAGACCTGGGGTCTCCTGGCTCGGCCAGACCAGGACTCTTCATCCTCTCCTGTGAGGGCACAGGCAGGTCCTGTCCCAAAGGAGAGCTCCTGCTGGCACCCCCCGTGCTGCCCGGACCCAGGGAGCCAATGCCAACCCTCTCCCAGGGCACCCACACCCCGAGCTCACTGCCCTGAGCCCCTCCCGGGGCAGGTGCCAGCCTCACCTGAAGATCTGTCCCCGCAGATGGCACATATGTGCTTGGTGAAGGAGGCCATCGTTCCTGAGGGATGTGCTGGCACTTTGAGGACTCCATTGAGCCCCAGGGGTGGCTTGATGTCTTCTGTGCTGGTGACGGAGTTCATGGGCGAGTTGAGCTGTGGAGGCACAAGCACAGGGCTCAGCTGGGACCAGGGACATGGGGACATGGGGACATGGGGACATGGGGACATGGGGCTGTGTCACCCAGACATGGGACAGGAGGGACAAGCAGGGGACAAGCTTCCAGTGGGGACCAGCACTGCTGAACCAACAGGATTTGGGCACAGGAGCCCACAGCTCAAAGGCACAAGCACTCATCTGCCCTGGCACAGGAGCTGGGCTGGCTCTGAGCTGGCAGCAGGGTGACAGAAGGGGCAGGACATGGCCAGTCCCCCGAGCAGCACCAGCAGCCACGCAGAGCTGACCCTGCCCATCCAAGAAGGATGTTTTCCCACTATTTAACTGGAAAGCAAGTTCCTCCTGCACTGCCCCAGCACAGCCCCCCCAGCCAGGGACCAGCAGCCACCCCAGCTTCACACCAGCACGGGACACAGGGAAGATCTGCAGTGGTGGCTCGTGGGAGGGCTGCTGGCTGGGAGCGAGCCCTTGCACAGATGATGAAGGCCAGGACACTCTTGTTTAGCTCTGCAATTTATAGATATCCTTTTAGCATTATCTCTGCTAAGGAAAGCTTCGTGGCAAATAAACACATCCCAGATGCAACAGGGCCTGGCTTTCCAGAGCTGGAGTGGGTGGGACACGTCCCTGCAACTTCCAAATGCTTCTCCTTCCTCCCCTGGTGAGCCTGGCCCCCAACAAGCAGAGAATTGGGTGCAGGCTGGTGCTGGCATCGTGGCACTGGTGTGGAGTGAAGGGTTCCTGGGCTGAACCCCCCACGGGGCTGTTCACCCCTGTGTGCAAAGAGAAACTGAGGCACAGAGCTGTAGGATCAACCTGTCTTGGTAAGGGGACAAGCTCACCCTGTCCAGGAGGGTCTCAGGGTGATGGAGGACCTGGGTTTGGTCAGCTCCAATTGCAGAGCTGGCTGGGATCACTGTGGGTGTCCCCAAGGGAATCAGAGGATTGTCACAGAGCCACCATCCCTGCCAACCTCTACGCTCAGGTTGGATACACAGTCCTGTGCCCCAGCTCGTTACCTCTCTCTACCCTAACACAGATCCTCAGCCATTGCACTTGTCACAAATTAATTCAGGCAAATCCCAGGGCTTGTGATCTGTCAATTAGAGCAGCGCAGCCGCTCCTCTGGCTTTCAAGTCTCCAGGCTGGTGGGGAATATTTGGCAGGCAGATGACTGACAGCCACACAAAAGAGCCAGGTAAACCCACCCTGGAGAAATGGGATGGATCTGCCTCCCTGTGCCAGCTGATGAATCAAAGGCAGCTGGGACCTGGTGCCACCCAGGGGTGCACTGCTGGCTTTAGCTGCTGTTTGAGAGCAGAGAGGAGAGGAAGGAGCAGGTCCCCAGGCAGGAGCATCTCTTTTTGAGTCCCACACGATCTCTGTGCTCCCCTGGGAGCAGGGGCTGCCAGTCAGGGTGACCTGCCCCAGGAATTCCTCCCCGAGCACTTTCTGGGAAGCGGAGCCAGTTCCCAGGTGCAGCTGGTGGCCACGGCTTGTGTCACACTGCACCCCTGGCTGTGGGAGCAAGGCCACGGCTGCCAGAGGAAGATAAAGCCTTTCACCACCCCTTCCCTCAGCCCCAGCATCCCACAGAGCCCACCCAAGCAGCCCCTGAGAGCATCGGGGGGATGATGGGCAAAGCAAGACCAGCCCAGGAGAGTGGGGGTCCCACCAACCTCCTCAGCCTGGAGCATCAGCTGCTCAGAGCTGAGTCAGCCCCGGGCTGGGGAGGGGAAAGTCATCGGTTCCTCTCCCAGCACTGGCCCCAAACCTCAGCAGAGGCACCTCGGGGTTCCCACACCACCCTGGCGCCTGCCCCGGCCCTTCCCCTCTGGGAGCACGTGCAGGGAGGGGACAGAGGAGGGGACAGCAGCCCCCGGCCCTGGGACAGCACGGCTCCAGCTCAGCAAGTGAGCCCAGACACGGGGGGAACCAGAGCTCTGCTTCCCCAGTGACACCAGCACCTCTCAGTTCCTTCCCTTCCCTTCCCTCTCCAGCGGCTCACACCCCAGACTCAATCCTGGCCCTGCTGGCAAGCAGAGCTTTATTCCTCCTCCTCCCATCCAAAAAAACACCCCAGCCCTTCCCCGGTCCCCCAGGCACCCTTACAAAGAGCATTGTGCAAAGGCAGACAGGGCTCTGGAAAAGCCTAATCCCACGTCTGATCTCTCCCCGCTCGCCCCCGGGCACCCCGAGCTGCTGCCAGCGATGCCTGGGGCGGCTGCTCCACACAGCCCTGCAAACTGCACGGAAAGTCCTTCCCTCGCAGCTCCTGCTGAAAATCCTGCGCTTTTTTCTCTGTTTTCCCATCATTTTTAGCTAAGAGGGTTTAAGTAATGTGTTAAACCCCAGAGCTGCTGGGTCTAGGCCACCAGTCTGGCTGGGACCTTGCTCACCACTGCCTCGCACCCCTCATGCCTGGGCCAGCTCTGCACCAGCACCCCCTTCCCGTGGATGCTGGGGTCCCGTGGCAGGACACCTGTGACATGCCCTGATTTTGGGGCTGTGTTTGCAAACCGCACAAGATCCTGGGAAGCTCCCAGTGCTGGAGGGAGGGCGCTAGGAGACTCTTCCAGCACTGTTACCAAGGGCTGGGTCGTCCCCTCTGCAGAACCAGATGAGGCAGGGCAAGCCGCCCGTTTTTTGGGAGCCTGGCAGCTCCTTCCCATCCCGGTGGAGCTGGGGCGGAGGGGACCCACCCTGGAGACCTCGCACGCCGCGTGCCCTTCTGCTCTGCTGCCTCTCCAGAGGCGACGAGGCGCGGCCTGATGGCAAGTGGCATCTGCCATCTGATGCAAACCACCTTCCATCAGTGCCATCCCTGCCCGGCGACGGGGGCCCCACGCCTCATTACCCCGGCGCTCTGCCGGCCGGGCCAGGGGGGCTGCGCTCCCCGCGGAGCATCGGCCTCGCCGCCCCCCTCCTCCTCCTCGTCCTCATCCTCGTCCTCCCCCCCGCACTCTGCCGGCCCAGGTAGGCGCCTCTGCCCGCTGCAGGGACAGGACAGGGACCTAATGTGGCCAGACAGGGAACAGATGGCAGGAGCCATTAGGCTGAAGCCCTCCGAAGTGTTACCTCGAGGAAAACCACTTAAGACAAGTCCCTGAACAAAGGACCAGCGCTCCAAGGGCTGGAGCCACCAGGGCTGGAGCCATCAGAGCTGAACCCACCGAGGGTTGGAGCCACCGAGGGCTGGAGCCA
>VZTF01007403.1:30807-60165 GCA_013397755.1 Cnemophilus loriae
AGCCACCAGGGTTGGAGCCACCAGGGTTGGAGCCACCAAGGGCTGGAGCCACAAGGGCTGGAGCCACCTGGGTTGGAGTCATCAGGGCTGGAGCCACCAGGGCTGGAGCCACCGAGGGCTGGAGCCACCAAGGCTGGAGCCAGCTCACTCCCAGCACCATCACACCACACTCCCACTTCCCCTTCTGCCCCAGAGCTCTGCTTCGTTTCGGTTCCCCCGCTCGCCGCTCCCAAATTGCACCTTACAATCGCCCCTTCACCGCCGTCTCCCTGGCTTGTGGCTCCCCCCAAGGCTGCCTCACATCCCCCTTCCCACTCCTTCCCCACCGTTTTGGTGCTGGGGCTGCTAATTTCGCTCTGGCTGCCTGTTCCCAGGCAGTTTCAGTTCCTCTTCCCTCGGCCCTGGGATGGGAGGGGACATGTCCACCCTGCCGGTGTCCACAGTGGGGAGCGGGGTGCAGGTCACACCCCCTGAGGGGGTCACAGGCTGAATCCTGCACGGGAAAAGCTCATCCAAAGGCAAATCTTATTCCTCTCTGTGCAGCACAGGGATGCTGGATCCTGGGAAGCTGCCTGCGGGTCCCCGGGAATTGCAGTCAGCACAGCCCCACGTAGTAAAATGCCCTGTTATCTCTGGGAATAAATCAGGCCAATATTTAAAAATAAAGGTGCTGGCAGGTGCTTGACTCCCAGAGAGGGCCTGGAATAAATAAACCCGCAGCGAGTGGCAGGTGGTGGCCAATTCCTTCATCTGCCCTTTTACTAAACATATCCCGTGCGAGCAGCCAGCAACAGGTGGCAGGGGCTGGCCAGCACCCCGATCTGGCTATTTTTAAAAAGAGCTTATCTCGCCCTGCTTGGAGGGTTTTTTACATAATCTTCAGCCACTGAAGGCCGGTCCCTGCCCTGTGAGGAGAAAGGGGTAGCAGGCAGGGGACCCCTGGGTGTATACAAGTGACAGGACAAGGGGGAACGGCCTCGAGGTGTGCCAGCAGAGGTTGAGATTGGCTGTTAGGGATAATTTCTTCATCAAAAGGGTTGTCAGGCTGCACAGGGAAGTGGTGGAATCACCACTGGAAGTGTTAAAGGTGTGTGGATGTGGCACTTGGGGACAGGGGTTTGTGGTGGGCTTGGATGATCTTAGAGGACTTTTACAGCCATAACAATTCCCTGATTCTATGGAGACCACGGGCTGGCCCTGGAGGGGATGTGCTGCTTCCCAGGAAGGAGAAAAACCCAAGACAGTCCTAGGGTGGCTCTGGCTCCTGCCAGAGCTACACCAGCCCCCAGGTGACCCAGGTATGGCCACTACTCCCCTTCCACCTCGATCCTGGGGACAACAGGCGATGCACGGCCATGTTCCAGCTGTGCTGGTCACTCGCAGCCCATCCAGAGCAGCCCCCCAAAAGGAGCAGGATGCCTCCAGCTTAGTTTCCCCCTCGTGCTTCTGCTTTTTGCCTCTCCTTGGAGCCTGTCTGGATGAGGAACCCCCCAAGGGGGGCTCCTCTATGGCCAAACAGGCGGCAGTGTCCCCTCAGCACCGTCCCCTTACCTGTGGGCTGCTGGTGCCGAATCCCAGGCTGGGCGTGGAGGGGACGGACATCGAGTGCGGGCCCATGGGGGAGCTGATGACGGAGAACGGGGGGCCCATGCCATTGATGGGCGAGCTCAGGGTGCTGATGGGCGAGTGCAGCTGGCCCGGCGAGCCCAGCGAGGAGCCGATGCCCGGCCCGATGGACGGGTGCAGGGACGGGGTGGCCATGGGCCCCCGGCTCGTGGGGGAGTTCAGCGATGTGGAATTCACTTGGTTGGAGAAATCTGGAAGAGAAGGACGAGAGGAAGGGGTTGAGTCACCCACGTGGGACAGAGCCCTGAGCTGCAGCCCCCTGCTCCTCCCCCAGAATTCCCAGTGCAGCTCCATCTTTCCAAACCACCTTCTCCTGGAGTATCTAAGCAGGCATTAAGGCACATGCTGAGAGCATTTCCACCTCGTTAAGAGCATTTCCACCTCAAGCCGGGCATCAGTGCCCTCCTCCACCTCCCCGACACAGCTCTGAGCTCTGCCAGGGGCTCAGCATCGCTGCTCCAGCTCATTCCCTCTGTGCTACAGGATAATTTGGATTTATCACCAGGCCAGGCCGTGTGTGGGAGACAGGGAGAGCAGCACCCACACACTGTGGAGGTGGCTCAGTCTGTGCATCGTGCACATGGGGCGTGTGTCCATCCACAGGGAATGCTGCGCGTTCTGAGGTTGGATTTGAGGGTTTTGGAGGTCTTTTCCAACCTAAACGACTCCGTGCTTCTGGAACACTCCTGCTGGCTGCGAGGGGAGCGGGAGCAGCTCTGCAGGCAGCAGGACGGGCTGTGTCTGCCTGTCCCGGGGGAGCAGCAGGAGGGGGGCGGGAAGGGGGGCTTATAAATAGACTCCGATTCTCCCAAGAGGAGACATGGAGCCATTCCTGGCACATTTCCTCCTCATCCTGTCACGCTGCTTGCAAAACAATCCCCAGCGAGGAAGGGGCTGACTCTGGCCCCCGGGGAGGGGTGGGCGGAAGGCGGCGGGGACGGGGTGGGGACAGCACAGGCAGGGCCCCCCCAAAACCCACCCGGACCCCCCAGCTCACACCAGGGATCCAGAGAGGGGGAGCACCAGCATGGCCACCTGGGTGTTCATGGTGGGTCTGCCTTCGGCTGCAGACCCCAAAGTGAAGTAAAGTCTGGAAAATTCTGCCTTCAGTCGCCTGCGCCCGTCAGGATCAGCTGTGTCCCCAGGATTCTGGAGCACTTAGCACATGAATGTCCCACAGCGGGAAACACTGAACCCACAGGAACCCAGCCCCAGCAACCTTTCCTGGAGATCCCTGATCCTGGTGGGGAAACCCCAGCAGGAGGAAGAGAAGGTTCAGCAAGGCAGCGATGCTGCTCTCGCAAAGATGTGGAACCAGCATCTCACTGCTGCTTCCAGAGCCCCATCACTGCCCCCAGCACCCCACTGCTGCTTCCACAACCCCACTGCTGCTTCCACAACCCCACTGCTGCTTCCAGAACCCCACTGCTGCTTTCAGAGCCCCACTGCTGCTTCCAGAGTCTCATTTATGCAACCAGAATCCCATTGCTGCCTCCAGAATCCCATCACTGGCCCCAGAACCCCACTGCTGCATCCAGAGTACTACTGCTGCCCCTAGAATCCCATCACTGCATCCGGAGTCCCATTTATGCCTCCAGAATCCCCTCACTGCACCAAGAATCCCATCGCTGCACCCAGAATCCCACTGCTGCCCCCAGAACCCCATTTCTGCGCCCAGAATCCCATCACTGCATCCAGAATCCCACTGCTGCATCCAGAATCCCACTGCTGCTCCCAGAATCCCATCACTGCATCCACAGTCCCATCACTGCCTCCAGAATCCCACTGCTGCCCCCAGAATCCCATCGCTGCATCCAGAGCCCCACTGCTGCATCCAGAGCCCCACTGCTGCCCCCAGCACCCCATCATTGCCCCTGGAGTCCCCAGTGTCCCCCCTCTGACCCCAGCATCCCGCGGGCATCCCTGGGCCGTGGCAGACAGGAGCACCCCTGACCCCGGGGGCCTGGCCTGGCCGGGCTCTCACAGGATGTTGACACAAGCCGAGCGCCAGCCACCACGTCACCCGCGGCTGAGTGACGTGAGGGAGGCACAACAGGAACCCCAGGAAATTCCTGGAGGATTCCAGGGCTGCTCCTGGGGTTTAGCACAGCGCTTCCCAGCTCTCTGGGAGAGCAGCAGGGCTGTGGAGAGCCCCCAGTGCCATCCAGGAGCTCCCTCTGGAGCAGGACCCCACAAACACCCACGAGGTGATGGAGGGACACCTTCCAAGGATGCAGCAGATCCCTGGCCAGGGGAAACAGGCCCTTGACCTGTGCAAAGGGAAGGCAGCGGAGCACAGTCCTTCCTTTGAAAAGATCCGGAATATTTAAGGCAGGAGAGGTCACAGGAGGGTCACTGGCGACCGGCCCGTGCCTGCTCAAGCACATCAGAAAGCAAAGCACGTGTGGGGCCGGCACCTCTCCCGAAATCCCAATTCCTGGGCACCTCAGGAGCTCCCCATCCCATGTCACCACATCAGCTCCCCTCACCCACTCTGTTCCCACACTAATGCGACCCCCAGCACCCAGCAAGGAACTGGGAGGGAATAATTCAGGCAACAACCAAAAGGGAAGGAGAGGAGAGGGATAATCGTGCGTGGAAAGGGGAGATGTGGGCAGGCACGGCCACATTTGGGTGTGTTTACACCCAAACCCCTCAGCCACACACTCGGAAATCTGAACCAGACCAGGACTTCTGCAGAGCATCAGGACTCAAAGCCTGGTTCCAAGCAACTTCTTGGACACTGCGAGGTTTCCACTCATCCGAACACTCCCTGCTCCAAAACCCCGCCAGGAGAGCAGCAGCAATGGGAAGCATTTGCATCCAGCAAGCAAATATGGTTTTTTAAACTCAGAAAAATCAAGAGTCCACCTGAAGCAACTCAGCCCAGATGCTGCCAGTCCCTGGCTCGAAAGAAGATGAGTTTGGGGAAAATATAACTGGAGGTGGAGATGGGCATCAGGAGTGGGATGTGAGGAGTCTGCCCTCTTCCCCATCACAAGTATCCCAAAGGACCTTGACTGCAAAAATAACACTATCAAAAAAATTAAATTTAAAATAGAAAAAACCTAGATTGAGGAACTATCCTTAATAGAAACAAATAAATTCCCAAACTGATGAGCACCACTTGGACTGCAGCAAACAGAGGAGGCATTTCCCCAAAGGCTTTTTCGGCTCAAGCAGTGTGAGACTGTTCCTTCTCCTCGAGGAGTTTTGCCATTTAAAGCTGCTGTGTGTGACCATCTCTTGACCAAAATAAACTCTGCGCCTGTTTCTAAATTAAAAAAAAAATAGGAAAAAAAAAGTTCTGAAAGCATTTCCCCTCTGTCACACCCATGAACTGTGGCTATTTTCTGTGTGTGTCCTTTGTTTAAGCACAACGACCTCTGTCTATCCCCGAAGATGCCCCATGGCAGTTGGGAGATCAGAAACCAGAGCTCGTCAGCAGCTGAAGAATTTGCAGTGAAGCTCTTTTTCTTCCTCCAAACTACGAGCCCGCCAGCCAGAGAGTTTGGATGGGAATTTTTTCCCAAGGAATATGACATTTAGGGCAGGGCCACATGATCCATGTGCAGGGATGGCTGCAAGGAGCCCTGTGAGTGCTCCCGCACCAGGAATCATCCCCTGCACACCACAGCCAGCAGGGGAGCCTGGGCTTTGTGTTTCTGGTGCTCATCCCTGCCCTTGCCCTCAGCAGATCCTGCCTTCCCAAGATCTCTTTGGGATGGATTCCCACCTCACAGAGGTTTTTAGCAGGAGCAGCCCCAAAGCCAGACACTGATGGCACAAGGAGGGCACGGACTGATGTCACCTTCACCCAAGTCACACAGCAAACTGGAGCCAAAGCTGGGAACAGATCCTGGCAATTCCAAAACCCAGGGTAGCATCTCAACTGCTGGATCACCCTTCCCTCAGACTGAACTCTTCTGGCATTATCATCATCATAGTAACAATCAGAACACGAATACTACCGGTAATTTTCAGTAAGGGGAAAAAACCACCTCCATAAAACATTTGTACCCAACACCCCTGGGCAGCTCCACTGCTATTTTCCATCCCCTTGGCATTCAGCACAAAGCTCCAGCTTGGACCAGCCAACATCCATGGCTGGATGCATCCCAGACGGGCAGGTCAGACCCTGCAGGAACACCCGGAATGCCACCAGCCCTCACCACCCTTCCCTGTGGCATTTTGTCACCCAGTGTCACTCCAAGTGCTGCTGCCTAGCCAGGGCACATCTGCAGCAGCTGAAGCAGCTACTGCTGATCCAGCACTATCACCAAGGGCTGTGATTTTAACATTTCTAGACCACAAAACGTCCCAGAGCAGAAACAATTCCAACAGTGCAGAGGCGCTTTTTTTCCCAGGATAGCTCATTTGTACCGGAATAAAGTGTACCAGCATAAGCTTTCACCAGAATAATCTTCATTTATGCCTAAGAGGCTTTGCCAGTAAAACTACAGTGACCCAGCTCTGCTGGAAAACCTTTTCTGGCATATCCTGGGAGTTTACTCAGCAGCTCTGTGGCTCGGCAGTCAGATTCTGAGAGGGGGGAAGTTAAAAAAAAACATATTTCAAGGCACAGACTCCCTGAGCTGTGTTTTTCTGCAGCTGAGGAGAGCTTCACACCTAGGATACAACCCACAGCCAGTGCATTGGGATCAGAGGGGTTTGCAGCACCCCAGGGCTGGAGGAGCTGTCACTGTAGGACCACCCCAAGAGCCTGTCCCTGACACCAGCTGAGATTTGCAAAGTCACTCACAACCCCCTGCTTCCGCTTTTCTTTTTTTCCCTCAGCACCTCTTCCTCCTTAATGAGAAAGCAAATCAACTCTGGGTATTAAACAGCAGGAAATTCTAAATTTGGGTTGCCACTCCCTTCCTTAAGTCAGCCCTTGGCGCTGGGGCTTTGCGGGGGCCACGCTGGGAGGGGAGCAGGACCAGCAGCACGGATCAGGCTTCTGCAAACATCCTCCTCCTCCTCCTCCTCTGCCCTCCAGCATCACTTTGGTGGTGCCCAGGTTCCAAATCCTCACCCCTAAATGCACGTGGATCAGGTAAAGGCAGCACCCCACGTTCCTTCTTTGGTGACTCTACACCAACATTAACTCAGCAGTGAAAACCCGTGTCCTTTTGCTTTCGTTCCGCAAAAGCAGTTTAGGAATCTCACGTGCTTTCCACACAAGGAACCTCAAATGATGGAGGTTTCCCTTTCCTTTTCCCTTTCTCTCACCTCCTCCACAGCAAACCAGGGGATGAGTGGTAAGCAGCAGGAGAACGACAGGATCCGGGCAGGACACGAGGGTTTGCCCGTGGTTTTCATGTGAAAATCACCATGGTAATGCTGTGACCACAAGAGGTCAGGTCCTCACTTTTGTCCTGATCACAAACTCGGCGATGAATTTAAATAGCCCCTGGCCTACAATCTTGAGTAAGTTTCCTCTCAATTTATAGCAGCACAGCTGAGAACTGAAGGGAGCATGGAGCAAGAGCTGCCTCTTCCCCTTCCAACAGTGGCTGCTGCCACGGACCCACCAGTGCCTGATTTGGGCACACGCAGGGAGGTGACCTGAGTGTCCAGTGTGGTTGTTATCCCAAAAACTCATCCATGGATCCAAGAAATAAGCAGCATCCTGTGGCAAATCCAAGCACATTAAGCTGCATTTAAAGCACTTTACCCAGCGAGGACAGGTTGATCCTTTTAAACCACCTGGGTTCCAAGCACACAGTCAGGGAATCCCTGGGAACGGGCACCCCAAGGTGTCAGAAGATGCAGCTGTATTTTATCCATAAATCCCTTCTGAGTATCTTTTCCACAGCTACAGGCAAAGGGATGCTGTAACAGGGGAATGCAGCAGGGACAAGCGTGTTGAGTAGCTCTGATTTCACTGAAAAGTAACTGGAATTGTCTTTTCTTTTTATATTTCTGGACTTGAGCACAAAGACAAACCCAAGAACATCCCTGTGAGAACCCTCAAACCCTGCACAAGGGGCAGCACACAGAAGTCTGTCCTTCTGCAGGCATTTCCAAACCACCACGGGCAGTTTCTCTTCGCGAACCTGCTCTGAGATTTGGGAGAGTTTCTCCAGCCACACTCAGAACCTTCCCCAGGTGATGCCGTGGTGGTTCACGCTGCTCGAGGACAGTGAGAAACTCTGCTTCAGCTGCGATCTGCACAGGGTGGGTTCCCTCTCCCAGCAGGTTTCACTTTGACCAAACTAAAACCCCAAAGCCACAGAGCTTCTCACCTCTGGCTCCGCGCTGTCCCCAAAACCTCCCCGCAGCACGGCTCGGCACCTCTGCCAAACCCAGCCAGCAGCAGAGGGTTTTCCTTGCTCTTTGGGGTTTCAGTGCAGCAGCAGAGGTTTTCCTCGGCTGGAGGAATTCCACAGCATCCCTCTGCGTGCTGCCAGGCATTGGTGCTGCCTCCTGCCAGCATTTCACCTGATGGCTTGACGGGCCGTGGCGTGAGATTACAGCACCCTCGAGCAGCTTTTCCACTGCACTCTGCACGCCAGCCTCTCCCCCCCAGCCAGAATTCCCGCTGCACCACCTAGGAAACCTCTGCTCTCTTCCCACAAGGTGAAGGGGAAGTGCAAAAGCATCCCACTGCTGAGCCACGGGGGCTCCCCAAGGTGTCAGAAGATGCAGCTGTATTTTATCCACAGCTCTCCCAGCCACTAGCTTCACTCTGAGGAGTTGGCAGCATCCCTGTCCCCGTCCCTGCAGCCCCAACACCTGTTCTCCCTCTCTATCCTGTTTTATTTTCTCCTCTGGATTTTTCTGGAGCAAAATCCCACTTTTAGGCAATCTGGCTCAAAGCACCACAGGGGCACTTTTGGGAGACACTCACCCCTAACTCACCCCATCACCTGCTGGACCCTGGGTGCCCAGGGGTCTGGAGACCACAGGATCCACACCAAAACTGGGATAGCTGTTCCTGATGCTTCAGAGCTGCCATGGAGGAGAGGGCACACAGACCCCATGCCAGGGCTGATCAAGGGTGCTCAGCACCAGCACAGGGGCTTATTTTGGATTTTTTCTCTTAAAAACTCCATCCCACCCTCTCGGGAGCCCACAAAAATCCCACCCTGCTCCTGGAGCAGTGGCAGAGCTGGAAGCCTGCAGGAGCTACCCCATCTCCGAGGGGGAGGGACTGAAAAAGGGAATTTTCCAGAAGTTGCTGTCCCCACGAGCTGCCATGTCACTGGAGGAAACGCCTCTTCCTCCTGCACTGCCGGCTTCCTGCCCCGCATGGACCCCATCCCAAATCATCTCCCCATCCCAAACCATCTCCCCACCACATGGAGGACCCCCCACCCATGTCCCAAGCAGGCAGGGCAGCCTCCAGGGGCAGGAAGAGAAGGGAAAAGCGGGAAGGGTGAGGAGCAGGACACATGGGAAGTGTGAGGAGAGCAGGGAAGCCCAGAGAGAGGGGAGCGGGCAGCTCTCCCCCACCCTGGCAGCGCTGGGTGGAGGGGGGAGGGTGCACCCAGGCAAACAAGGATTGTGCTGATGAAGCAAATGTGACTCAATCACACGCTTGTGCAAAGATGTCACAACAGTGCTGAGAAATTACAGGCTCCTATTTCATCCCTCAAGGGCCGGCGCTGGCCCCGCTCTCACAATGCTCTCTGTTCTGCTGTCAGCGGCGCAGCGAGTGCCCCTAATTTACTGGCTGGGAACCCGCTGCAGGGCCAGCCCATAATAGGGGCAGTGTAGTGCTGCTGCCAGGGCTCCTGGGCTGCCAGGGGGTGGCTGATGAAGGGCTCGACGTGGCAGCTCTTCGGAGCCCTTTGCAGAAGCGGCTCAAAGTAGGGCTGTCCCCTCCCGGTGCTTTTGGGGTGTGGGACAAGGGACTGACGCTCCCAGCCCAGCTCTCTGCCCCAAATCTGGTAGAGCTGGGATTTCCCAGGCAAGCCCTGCTTGGGGCTGCATCTCTCCAACCTCTTAGGGGTCCTCATGCACCCTAAAAGGGAGGTTTGGGGGACCCCACTGCCAAGTGACAAGGGCTCAGCCACCACTGCTGCAATTGTCCCCTGCCACCAACCTTCCCCAAGAAGAGCCTGGAGCAGGCGATGCCGAGAGGGGACTGGACCTGCTGGCCCCTTTCCAGCTTCCAAACTGCACCAGTGAAGCCAAACCAGCAGGAAAAGGTGCCAGCAGAGGGGAAGATGCTCCCTTTGCTCCCCAAAAACTGAAGGCTGCTCCCAGGTGCCCTTTCAGCCTTCCCTGATGGGCATCACGAGCGTGGGGACATGGTGCTGGTGGCACCCCGGCACTTCCCAACGTCTGCCCATCCTGGCCAGGGAGCTCTGCTCGGAGCTCCTCATCCTCCCTGCAGCTGCTGACCTTCGCAGCCTCCCTGGCTCCATCCCATTCCCCGAAAAGAGTACGGTGAGAGCTAAAGCACAGTGGTCCCGCAGGTTGCTGGAGCTCATTATGGCCTTTTAATTACATTCAATTGCAGTTTTATGGGCTTACGGGCAAATTGGAAGTGATCTAATTGCCCTTGAGGGGGTGCTGGGCTCTGAGCTATGAAAATCCAAGCAGGATCCAGCGAGATGCACGGGGAGCTCAGAAGCTTTAGGCTCATTCCAGCAGAAAGAGGAGAAGCTTCCACTCACACTGGAGATCCCCCAGGACATCCCAGTAATGAGCCACACACGTGGCACGTGCTGGGCCCACCGGAGAACCCGGATCAGGCGCTGCCCCACTGCCCCAGCTCATCCCAACCACTGTCCCCAACACTTGGGGACATCCCCACGCTGGGCTCCAGGGAGCAGGGATGTGGAGGGGAGATGCGGCTCAGACCTGGAGCCAAGCTCTCCACGCCTGTGGAACCCGCTCCCTTGAGCCCTATCCCTCTGCAAAGCAGGCAGGGCAAGAAGCAGCCAGAAGGATGTTCAGTGCTCTGGGAAACAAGAGCTTCTGGCTCCCAGCTTCCCATATTCTCCCTCCAGCAGGTCTGGGATGAGCCAAATCCTAAAGACCAAGAGCAGGAGCAGCCCAGCAGCTCTCCCAGCCACTAGCTTTGAGATCCATGGGCTAAAACGTGTTCCTCACTTGTTAATGAGTCCTGGAGGTGCAGGATGTGCTGCATCCACCCTTGTTCTGCTGATTTTGGGGCTTGGCAGTAGGGACAGAACGTCCCCATTGCCTTCTGCTCCCGTCTGTGGTCAGCACGGAGAGCAACCATCAGCCCACACGGCTTTCAGAGATCCTACAGGACGGGCCAAGCTCCACGCTCAGGGTCTGAGACAGCAGCAGAAGATGAGAGGAGGAGAAGACAGCCATGAATTGTGGATCCCTGCCTCCGTCTGGCTCCCAGGAACAACGGCCCACAAAGCACCGGGCAGACGGATTATATTATGGTGCTGTGCGTGCACATTAATCCAGATTTGAGATAATTACAGTCATTCACTTGGCATAATGGGCTTTAATTGATCCAACGGGGCCGGGGCTGGTGCTCACCGCCAGTGTGCAGCTGGCAGCCCAAGACACCAAAGCGATGCCGCCACCGACCAGCAAAACCAACGCCGCTTACTGGTTTCCCAGAAAACCAGTTTACCAGAAAACAACTTGTAGTGGTTCTCCTTAGAGGATGCTGGAGGATGGCAAGGCCACATGGACTTTTCCATCTCTTGGCTGGGACCCAGCAAGCCTAGCATGGGCACCGAGGTGTCATCTGGTCAGGAGGCATCTCATGAGCATCCCAGTGGGATGAGCCACCCCTCCAGAGGGTTCCACTGCTGGGAACTGGGCAAGGGCAGCCCATGGAACGCTGTTTTCCAAGTCTCCTTGGAGAAATGCTCACCTCTCAGAACCATGCCTGGTGGGAAGTTGGTTAACAGATCCCTGAAGGTCCCTTCCCAGCAGCGTTTCTGTGCTTTAATGGTCACAGAGCTGGAAACACAGATGGGCAAAGGAACCCGGGGTCCCAAAGCAACCACCCCTTCCCACCTCAGCTCCTCCTCCACACCTCCACCGATGACTGGAGAACCCTCTGGAGTGAGCCAGTTCCCTCAGGGACAACCCACCCACTTTGTGCCCCTCAGCTGCAGGTCCACGAGGCAGAAGGAGCCTGAGAAATGGGTGCCTACACAGGAAGGTGTGTGACAAGACAGAGAAGGCAGAGTCAGACTCCCTTCCATAAAAGCAAGTTCCCTCTGGAAACTAGATGCCATGCTCTTTTTTCCCAAGAGGAAGAAGCTGCCTTTGGTTTGATGTGACCTCCTGGGGATCAGTAGCACGTTTTGGGCAGGAGGGGAGGTTTAAGCCCCCTCAACTCCAGCTGTGTGGCCACAGGGATGGGTGGGAAGGCTGGGTGGGTTGTTCTCCCTTCCCAGGCCAGAGAGGAGCCCTGGGAAAGCTTTTCCCTCCCTCAGGCAGGCAGCAGCAAGGGATGGGCTGCCTGCAAGCTGCCTTTAGGTTTAAGTTTCTGGTTCGAGTCCAAAGCTAATTAGGCTGCGCCAAGTCCAATCAGATAGCCTCGGCTAATTGAGCTCGGCACGGACGGGTCAATGTCCAGCAGGGCTCGGCGTTCCAGGAGTTCTGGCAGCCCACAGATAACTGCCAGGGCCTGGGAAGGGGAAGGACCCCTCACAAAAATGTTCCCTTCATGTACAGGCAGCGTTTCCCTGCCAGAGCCGAGCACAGTCCCAGGTTAACCCTTTGGGTACTGCCAACATCATCTTCCAACCCCAGTGGATAGAGAGGCCCCAAAGGCAATGCTAGGCTGGGATAAAAGGGAGCGAGTGGGGCATGAAATAGGGTGTCACCATGCTCTGCTGTCACCTCTCCTGGTGCCACCCCAACAAAGGCTTGGTGAGCCATGGCACAGACCCCACACCACAGAGCAGAACCCCCACACCGCACAGCAAGGGCAAACCACGGGAATTCCAGCCACACGGCTCCTGCTAATGTGACACTAAGGACCCTGGAGCTGCCTGCTCCATGCTCTCCACACAGCTCCCAACGCCCCTCCAAAGCTGGGTTAGATGTGTCCTCACCACACTGCAGAGGGGTTTGTCCAAGCTCTGGGAGCCAGCAGGGCTGTGGGTTGGGGTCAGCAGCACTTCCCCAGATGTGCCTGGGCACTGCAGCCAAGCACTGGGATCAGGGAGAGCATGAGGAAGACGAGGGGCTCTGAGGAAGGCCCCAGTGAGCCATCCCTCTGGTGGTTCTCAGCCCCGCCACGCAGCTCCCCCAGCTCCTGACTTCCAGGGCAGATTGCAGCCAGGAAAACAACAACATCCAGCTTCCCAGAAACCACAGACTTCCTTTTTTCCTCTAATCCCGCCTGGACTTCCAGGCTGAGCACCATCCAGCCGGGCAGGAAGATGGCAGCCTCGATCCCTGCGCTGGGAACACGGAGAGAATCCCCACGTCCGCCCCCTCCACCTCCAGCTGCTGGGAAAGGCTGCTCCTCTTCAGCTGACAAATGGATGAGACGTTTCATTAATAAATCCCAGCTTCTCCTCACACTTCTGATTACAATCTCTCTGTTTGGATCCGTGCTCATGTTACACGTTCGTCTCAATTATGAATTCCCTTCTCCTTAAATCTCCACTTATCTCCTTTACCACGTAAATCACAGAATGGGCTCTGGTTTGGTTGGTTTTTTTTTTTTTTTGCCTGCCTAACTTTCCTGGCTCCAACAGCACTTAGAAAATAAACAAGAATTTAAACTGTAGCATGTCCTGGTAGACTCTGAGCTCATCTTCCAGCAAACCCATCCAAGGAGGGTGACACTGGTCCCACTCACCACCACTTGCTGCCACAAGTTCGCAAAGCACTTTTATTTATTTTTTTGCCCATCTAAATCCTTACTGGGGCATCCCTGGGAATATCTTCCCCCAACAAATCCCTTGTTCCAGCTGGAGCAGAACATGAGACACCGACCAAAGCAGCAGCACAGGGACAGCCCAGCCTGGCTCCCCTCGCACTGCCCCACATCCATGCAAGCAATTAAGGCAATTGCTTGCATGGAAACCTAATTATATTAGGGAAGTATTTAGCAATTTTTAACTGTTGGGCTGGTGGCTCGGCTCCCTCCCCCTCCCACATTCCAGCAGCGCTGGGCAGGAGTTGCAGCGCTGGATTCTCCCCCTCTTCCACCACTGCTTTAAAGAGCAAGGAAGAGGAGCAAGGTGCTGTGACGGGCTCGGGTGGTGGCCCTGGAGACCCTGGATGAGCTGGAGAGTCTCTAGCAGTTTGCCTGCGAGGTTTACATGGGATGGCTGGGAATGCCCAGCCCTGGCACGTGGTGGTCTCTTGATGCCACCGTGAGAAAGATGCTCCAAAGTCCCCTGCCACAGCACCCTGCTGCCCCAGGCAGGTGCTCAGCCCCGTGCACGATGCCCACCTCTGCTGCAAATTCAACACCCCAGCCACAAAGTTTCGGGTGCCCTGGATGTGTCTCCATCCTCCACTCTTGTACACAAAACATGCGTGGGTGAGAGCAGAGCAGAGGCACCACTACACCAAGCCCCACCAGGTACCCAAAAATAACACTCCCAGGAGCACCCTGGCCCTGTTTGGCCACAAGCAGCAGAGCAGGAGCCCACCATGGATTGAGTTCCACCATGGATTGAGTTCCACCACGGATTGAGTTCCACCACGGACTGAGTTCCACCATGGATTGAGTGCACCACGGATTGAGTTCCACCATGGATTGAGTGCACCACAGGGAGCTGTGCACCATGGTGAGCACCACAGGGCCCTCACGCCGGATCATCTCCACGGGCACACCCAGCCCCAGCTCACTCAGGGGCCAGTAGGACCATGAGGCTCCCTCATCCCAGCCCTGACCCCCCCAGTTCCCCATTCCCAGCCCTGCAAAGGCCGGCGGTGCCTTTAAGAGGCCGCAGGGGAATGTGATGGCCGCTTTTCCGAAGGCCCATTAATTTGCCAGCGTCACATGCTCCGCAGCTGCAGCCTGGCAGTGATTTATACTCCTCTGAAGTTCATCAGAGGGAAAAGTACTTCTCAGGCACAGCCTATCCCCCTTCCCCTCTCTGCTCCTCTCCGGTGCGAGCTGCCCGCGTCCAGAGCCCGGCGAAAATCGCGCGGCCCCATCCATCACCCCGAGTGTCACCCCCTGCCCTCGCCACCCAGCCCAGGCACTCCCCTTCTCCCCGGCATCTGCCAGCAAAAGAAAACTTCCTCTGCCTTCCTCGCCTCCGTGACCCATCGACGAGAAAGTCATTAATTAATAAGGGGCAGCGCTGCTCTGGCTCCTCTGAGGCCTGCAGAGCCCCCTGCTCCCCATCCCCAGGCCCTGTAGCCAAAATAAACGTCAGGGAGGAGGCGGGCGTCCCCTCCTCCTGCCGCCACCCTCCCCTGCACGCCGTCCTCCGGGGAGGTTCAAAAGTTCAAGATTTTCACATTTCCCTAACGTTATTTCAGGAAATTGCTGGAGAAAGGAAAGCCGGCGCTGCCGAAAAAGCGATCCGCGGGTGGATCCAATAACACACAGAATCCAGAGGCAGGGCTGGGTGTGCGCCAGGCGTGGTTCAGAGGGAGCCCCATCCCCACCCCGACGTTTGTTTTTTGGAGCATCTTTGCACACCGCTGGCTTTCACTGGGTTTTTCCTAAAGCAAAGCTTGGGATCACCCACAGCCACCCCAAAGCACCCCCAGAGGTGGCAGACACCAGGATATGCTGCCACAAGGTCCTTGGGTCACTCCCCAGAGCCAGGATGCTCAGAGCACCAGCACTTATCAAATCGTAGCAGCTGGTTTGGGGGTGACGCTGCCAAGTGGGTTCAAAGCATTCCCAAGAACATCCTTCGGCGTAGACAACATGGGTGCCACGGTCCTGGGTCCCCAAGGAACGACAGCTCGGCCCCAGACGAGCGCAGGGCTCCCTGCAAACACTGCCCTGACGTGTGTTTGGGTTCCCTCCTTCCTTCCTCTCAAAACCCTTCGGATTTCACGTTTGCACAAACCTCAAAAGCGACCCGAGTCGCACCTGGGTTTGCATCAAAACCGGGCTCAACGACAGCCTGCGCTGCAGGTTCGTGGGAAAGGTTCGTAAAACTACTGAAACTCCAGGCAAACCTGAATTCGGGGTTACAGTGAAATATGAAACTCAGCTGCTTTCATGTGGTTTGGGGTTTTTTGTTGCAAAACACTCGGTGCAGCAGCTCCGGGCGAGAGCGCGACAGCCGAGCACACGGCGGCGTGTCCATAGGAGCGAGGAATTCGGATACACCCCGGCAGCGTTCCCTGGCAAATGATTAACCGGGATTGGGAGCCACCTCGTCAGCCTGGGGGCTGGATCGGTGCCACCAGCACAGGGCAGAGCTCTCGGCGCTGGCAGGGACCCAGGGCAGGGAGGTTGCCTCGTACCAGCGCGGCTCCGATGGATCCGTGGTCATGGAAGAGCCTGGACGTGCCGTTGCATGTGGAATTGTGCCTCAGGCAGGTGCTGGCAGCTCCCTGTGGGAGCAAAGAGATCCCAGCCATGGCGCTCCTGAGGGCCATCCCAGCACAGCACAGCACTGCACACCTTTCCCCTGCCCAGGGCAAACCCAGCTGATGGCAAAGAGGCGATGGGAAACCTTCATTCCCCAGTACTGCTTCACTCCATCCAGCCAGTGAGGGGGTGGGATTCGTTTGCTCGGGGATTTTTTAAGTTTGAGGAGTTCTTGGGGTGTTTGGAGTTGGAGCTCCTGCTTTGAGCTCACTTTGTCCACACCGGCCCCACTAATTCCAACTGCAAAGTGGTGATGGAGACAGCGCCTTGAACATGAGCAGTGTGAGTATCCCAGACCACTGATTTCCTTGGAAGAACAGGAGTTCTCCCCAGGTATTCATCACCCTCAGCTTCCATTAACCCCTTGCTCTCCAACAGCTCCTCAAGGTCTGGGTGTCACCCAGGCCACCGCAGGCAGGGAAGAACCACAATGGATCGAGATCTGCATTTTGCCACCCATCCCTGAGGCTCTTCATGGCACCGTGGCCAGCAGGGAGCAGGGACAGTGCGGGCACAGAGCCAGGCTGTGACAGAGCTCCAAGAGAAACCACATCCCAAAGGAGGCAACAGGACACCCAGCCAGGTCAACCAGACTCCAGGGCTGATTGAGAAACTTTATATTAATTAGAGAAATGTGTTAATACCCTGGGAAAGCCACCAACCCTGAAACGCTGTGCAGACACCTCCTGCTCCCCCAGAACAGCTCAGTCCCTTGTCACCCCAGCCTTCTCCATTGCAGGGACCTCTGCCAGCTATCACCCACCTTGCTCCCACCTCTTATTTACATCCCTGGGCCACTTTTCCCCCCTCTCTTACACATTTTAAAGCTGCCCACCTTAAAACACCCCTGTAAACTCCCCAGACATCCCAAATTACGTTTAAGGCTGCGCAGAACCCAGGTGACACCAGGACCAAGAAGCAGCGCTGGGATGTTGGGTCACTTTCTGAACCCAGCCCAGGCTAGGAAGGGATTAAACTCATTCATATCTACACTATAAATAATAAAAATCATAATAATGTCATTTTTGCAGCGTGGTTCTTTCAATACGGGATGATGAATGTATTTGTAACGAGCGGCGGTAAAGATTTTCAAGCCATCTAATTAGGCAGCCGTTTCCTTTCCAGACATGCCCAAGTCCCTTTGGAAAAGGAAACGTGGCCTCCAACACTCCCTCTCTGCTGTGGGAATGCCACCCTGTATCCTGAAGATTAACCAGAAACTCAACTTCCCCGGGGGCACCGTTTGGAATCCCCAATTTCCGATATCCCAGAGCGGCCTCGCGCTGAAGGAGCACCCAGAGGGAGCTGGAATCACACAAGCTCTGCTCCAAGAGGAACCAAAAATCCCAGAGAGGTGCTGGTGTGCAGAGCCGCCCCACTGTGGGCGGTGCCAGGGAGACTCAGAGATGATGGGGGGGAGAAAGGGGCAGTGCAAGGGACAGGGCAGCTCGTCCCAGCGCCCGCCACCCGTGCTGATGTATTTTTCCGTTCGTGCCCGGCGTTCCCAGAAAACACTAACTTCATTATTGATTTCTGCTCGTTTGTCATTTTTATAACCTGGCCAGCACTTCTCCTGAGGGCTGTGACTAATTCCACTTCCCCAGGCTGGAAGGGGCGAGAGCCTTTAACTCTTTCGGGATGGGTTCTGGCAGGGCACCCACAGAAATCCCAGATATTCAGTACTTTATCCATGGCAATGGGGATGCCTGCACTCCCCAGCTGAGCCACCAGCCTGGGAAAACCCCCAGTGGTGGGAAGGTCGGTGAAACCAGCAATCCTTCCCTCCTTCCAGGCACTTCCCAGCAAAGCCTCGGGATGTAACTCCCAGAGGAGAAGGTCCATTGAGTTAAATGCAGCAGATGCTGCTTCCGAGGGGTGGGATACGGGGAGCACCGACCACGGCATCTGCAATTATGGAAAGCCAGATAAAGAAAATCAAATCTCATGCTTCAGGGCATGGGCTGATGAGTCCAAGGGTCAGGAAGGAATTTCTCTCCCCTTACACAGCAGTGCACAATTGGGTCAGTGCATTACCGGGTGCCACAAGCCCAGGATTGTTTTCCCCTCTCCTTTTGGAAGCCCTTGGCACAAGAGCTGTGACTGAGGGAAACGATGCCTCTCCCATCACCCACGTTCCTAAAGCTCAGAATTCCTATTCCCAGGTGAAAGATGGCACAAGGACCTCGCTCCAGGCCATCCCTCTGCTCTGACACCGCTCTGCGGTGCTCCCTGCCCCTCTCAGTCTTAATTATTTCTACCACGATCACCTAAATTAGAACAAAACCTCACCTGAGGAAGGTCCTTTTCTTCCCCAGTGTGTGAAAAGCGCTGTGTACACCTCTGGTGCTATTTAAACAATGAGCAGGAATAATAAAAGCAGCAGCGTTGGCTTAGGAAACAATGCACTGGAAAAGGGGATGAATGGAGAGGACGGAGCAAAAAACGCACGATGGTTTTGTTCCCAGAGGTTGGGAAGTGTTTGTGGTAACAGCGGTTGCTCTCACTTCATGCCTCATCCAGCATCCTTTCCCTTCCTTGAACAACTTCCCTGTGCTAAAACTCGCTTAGCCGGGAGGATCTAACCACAGGGAAGAGAGTTCAGTTTCAAATTAAAACAAAGAGAGCAAACAAACACAGATTTGGTCTGGAACACATGTCTATCTGCATCGGCCCTTGCTAAGCCAGGCTTTGCCAAGCCACATGCTTCCTAATCCTGACAAACAGTTGTTGGCCTTTCCCACTGCCAGGCAGCTCTTCAGCAGTGATTCCCTGTCACCCAGGGTGGCATTTCCCAACGCGATCTGCGCTGGTCACACCCGACACCTGCCAGAGCCAGCAGCTTTCCCCAGACCCCGTGAAACCACACTCCACAAATCCTGTCAGAGGGGGTTGATGGGGATTTTATCAAACAAGACCTGTGATTAGTGCAATCTGAGGTATGAAATCAATGCACCCAACTGCCCTCACTGTGACCAGCTACCCAGCAGGGAATGTGGGGGGGTCTGTAGCTCCAGGCTGGGGCATGGCATCCCTGCCCTCCTGCTCGCAGGAAGCCACGGATGAGCCCAGCACCCGCGTCACGAGCCTGAGCCCCCTGGCCAGCATCACCTGCCCGACTCTGCTGCCTCGCTGTCAAGCTCATTCTGGCATTCAGCGCCAGATGAGCTGCCCCAGAAAGGTGTAAATCAGCCAGAGGGTGGGTGTCGAGCTCCAAAGCCACCCCAACCCGCAAAGCTCACAGCACCACGTGGGCAGGGAGTCACGTCTGCACAGGGAAGGTTGGAAAGCTGGAATCAAAGGTATGAAACGGGACTGAATGGGATCTGGCGTGCCCAGACTCGGTCCCTACAACCCAGACACCCAGCCAAGACAAGAAAGCAGGAGCAGAAGGCTGGGATGGGGCAATGGGAGTGGGAGAATAGTTTGCAGGGGAATGTCTGAAGGAGCCTGCGGTGGCTTGCTCGGGGAAAGGGGAAAAAAATAAAAGGGGAATGAAACAAAAGGAAGAAAATGAGAGAAAAGCAGCTGTGCAAGGGGCTGGGGCTGAGAGCTGTGTGTGGCAGCATCTCCAGCAGCACGGAGAGCGTTCCCTCCCCGCTGGGCAGGGCTGGACATGTGGCCAAGGCTTGGAAAACCAAACCAAAGGAAGCAGTGGACAGTGCCAGGAGCCAGCAGCGGGGAAGGATCGGTGCAGAACGACAGCACAGAGCTGGGGACAGTCCTGCAGCCAAGGGGAGAGGACGGGGCTATGCTGGGAGCTGGTCTCTGTCCTTGGCATCATTTGGTGCCCTTGGGTTTGGTATTTCAGTGGTCAGTGGGTTCCTCGAGGTGATGGAGACACAAAGCCTCACCTGCCTGCATCCACTCCCCCATCTCGTGACTCGGCAAAGCTCCAGGAATGCCCAAAACCCCCAACTCACACCAAGCCAGGAAATTTTGGCCACCACAGGGACATCCTCCCCCAAAACCATCATGTCCCAGAGCTTGTGTGAGAGCAGGGAGGAGGAAACATCCCTTCCTCTCCGGCCCCATCCAGCAGAACAGCCTGGAGCAAGCTGGGACCATCACCCATGCTGGGAACAAAGCAGTGGTTGTATCCTGGGCACTGGGAGAGCTGGGAGGGGAGTTTCTTTTTTTAAGTAGAAAGGCTTGGGGGGGTTGTTTTTTCCCTTTTTTTTTTTTTCTTTTTGTGGGTTTGGTTTTTTTCCGTGTTAATCAGAAATGTCAATGAAACCAGGACTGTTCCCAGAAAAAGGACTTACACAGATGAATTAATTTCATGTTTGGGGGAAGTAACAATGGAAATTCTCAAAAGATCCCATGTCGACAGCTGTTTTTAAAAAAAAAAAAAGTTTTGTATTGAAACAATTTCTTATTTCTGCTCTTCTGCAGAAACAAGATGTGAAATCTTGCGATGTAAAATTCTGCCAAGGCTGAAATCAAAGCAAACAGAAAGATTTGGAACAAATCTTGAGAGAACTCTTCCAACACCTTCCCAAACACCCTCGGGCCTGGGTTCCTGATAAGGGTTTGGTTCAATAGGATAGGGATTGGACAGGGATGAGGTGACACATCCCCATGTCTCAACAAGGCCACCTCAGGGGCAGGACCTGGCTGTAGGACTCCAAATCCAAGCGAGCCCAAAACATATCCTGACACTGCAGGACACCAAAAGGTGACACTGGATTTCTGAGCTCCAGAACATTAAAAAAAATCCCCCAAAAGAGAAGGAAGAAGCAGAGGCTGAGTCATGAGTCAGGGCTGCACCACTGTGAGGAGGTGTCCAGGGTCAGCCTGGGAGGATTTGGCTCCGGGGCTCCACCCAGCATGGCAGGAATGGTGTTTTCCTTCATTCCCCAGCACCTCTCCTCCTCCACCCCCGGGTCCTGCAAGAACCCTCAGATCTGCCATTGGCCTCAATCTGCTTCAAATTACCCACAACAATGCTGGGCCCCGAGTGGACACGTAACGTGTCTCAAATTTATTGTCATTTTAAGCCGTCCCTAAAAACTGCACAGACATTGCTGGAATGTTTCCTCCTCCTTAAAGACCTTCCGACGGCTCAGCGAGGCAGAGACGGACCCGAGGACAGGCAGCAGGAGATGAGCGGAGCCAGCTGCCTCTCTGGCTGTGCTGGGGGCATGGGAAGGGAGCACTGGGGGTCCCCGAGGTGATGCTGAGCCCGGGGCAATGTCCCTTGGGCCGTGCAGGGACAGCGGGGCCGAGCGGCCGCTGAACCCGCGCTCGGCTCCTGCTCCAGGGAGGAACAGCCCAGGGCAGAAGGGCTTTGCCTGGGGCAGGACCACCCTGCACGGCTCAAAGCCCACCAAGGGCAGCCCCTCGCTGTCCCTCAGATCCCTGCAAGGAGCTGGCTTTTCCCAGGGTAGGAACTGGGACGTGCTGGGGCGGCTGTGCCGGCAGGGTGACATCCCTGCCACCAGCATCTGCTGCCCTCCACATCACAGAGTCTGGTTTGAGCTGGAAGGGGCCTTCAAGTTCATCCAGTTCCACCTCCTCCACGAGCAGGGACACTTTCCACTATCCCAGGTTGCTCCAAGCCTCGTCTAACCTGGCCTTGGACACTTCCAGGGGTAGGGCAGCCACAGCTCCTCCGGGCACCCTGTGCCCAATCCTCTGAGTAAAGAATTCCTTCCTAATATCTCCTCTAAATCTCTTCTCCTTCAGCCTCGAGCCATCCCAGCCAGCATCCCTGCTGGCAGCACCCACTGCTCCCTGCACCCCTGCTGGCACCCCTGCAGCCAGGCAGGCACTGAGCCTCTGCCTGCAGTCAGCCTGATGTTGTCACACAAATTGCACCTGGGAAACTGTTACAAGAATTAATTGATCATATAAGTACAGTAATTGGAACTTGCAAAGCATAGATAATTACCTTTTATTAGTTCCTGTAGATAATCCATTATGCACTGATTAGGCCTAAGTAAGGATCTTACAGCCCTAGTTTGATTAATGGCAGATTATGGACATTAAACTCAAGCAGGAATAGATAACTTACTATTTTCTTTCTTGCCTTAGGAGTACATTACCCTATGAGTTATGGCCAGGAGTTTTTTGAGGTGCTGGGGAAGTCAGGCATGTCTGAAACTCCCACCTGACCTGACCATGCTCCCTCTCTTATGGTGGGTACCAGCTCCAAACTTTTCCCAGTGGCTCAAGATCCCCCAGTCCACATTTATCAACCTGCTTCCCACTAACAGCCACGTGCCCTGCAAGGCCTGACCAGCTCCAAACCTGGAGAAATAACTGCCATCATTTTTTAACCCAAACCTCACCCCCCATCTCAGACGCTCTCATTTCCGTGGATACTTCAACCATATATTTATTTTCCACAATCCTCTGCCCAGGACAGAATATTGACCTGCATTTCCTGCCTACAACTGCTTGGCTGCTGCCTGAGGTCCTTCCTGCCCCACTGCCACATTCAGTGGGGCTGTCCCCACATCAAAGCCCTCGTTTTCCCTGCGAGAGGGATCCTCAGTGGGATCAGCAGGAGGACCGGGGCTCTGCTCCGAGAACCATCACTCCCTGTTTGCAGAGTCAGGAGCACAGGACAGGGGCAACTGGACAAAATCTGCCTGCAGGCTGCAGGAGGCTTTATTTAAGAGGAATAAATAAAAAATAAGGCTGTGATTATCTCAGGCCACTCTCCAGCTGCCACCCAGAGACAGAACGGGGAGGGGGGGAGCGTTTTTCAAACGAATAAACAAACGCGAGCGGATGTGACATGCCGAGGCACGGGGACGGATTCCTCCTCTCTTCCTGGCCAGATAACCCCGCTATCGGCACGGTGGAGGGGATTAGGAGAGAGGAGGAAGGGAGGAAAATGGCAAATATGGGAAAAGGGGGGAAAAACAGCCCTCGGAGAAGCCTCAGGAGCGGGGAGGCTGCGTCCAGCGCCAGCCTATTCATCCCGCACGCTCCGCACTGCCAGGGCTGGGGATGAATGGGATTTACTGCCCATTAAAATAAAGCCCTTTCTGTAGTTTATAAACAATGCTGCTGCTCGGTGGGAGGTTGGACATTTTAGTTCATTAAGCAGCAAATAATCTCTGTCACTTTTTATTTTTAAGTTTATTTACATGTAGGGCTGGGCTTTTTTATCCTTTCCTCCTCCTCCTCCTTGTCTCCCCCTCAGCCAGGAGCTGAAATCTTCTCCAGGCCCCGAGCTCGCTCCTCCTGTGGCCGCTGGCCAAGCCACGGAAATAATCCTGCTTATGTATCAAAAATGTTCCTTACAGGAAAAAGAAATTTATATCTGCCTAAAACCCCAGGCGTGGGTGAGCGGGGTGCCGGGGCAGCGCTGCTGGGCACAGAGGGAAGCTCAGCAGCCATCCTGGGAATAGAACTCAGCCCTGGGGGAAAGCCAGAGACATCAGCAGCGACTGCCAGGTCCCTGCGTGGCCTGGGACACCGACAGGGACAGGGACACCATGACCAGGGCCCGTTGTGCCAGGCGGGAGCGCGAACAGACCCTTCCCTTGGCATCCCAGTAACACTGTGTGCCCGCCTGGAAACGCCTCCCTGTCCGGGAGCCTTCCCTGGTGCAGGGGGACACCTTGCAGGGAGGGGAGGGTGGCAGGGTGACACAACTCCAGCGAATCCCTCGTGGCACCTCCAGCTGCGTGTGCCTGCGAGCGCTGGCCCTTTTCCAGAGGCTGGCGGAGGCAGCAGGAGCTGCTCCCGGCCAGGACTCCCCAGCCCCTGGCTCCACACCAAGGCTCTGCCAGCAGACTCCTCCGGCGGCAGAGGGAAACCTGCAGGATGCTGAGGATGCTGACACCAACTGCTCCTCGAGCCTACGGATGTCCTCTCCTAAAAAAAAACAGCCCTGGGATGGCACCGTGGTGCAGCCGGGAGCTGGCAGAAGGTCCGTGGTGCCCTCTCCTTCAGCACAAGGCACAACTGCGAGGGAACAAGGACATCTGGGAGGGGCAACACCCGGTGTAGCCTCCAGCAGCTGTAAAGATGCTGTGACGGACTTTTGCAAGGGGATGTGACCTCCCTTCCCAGCCCGGGTCAGGGATGCCCTCCTGAACCGCGTTCCCACCACGGTGTTAAGTGGCTCCCGCATCCTCCCCTGCTTCCTCTGCTGGACACCGCCGTGCTCGGCTGAACCCCCCAGCGACTCAGCCCCGCTCCCTGACGGGCAGAAGGGATCCCTCTGCTCGTGTTATCTCGGTCCTAAAGCACTTGAGCAGACAGCAACCGCGCGAGCCATTATATCATTCACGCGCTATCAAAAGCTCACACAGTGGCACTTAATTACAGCCCCGGAAGTGCAGGCTTCCTTAATAAATCAAAGAAATAAAGTCAGAGATGATGCACTGAACAGAGGGGGTGGGATGGGGGGAATAAAGAGCTTACAGTTTCCCACTGTGTGTCCCCTTTAGATAACAGATGCTCTCTTCTTAACCTCTCACTTCATCAGATCAGCTCCAGCTGTGTTTGGATCAAGTGCGCAGCCTGGCCCGCGTCCAGCCTGCCTGCTTCCCTGCTCCAGTGCCAGCTCCATCCCTCCGGCTCCGGGGCTGGCTGCACCAGGGTGGCAGAAGGAGGGGAGCCCCGCCGAGCCAGGCCCTGTTTCATTAAGCACATTTTACTCCATTGCTGCTTTCAGCCACCCAACTCCTTCACCAGAGCATCCCTGGGACTCTCGGAGGGCTGAACGCCAGCTCCATCAGCATCCCGAGGGTGTCCCTGGCCGGGCTCCCGGGAAGGGCGCAGGCAGCAGTGCAAGGGGGATGTTTGTCCTTGCAGCCCCCACGCCAGCCCACACCGGTGTGACAGCCAGCAAGCAGCACTGTCAGCAAACAACTTCCAGAGGCTCCACGTTGTCCCGGCCATAAATCACAAGAGAAGCCCCCTGGGATGCCCTCAGCTCCTGCCCCGGCACGCACCACCCACCTCTCCCTGTTTATTTGGAAGTGTCACCTCCTCGCTCCGCTGGCGCGCAGCCGGGAGCGCCGTGATGGATGGGGCTGCCCCGGCACTCCCAGGAGATCCCTCCCGGCACAGCCTCTGCACCAGCAGCCCCCCGTGCCGGGCTCCCCATGCCTGCATCCCCGGGAGTGGGGATGCCCGGTGCCGGGAATGCCCAGGTGCTCTTACCCGCCTGCAAACGTGCCGTGGTGCAGCCCAGGCCCTGAGCGGGGATAAAGCCGCTGAGAAATCCCGCTGCTCCTAATCCCCCAATAGCACAAAAATAATGGAGCATTATCTCATCGGGCTTTAACCCACTAATTACCCTGGGGATGGCTTAATAAGGAAGGGACACCCACCTGCCAGAGGCAGCCTAAGCCTGCCTGCTGGCCAGTTACACAACAGCACGCTGGGCATCCTTCAGCCCTCCTGGACCAACCCACGCTGGGGCAGGGAAGCAGGAACAGCTCTGTTCCCAACCTGGGGGATGTCTGAGGGAGCCCAAATACCCACAAGACACAACTGCTTCCCCAAAGCACAGGACGTCACTGTCCCGAACATCCTGGTGGACCCAGCCAGGAGGAGGCAAGGAAAAGCTGTCTGCCACTAGGAAAAGCTGTCTGCTCCCAAACTCCCCAAAACAGCCCCAAAATCTCAGTGGCTCAGTGGAGGGAAGGACATGCTCACACACCACCCTCCCCTCTCCAGCTCAGCTGATGAGAGATCATCCCACATCCTCCTTGCCAGCCGTCCCTGGGCACATCCCGATGCTCCAAGGGACAGTGTCGGAGCAGCCTCTGAGATGGGTTTAAACCCTGTCCTGGCAGCTTGACCTGCAGGTGCCGGGGGATGCTCCTAAACCCCCCGCAAGACCAACATCTCCTCACCACGAGAGCCCAAATCACGAGCAGCTTCAGCAAATCTTAGCCAGGGCTCCCCATGAGCCCACGTGTCCCACTCGGTGAATGGAGCTGGAGCGTGAAAAGCGAGCTGGGCAGAGGGGAGCGCTTGGGTTACAGCTGGGAGCAGCCACGGCGGGGCTAGAGAGGGCTCTGACAGCTCCCGGCTGCTCCCTGGGCAGCGATATCTCCAGATCTCTTACAAATAAATATCGTTGCTCATTATCTCGGCATTAAAGTTACATGCTGGGCGAGATGGGCACTGAGCTTTCTCTCGCTAATCTAAAACGGATGCCAGCGCTTCCATTATTAATCTCCCAGGTCCCTGCTGCTCCACCGCTGCCAGCTCTGCCACCGCCACCCCAGGTCCCCACAGGACAGGGGACAGTGCAGCAGCTCGACAGCCTTTCTGTTCACACGTGGCCTGGCAGCTTCACACCCCGGCTCCTGGGAGGGGTAACGCCTCCTCCAGTGCCAGGGCTGGGAGTTTCCTGAGGTTTGGCTTTGCTGAACCCACTTCCACGCGGAAAAGATGTGCAAGGGGCAGTGGGGACACTGCTAGCTCCCCACTCTACGGCAGCACAAGGTGCGAGGATCCACAAGGCCATCCAGGAGAGCTCTCCTCAAACCTTCAGCTTGACAAGGCTGGTGCCTGCAGATCTGCAAGAAAGCCTCCTGGCACAAGCAAAACCGAGACCAAAACCCCTTGGTGGTTGTGTTCACCCCAAGAGCAGCACCCCAACGTGCCACAGACCGGATCACGAGCTGGGAGCACGTGCCTTGCAAGGCACCGAGCGGGTCTGACGCCCCCATCCCGCCATATCCTGGGCTCCTGCTCCAGCCTGGCATGGAGCTGAGCTGCTGCAGGATGTGGCAGGGCACTGCCCCGCTGCCCACGCACATCAGCGTGGCAGCAACCACTTCCTGCGACGCCAGAGGACGGTGAGTCACCGGCACGGAGCTGCACAACTCGTCCTGGCCCTCTCTGCAGCTGCAGGGGCACGGCTGCAATCCTGGGCCCAGCAGCAGCTTCGGGGCAGGGATGGATGGCAGGGAGATGGGCTTGTCCCTGCTGCTGACAGCACACGGCAGCCCCGATGCCCAGAGAGCTCAAACTGGACTGCTAAACACTGGTCTGATACAGAGAGAATCCCCCAATGTCTCAGTACAGGAAGTTTCCCTTCCCCTGACCACACACAGATGGACCAGGGGAGAACCAGAAGCAGCTTTTCCCATTTCCCCGGGGTTAGTGCCCAAGGCATCCACCCAGCCCCCACTCCCAGCACCACGAAATCACCCACCGGAGCCCCGAGACACGGCGAGGTGGCAGCACCCATCACCCTGGCTTCTCCCTTCCCTTCATTTCTCCTTTTTAGGAGCACAATTAAACTTCAGCCCTTTTATTATTTATACCAGACCCCGAGCTGGCATCCTCCAGGCTCCTGATCCTTCCCGTCACATCTTACCAGCCCCCAGCCATGCTCCCACCGTCCCCACGGGATGAGGGTTCCTTGTGCCAAGTTCCCTCTTGCCAAGGGGGACGTTTCCTGCCTGCCCTGACGTCAGGCAGCCGCGTCAGGGAAATGAATGTGGATTTCAACATCCTTTGGTTCATCAGCTGCTCCTTTCGACATCCCCATGGTAAACCCCCAAAAAAAGCACACCCCGTCACTCCCCCGCAATCCTCCTTCTGCTCACTTGGCTTCATCCAGGAGAGTATTTGTCACCTCCAAATAAATATTTATTAACCGAGCCGCAGGTGTCTGGGGCTTCCCACCTCCTCTGCTCTCAGCTGCGCTGACACCGGAGCTGTGCCGAGCTCCCAGATGTCAGCTGGGAGCAGCTCCGGGAGCGCTCCTGCCGCCTGCTTCCAGCCCGGCATCCAAAGAGCTGCTCCAATCTTCCCTCTAAGCCCAGCAGGAAACGCTCTGGATACCCGGCAGCACGAGCGGATCCAGGAGGTGATGGATGAAAAGGTGGTGGTGGGAAGGAGCCTTCCTCGGGCTTTTCCTCTTGGTAAAATCATGGATAGAGTGAAGGGACGCAAAGTCCAAAGCCAAGGGTCACTCCTGCAGGACTGCTCTGCTCTTTTGGATAAAGACTTTCTGGATAAAGGCTTTGGAATAAAGACTTTCCGAGCAACAGAGAAATGAGAGACAAAAGAGGGAAAAGGAGGAGAGAGTCCCCAGCAGACTGCCTGCAGCACAGGGCAGCTCGGCTGTGGGAATGGAAACCTTCCCAAGCCACATCCCTGGGCATCCCTGATCCCCAGCCAAGGGACAGCGGCCGCCACAAGAGAAGGGAAAGCAGGAACCCGAGATTTAGCGGTCCACCGCTATGCTTATGCCAAGGACAGCGTGTAGAAGGGACACAGGGGTCGCTGGCCCCTCTGGGGACAGTCCAAGGACACCACGCCGCCCTTGACGCACAAAGCGAAGGGATTTGGGCACCTCCAGTGCCCTTGGGGACACCACTGGGCTCCTGTCCAGCTCAGCCTCCCGCCCAGGGTGATGATAAATCCGAGACTGGGAAATGCTCAGACGCTGCCACAGACACGGGGAGCATTTTCACAGTCTGGCCTCTCCCCCTCCGTCCCCTGTCACCGCGTCCCCTTGCTCCCTCTCACCCCTTTCGAATTAGCAGCCATCGACCTCCTCCCCCTGCGGAGCTGACATTAATCCGGCGATGTTTGTTTAACAACAGTTCCCATTGATCTGTAGCCTGATCCTCCGAGTCAATACAGGCTTTTGCCAGGGTCTGGAGTGCGGGATCTGGCTCTGGAGTGGCCCGTCAAGAGAAAGGCTGTGCAGGCTGATAGGATCAGATGCTGTCAGTGCTGCTCTGGGACCCATTAGCTTTAATTAGCTGATGATGCTGTAGAGGCCACATAAAACAATGAAGGGGATTGATCCCTCGTGTAACACTATTGACAGTGGAGCTGCATCTGGGATCAGTTTGGTGCCGGATGCATCTGTAGGGTCTATAAAATCAAGGCCTGTTTTCTTTTTCTGGTTTATTTTTTTTTTAGCTTTAATTTTAAAATCCCATCATGGTAGAGCTGCCAGGTTAAAAGCAAGGGAGAAAAAAAAAAAAAGGGAAAAAAGTCAGGGAGCAGGGGAGCCCTGTCTGGTTAGGGCACATCTAAGCACTTCCACCTCCCTCCCTGCCAAAGACCCTCCTGTGGATTGCACACGCCGGTCATTAGGTCATTAAGGCACTGCTTCCAGGTCACTGTCATTATCCCATTTGGAAAACAAGCCATCAGCTCTCCACGCCCTTTGCTCTGAAGGGCACATCAGTCCCTGAACCACCTGCGTTCTGCAAAGCTTCTTCCCTCTCCAGTGTCACCCATCACACCTGCAAAGCCCCTTCCCTCTCCAGTGTCACCCATCACACCTGCAAAGCCCCTTCCCT
>VZTF01007403.1:60229-74285 GCA_013397755.1 Cnemophilus loriae
TCACACCTGCAAAGCTCCTTCCCTCTCCAGTGTCACCCACACCTGCAGCAAGGAACCAGGGTCCCCCAAGGAGCACAGAGGGAACCCCAAACCACCGGGATGTCACAGGGAGAGCTTTCATTTCCGACTGCCTCGCTGCAACCAGAGACACTGAGGTTGGAAAAGGCCTGAAGATCATCAAGCTGGGCATCTCCATGTGCCCACACCACATGGGGATTTCTCCTGGGGGCCTGAGATGCTGGCAGCCAAATGTCTTTATGCCCCAGGTACTCCCTTACAAACGAAGAAACCCCAGTGGGATGAGCCCACAGGCATCACAAGCAAGCAGAGCACAATGAGAACCTCCCCAGACACCTCGCAGAGCACTGGGGAATCACACAGGTGTCACCTCCCACAAACCCCATCCTCGAGCCTCCAGCATCGGGCAGATGCAGCACCACATCCCTGCTGAGCTACAGCTCAGGGATGCCAGCCCAGAAACAGATCCAGGACACGAAAACTCCCCCGAGCAGGCAGCGAGTTCTCCAAAACGGTGCCAAGAGGAGGATTTGCACCGGGAGCACAGGAGGACCACAGCAGAGCTGAGGAGCACAGGAAAGCACCCCTGACCACAGCAGAGCATCCCTGACCACAGGAAAGCACCCCTGACCACAGCAGAGCTGAGGAGCACAGGAAAGCATCCCTGACCACAGCAGAGCATCCCTGACCACAGGAAAGCATCCCTACAGAGGTCAATCCTTGAGGGTCCCTGGAGCCCTCTCTCCCCATAGCAGCTACAAAAACTCCCTCAAAACTCTCCAAAAAGCACAGGCAGAGAAAACTCATCCCCTCAGCCCTCTGGGGCAGGCACTCTGAAGCCTGAGTGCAGTGTCAGGGCACGGAATAGCCAGGCAGGCAAGGCAGGGAGCGGGCAGGGAGGCGGGCAGGGTGTCGGAGCCAGCGTGCCGTGCCGGGGGGAGCGCATGCCAGCCAGGCAGCCCTGCCGGCTGACACCCCGGCCTAACACTTTCCAGATGTGGCTGCAGGAAGACAGAAGCAGAGCTGTTCCCTGCTGAGGAAGCTGGAAACGCTCGGAGATAATGTGGAATTCCTGAACGGGAGCCAGCGCTGGGCCGGGGCTGGGGCGCAGGGACAGCCAGGGAGAGGCAGCGCGCCGGGGCCGGCACAAAACTCCTCTCTCTTTTGTGTGTGTGTGTTTTATTTCGGGAACTCTGCATGTAAAAGCCCTTAATTTATACTCTGTGTGGGTTGCCCGCTGTACCCAACAAATGGAACATTTTCTCCATCCCCTTGTGAGTGTGATAAACAGCCGCTGCGCGGAGAGGGAACAGAGCCTTTTTCTTCCCCGTGATAAATACACTCCCAGCAGCTCCCAGCTTCTTGGCTTGAAGATTATTATTTTTTCCTCTTTTCCAAGAGGGAGGCCTTGGTTCCCTCGCCAGGTAGCCGGCCCAGCACCAGGCACGAGAGCAGTGGGTGCTGCTGGGCCCTGCCTGCACTGCCTGGCTCACCCCGTGACCTCTTCCTCCCCCAGCAGTGATGAAGGTGACACAACCCTGTGAGCAAACCCCATCACCAGACACCTACAGGGACCAGTTCCTGTCACACGCTGGGCAGAGATGGGCACCCATCCACTCCTGTCCCACTGCAGCTCCCTCTCCAGGGTGCCACAGAGGAGGCACTCCATGCCAGGGTGCTGGCACAGTGGCACCCACAGCCAAGCCAAACAGCTCCCTCAGGAGCACCCATTTGGTGCCCAAACTCTGCCCAGTTCCTGGCTGAAAGAAATTTCAGACAGCTGGAGCCCAAGATGAATAAACTTTCACCCAAAATCAGGGGATTTTTGCCATTTCCGGCCAAGGCAGGTATCTCGGAAAAACAGCATTTCCTGTGGTATTTCAACACTTTTTTCAAACCAATCTTTTCTCAGAGACAGCAATCTCAGAACGGCTTCCAGGGTCATGGATGGGCTTTGGAGCAGGCCCAAGAGGAGAACAACCACAGGGAATCAGGAGGGTCTCTTGGAGCATCACTCGGGTTCAGCTTGGTTGGCATGAGGGGCCAAAACAGGGCTGGCACAGGCACGGGTGACATGGGGCAGGGACAGGGACCATGCAGCAAAGCACTGATGAATTCATGCAGGAGCCCTCCACATTGGCAGCCTGTGGAAATTGGAGTACCCCAAGTGGGCTGATGGTTCTTCTCATTTGTAATCCAGCTGATGGGGAGCTCAGTCCATCGTTCCGGTTTATTAGATGTTTCCGAAAAAAAGGGGGTGTTGCTTGAGACAACTTTGGGTGCAGCACTGGGGAGACCTTGGCATTGTGGTTTTGCCAACCGTTTCCTTACAGCATTCCCTGGGCATCAGTGGGAATGGGATGCCTCAAGGACCATGTAGAGGCTGGGGTAACGTCAGCTCGAGGGATGCTCTGGGGTCCTCCACACAGGCAGCAGGTAAACCTCTGGTCCAAAACTCCTCTTGTGACCTCGGGTGACAGCTGAGGGGTCTCCTGTGCACTCCAAAAAGACATTTCTGAGTGCTCCCCCCAGCCTGTCCCCCAGTGTGGCAGAAAGTCAGGACAGAATAGGCCAAAGAAGGCAATTCCTCCCCAAAACAGTTCCTTGGTGACCATGAAGGGGCTTCAGTCAGTAACACCCAAATTCTCTGGAGGGCTGGAGCCAAGCAGGGAGACCCTGAGATGCAGTCTGGGAACGGGGACCATCCCCTGCCCTCCCCACCCATGCATCCAGGGATCTTTACAGTGACACCTACACGGATCCTGTTCCCATCATCCCGAGGCTGAGCAGCACCCAGACGTCCCCAGCTTCTCCAGGGATGCCTATTCCATATGGATTTTCCACACCAGTTACATCTTTATTTCCTCCAGGGACATTCCACGGGGAATGGCTGCTCCTCAGCTGTGCCTCCCACCCTCCCCTTGGTGACGTGGGTGGGCAGGGGCGAGGGGAAGCCAACGAGCAGCACCACGGCAGAGGTTCCCATTACTGATTTCCCCAACAGATCCCATGGCTCCCCTTTTAACCTCTGTCAGCAAGCCAAAGTCCTTGAATTATCCACCCCAGCGCACCCCCACCTCCCTGCGGCTCTGCCGAGCCCCCAGAACCCCCATGGGAACGGCTGCCCAGCCTCCCAGCCCAGCCCTGCCAGCATCCCTGGACGTGGACAGGCAGCAGAGCTGATGCTGATGGGCATGAAGGTCAGCGGAGAGGGAAGGTCGGCTCCGGCAGCCCCGCGGGCAGCAGCGCCCGCTCCCTGCCCTGCCCGCGCCGCCGTGCCCTTCCCAAACCCATCCCGGGGGGCTGCTGGGCACAGCTCGAATAAAAACCTTGGAAATGCATCGCCGGGGGAACGGGAGAGGAAAGCGAAGCCACGGCTGCGTTCACTCCGAGCAGCACCGCGGGTGCCACCGCTCCCTTCCCTGCTGTCACTGCCACCGCGAAAGCCGAGCGGGTTGGTTGGCACCTGCTCTCCCACCGCTCTCCAGGGAATGTCGGAGTCTCTGGCAAGCTTTTGGAACAACGGGATAACCCAGGATGCTGTTTGCCACAGCAGGGTGTGATTTGATGCATCTGGCACGGGCAGTGACCTTCCAGTCAGCCACAGATGCCCCATTCCGTATTTCCCCCACTCACTGCCGGGGGAAACTGAGGCACAGAGGGACCCTACCAGGGACAACACATCACACTGCCCCCACAGCAATCCCAGCCTTGCGTGGCTGCATCCCCCCTCAGCAGTATGAGCCCAGCAAGCAGAGCCGCGTCCCCAGTGCTGTCCCTGACCACTGCGGACCCCCAGAGTTGTGCCCAAGTGTCTCCTGCGCTCTCCCCCGTGTTCCTGTCAGTGCAGAGAGGGTGCCAGGCTCAGGAGTGCCACACAGCCCCCATCCCTGCCTGCCTGGCTGCACGTGTGCACACACGCGTGCAAAAAAGCCGCCCGTAATCCCCTTTACATCTGCTCTTCCCCGCACAGGAGCGATCCCGGCATCCACCGCACACGGAAACTCCTCAGTTCCTCACACAGCAAAGGCTGGGGTGCACACACTTCCACAGGGCATGGCTCCTTCCCAGCCCAGCTACAGGATGCCCAGCACCTGTGGAGTTTGCAAAGAAGAAAACACAACGGCCAAGCTGGACTTGGCTGGATGGAGGAGAGGAAAGCCACGCATCCACGGACACAGAGGTGGGAAGGAGCCTGCATCCAAGCGGGATGAAAATCCCAGACTTGCTGCTCAACCCTTCGATCTCCCCACTTTTAAAGGTGGGTTCAGCCGCTGCCCTCTGTCTGGAAGCAAAACACAGCCCTGAGGAGAAGGACAAAGCCACCACGTGTCCCATCCCTGCTCCGACACCTCCTCCCGGCTGGTTCATGAGCCCAGGCTGTCGCTTTTGATTTGTGGTGTTAATATTCCAGGGCAGGGGCACGAAGGGGTGACAACGGCAGGGGAGAGCCAGCTCTTGGAGGGTCATAGCTGAAGGCAAAGCAGTAACACTGATGGATCCCAGGATCCAGGGTGGCAGAGGGTGGAGGAGGAGGAGAGGAGAGAAGAAAGCAGCCGAGGAAGGGTGGCCAACAGCAGAAACACAGAATTCTGCCTTTACATGAGCTTGTTACAGTTTAGTGATGGAGCACCAGCACCTCAGAGAGTGGCACGAGAGCCAGGCAGCACCGGGATGAGGCGACAGGCCTGGCTGCTCCCGAAGGATTGCTCCCAACACTGGGAGCAATTCTCTGGCAGTGGCCACCAAAGCTGCACTGATCCAGCCCCAGCCACAGGCATCACCTGCTGAGCCTGTCCTGGCTGCCCCACTGCTCCCACCCCGCTAATGCCCCGCCAGCCCAGCCCGCGCCGAGCCGACTCGACAGCCGGAGCCCTTTTTAAGACCCGCAACTCTTGAGAGGCTTAAGGACAAGAATATCTCGATTATCCGCGCCCGCAGCCCTCGAGCAGCCCCAGCTTAAAGGCTGGGAATTACCGGTGGGGGCACCAAGGACCCCTCGGTGGCATCCCCCACCGCCGGCTGTGCCTCTGCTTCCAGGGGATGACAAATCTGCCCAAACCCCCCCACTAATCACCACCCCATCCCCTCCCCGGCGCTTTTCACACCTCCCATCAGCAGCCAGGCATGTGCGGCTGGCAGCGAGCCACAGCCCGGCCCGCCGCCGAGCCGAGACGGTAACGTTTTGCTGGGAAAAGGGCAATTTAATTATCCTGTTCTTCTGTTTCATGACAACACAGGAACACGCTGCTCAGACACGGAAAGTGCCATGCGGGCAAACAGCAATCCCGCCCGGAGCTTCCCGGAGACGGCTCCTGGCTTCCCGCTGGCAGAGGCAAGCAAGGGAATGATGGGGTTAAAACAAAGCCCTGAACCTCCAGGTTTTTCAAGAGTCCAAAGAAGCAGAGAAAAATGTTTTTGTTGTCCAGCTGCAACGCTTCTTCCGAGCTCAAAGCGAGCTCCGAGTGTCATCTGGGGGCTGTTTGGCAACACCGGTCTATTTTTACAGGGGAAAATGGTATTTTGAAGGGGAAGGTTGAGCAGAAGAGGAAGAGGTATTAAAAATACTGCAGCCCTCTGTGGGGAGATCAAACTTCACTGAATTCAGCCAGACTTCACAAACCATGTCCGACCTTCCAAAGCACCACTTACCAGAAAATTTACCACTAAAATATATTAAATAACAGAAAATATATTCAAAGACACCCCTTAAACTCAACCTTAGCCATGGACAAGGGGTGAAGGCAGGAGTCTGGTGTCTGTCTTGGCTGGGGGGGTTGTAGTTGGGAACAGGCAGAGAAGCAGGGCTGGCCCTGCTCTGTCCCCAGTGAGGGACACAGGGACAGAGAATGCTGCCAGGAGCAGCTCCCGTGCCATGGTGTGGGCAGGAGAATCCTGGGATCCTGGCTGGGCTGGGTGAGGAGCAGCACGTGTGCCTGGTGTTTGTTGTGACAGCAGCTCCATTAGCACCCAGGAGCCAAGCTGCCTTCCCAAGGACACGGCACAGACACTCTAATTAGTGCTTTAACCCTAATTAGTACTTTAATGAAACTCGTTGGCTGGGAGAGAGCAGGTGTGAGAGGATGGAGGGGGAGCTGCAGCGTCCCCTGGCTGAGCCAGCTCTGTCCCAGCTCCCCAGGCGCCTCTGCCACAAGAGCTGCAGGGACAGCAAATCAGTGGGAGAAGGAATAAAGAGACTTCCCAGGTAGGAAAGTCACAAAAGGACAAACAAGTTGGTGTTGGGCACGCAAATGTGCCAGCTCAATCCCCACAGCCACCCAAAAGCCTGGCACTAGGAAGTTCCCACGCCCCAGTGAAACTCAGTGACAATCCCAGCGATGAGCTGGCATGTCCTGGGCACAGGAAATTACCTGGCTCACAAACAGGTGACAAACAGCGAGCTCTCTGCTCACCCAGGAGGGCTGGCAGTGGCACTTTGGGGACACCAGCTGACGGGCTGTGCCGCAGAGCCACAGCATCGTGGGGGAGCCCCGGGAGCTTCCCTCCAGGGTTGCCTTAAAAATCAATTTGCACTCTAACAGGTCCTCTGGTTTCATCTTCCCTCCCTTTCCCCCCTCCAGGAGCAGAAGGCTGCCGGCCCTGCAGGTCAGGAGCGATGTCAGACAGCAGAGCCACTTCGGCAGCACCCGATGTGACAGAGGACGCCCCGTGGCCAACGCCTGACACCAGGCTGGGTGACAAAAGGCATTTCTCTGCTTGGAGAAATCTGCCCTCCCCGTGCCTGTTGGGGAGCAGCCAGAGATCTGCTTTTTGCAGGGCCGGCCAGACGTGCATCAGCAGCTCCATCCACCCTCTCCTCCTCCTGCTGCCAGGGAAGGACGGGTTAAGCTGTCCCCGCACTGCCCCGGCCCCAGGCAGGTGCTCAGCAGGGCAGCCACGGGAGCCAGGGGCAGGTCAGCCCCCGGTGCCTGGAGGCCTGGGCTGGCTGCTGCACAGCTCACGTTAACCGGCTCTGACGGATGCTCAGGACAGCTCTGAATGATGCTCAGGATAGCTCTGATGGACGCTCAGGACAGCCACAGCAGGGAATGCCCTGCCTGGGCACACCTGCCCTCGCTGTGACAGTCGGGGACCATGGTGGGACAGGCCCTGTGACCGCCAGCTGACCCCCCTGCGCTGGCTCGGGGTCAGAGTGACCCCACACCTGAGCTGGTGGCCAGAGGCGCTGGCAGTGCAGCTCCACCTGCTCCCTGCCCTGCATCCACGCGAGCCTTTCCTGGCCTCCCGATGGCTCCAGCGTCATCGGGGCCACCCCCACGCACAGGCTGAAGCAGAACCACTCCAAAGTGCACCTCCCACCCCTCCACCTCCTCTCCCTCAGCGTTTGCAGATGGGCTTTAACCATCCCCCAGCCCGGAGCTGGCTGCAGCTCTGCTGTACAACCCCGGCCACGCTCGTCCCTAGGAGTGTCTGAATGAGAAATGAGCAACAGGAGTCCAGACTTCAAGGCTGTCGGCTTTAGATGTCATTTGGGCTGTTTTTTCTTAATCAGATCCATTGTCAACCCACAAAAATGTGCCTCTGACACCCTGGGGATGCGTATTCCTGACGCTGTCTCAGGAGCAGCAGAAATGCAGATGATTCAGCTCCAAAATTATCGGCAGTGGGATGCAAGCCTCCAAGCAGATCCCGGCTATTCCTGGGCAAAAGCTCAAAGCCGCCCTTGCTTCTCTCTCCTCCTCTTGAAACCAGCAGAGAATATATTCCATATTCCCTTATTTTTCGCTGTGAATA
The DNA here is from genome assembly GCA_013397755.1 of Cnemophilus loriae. NCBI lineage: Eukaryota > Metazoa > Chordata > Aves > Passeriformes > Corvidae > Cnemophilus > Cnemophilus loriae. Next base: position 68,003 of record VZTF01007403.1, read on the forward strand.
CATCCTGGTCTCTCCCAGCCCTGCAGGAAGGGAATGGAGCTGGAGCTCTCAGGATGGTTGCTCCGCTCCTGGGCCACGGCTTTGCTGGCTGGCATCCCGGCGTGCCAGCGGTGCCAGGAAGGACAAACACGACCCCAAACACGACCCCAAACGCGACCCCGTCGGCCTTTCCCATCTGCCAGGAGGGTTTGTCCCGACTCCCGCTGGGCTCGGGCGACGGCGCGGTGCTGCCGCTGCTATTTTCTCCCTGTTTTCCTAGACATTGACACTTCCTCCCTGCACCCACAGGATGGTTTCCAGGCTTCAATTCTCTTCCCTATGGCAACAAAAACCCAGCCAGGAAACCTCAACCCACTCTCCCAAGTCTCTGGCAGGGGAGGGAGGTGGGGGAAGCTCCAGCCCCTCTGGGCTGGTCACTCCAGCTTGACACAAAACTATTTGAAAGTAAAACTTTTGTGACAATTACAAAGCAAATTTGCTACAGGTGTGGCTCACCTGGGTCCAAGGTGCCCAGAAGTGTCACCAGACCCCAGGTGAGCAGGGGGACACCAGGAGAAGGATGAGATTTGCAGAAATCCCTGTTGCATGTCCACCTCAGCCCAGATTCTCTCAGATGCTGGGCTGGAGCACTGGACTGATCCAGCTCCCCTGCCCCAACAGCATCCCAGGGATGCTGCTCCATGCACACACTGCTCCTGAAACACCCAATTTGTTCATCAGGAAAAGGCCAGAGCAAGGAGTGGGTGTTGAAGAGGAAACGGGAAGGAAGGATGAGAGAGCAAACAAATCATATCAGCTCAAATCAAAGCAGGCCACGGAAATGATTAGGCTTAAGCTTTTCACGCCTGGTTAATTTTTTTATTATTCAAACAAATTCCTGTTTTTGTTTTGCCTCCTTGAAGGAAGAAGCACAGGGGAGAGAGCTCCTCCAGCAATCCCAGGTAATAACCACCGGGAAAAAATGCTTCCTGATCAAACAATGGGAGACAATTAGCACGAGCCGAGGGGCAGGAGCATCTTTAACCCACCCTGCCTCGTCAAAACAAAAATAGAAACACTTTGTGGGGAGGAGAGCTGAAATTAGGGGTTTATTTGGGGTGGGAAGGCCGCACACCCCAGCACTGCATTGCCCACTTTGCTGCCACAGCAAAAGACATTGTGAGATCTCCGGGGAAAACTGGGCCGGGGATGGGATCCAAGGATGCCCAGCGAGTCTGAGCAGTGAGGACACCCTGCAGCAGGCAGGATGTGACCCTGAGGTGGCCTGGGCTCACAATCCCGTTCCCATCTCTATTTTCAGTTATGTCTCTGCTCGGGGCTTTGGTGTCTTTGCTTTTTCCCAGCACTCCCGTGCAGGTCACACAAAGCCACCCACCAGCCTCAGAAGGATTTTGTCCCTCCAGGACAATTCTCCAAGGCCAGCAGAGGGATGAAGCCCTTCCAAACCCACCAAGCAGCAGCTGAGATGCTTCTCCAGCTGCTCAGCCCGAGGAGGAGCAGCCTCTCCCCCTCTGCAGCCGCTGCTCCTTTAACTGCGCCGTCAGAGGCTCCGGGAGAAAACACCCGCGCTGCAAATCCAACTGTGCGTCATTCAGCTCTCATTTTGATTGTTAAAAATTCATTAATGAGAGCAGATTGGTATTATATCGCTGCCTTAATTAAAGAGGGCTACGGAACAGCATTTTAAATAGCAATGTCATTTTCTAATTGACACAGCTACATTATAAAGAAAAATACTTAAACAGAACTTGAAACCGAGCCGGTTTCTTCTGATGGCAGAGCTCATTTTGGCTTCAATTTTTAATCTGCTCGTAAAATATTTACGGGCAAGGGAAGGGATAATGTTTCTCCAGGTGTACAGTTCCCCTCCTCCGGCCCAGGCCTCCGGGAGGCTGGCGAGGGAGGAAGGCTCCAGCATCCAGGGAAGCTGCTCCTCCATCCTCCTCATGCAGGATCCCATGGCTGCATCCCTTCCTAAGTCCCAAGAGACTGGGAGACCCCAAGCCCTGCTTGAGTCGCTGCTCTACCTGCATCCTTGCAGCTAAATCCCACTGGAGCTGAGTGGAAAATGTGCTTTTTTCTGCTGCTTTTCTTGGGCCAAGCATTTCTTTCCCACCAAGGGCAGACGGGTGACAGGGACGAGCACGTCTGTGCCTGAGGCGGGTTCCAGAACTGGCTGGGTCCTTGTGGGCTTGGTAGGGAGGCACAGGGATGTGGGATGGGGATGCAGGACAGCTCAGTCCAAAAGCATCCCATGTCAGGCCACGTTCAGGCACCGGATCTCCCCCTCTCACACGCAGACACTCAGCACCTTCCTCCCCTTTTTCATGTGTTTCATACACAAACTTCCTATGGCCAATAGTTAATTCCAAGCGTTTAAGAGCACAGATTCCTCCTGTTTTCCATTTAGGAAAAAATCTGGCCACCACTTCAAGCAAATCAGGGAAGAAAACAGCTCCGTACGCCTGGACGCGAATTCCTTCGCGAGGCAGCGCGTCCCCCTCTCCCCACTCCGCACGCAGCAGTCTGGGAAAGCAGCCCCTGCTCACGCCAGCAGGAGATTTTTCCACCAGCATTAGTGGAAATTAGTGGCATTAGTCCACGCCTGCGTTTCGCCAGCCAGCCGGAGTGAACTCATCGCAGAGCCGTCCGCACGCCAAGCCCATTGAAACCGGTAGCACCGCGCTTTGGCCACCGCGCTCAGAACAAGCACGAGGGCAGGGTGAGCCAGAGGACAGGTTGCTCAGAGGCTTAAACTCTGGATCTAACTCTCACTAGCATTCCAGATGACCTTCCAGATCCTAGAGCCACCCTCCGCCCTGCCTCAGTTTCCCTCCTTGCCTGCTCCCTTTTTCCAGGTGCTTTTGCGGCATCCCCAGCCTGAGGGGTGCAGGGACTGGGGGGATGCTCCACCCAGCCCTGGGGGTTTGGAGCACCCCTCACACTCCGCCTGCTCACAAAAACTTCCAGAAGCAAAACATCAGCAGCCCACAGGGTGGCTTGGCTGTGCTGTTTTTCAAAGATTTGGAAAACCAACAAGAGGGGAAACATCAACTTCTTGGCACCTCCTTCTGCCTCGCTCTAAGAGGGAGGGCTGCTCACCTCCATACCCCATGGATACCCATGGGAAAGCAAAGAGCAGGAGCTGGCACCACACAGGACGAGCCCAGGGAAGTGGCAACACACCCACCCCACTGCTGGAGGGTCCAGCCCAAGCCTTTCCCCATCCCAGCCTCCCTCCACCACCCTCCTTCCCACGTCCCCAGCTCCCGTGGCTGCCCTCCTGTCGCGAGAGGGTGAGGCTGTCCAGCTGGCTCGTGGAGGATCTGGCCAGGCTGTTTAATCAGGGAGAGCGATTCGGCCGTAATTTCTTGTGATAAAGTATTGCAGATGCTACATTTCGAGCCATCTGGCAGCAGCCCGCGTTTCCTGCCTCTGCTTCTCGCGCTCTCGGGAGGAGAAGGGAGAGAGGGATCAAAAATTAAAGGCAGGATGGCAGGGAGGGCGGCACCGGGATGGGGAGCAGGGCAGGAATTCCCAACTCCCATCCCTCCCAAAGCCACACTGCCCATCCTGTAGGTGCTGCTCAGCAAAGGATGGGAGGAGTGAGGGCACATCAATGTCCCCAGGAAGAGCAGAGTAAGTGCAGCTAAATGGAGCTGCTAAATGCCAGGGCTGGGCCGGAGCCCTCAGACCATCCTCCTCAGCTGGAAAACCCTCCTGGAAGGGTGAAACCCCCTTCTCCCTGCCTGCCCCACACTTCAGCCCCAGCACAGGCACTGATGAGAACCCCCAAACCCTTGACTCCGGTCACAACATCGGGAAAATCATCTGCATCCGTGCTCATCAGAGCGAGGCAAGCCCAAAACCAAACAGACCCGAGTCCATCCAGCCTCACAGCAGTGAGTAATTTACCCTGAGCCGAGCAATCCGGCAGCGCAGGGGGAGGCTCTGCAAACAAGAGGCAGCTCCTTCGGATTTAGCCGAGCCTGAGCAGAACCGCATTAAAAATAACTGAAGGGAAGGGCTCGCACTTCATTACTCTCGACAGAACTGGGTCTTGGTCACGCCAAGGATCTGCTGGGGAGCCCTCACGGCCCCGCCTCGCGCCGCTCAGGTGTGAGGCCAAAGTGATGGGAGCAGGGGGATGCAGGGGGCTTGATCTCCCTCTTCTCCCCGACCTGCTGTTGCAAAATGTACAAATCCCTTGTGCCCAGCACTTCCTGCTCTCAGCAGCGCATCTCTGCACCCACATCCAGGGGAGATGCTCCCGGAGGGCAGGGTAGCATGCTGAGGCAGCAGAGACGCTCCTGGCTTGCAAAAACACGGGAGATGCCTTGGCAGAGGGCTCCCGGGATGTGTGGGATCAAACCCCTGAAGTTTCTTAGCGAACCACAGAGAGTTAAAGGCTGGCCAAGGCCCCGCAGCATGAGCTTTATGCATATGTAGCCAACGTAATACAATTATACATTAATCTATAACTAACAGCCACGGTAATACAACATTACAGTAGGTAGATTATCCCATCTCCTGTCATTTATTATTGTTATTTGTAATCCATTAGTGTCCAGAGCTGGACCCAGGTCAGAGTGCAGTGTCCTGGCACGCTTTTGCTCGCCCTGGCAGGAGCAGGAGGATGAGAGACCCTCCTGCTACAGGGCCAAACCCTGCGCCACAGTGAGTCCTGGGCACAGATCTGCCTCCCTGCTGGCACCAGGACAGTTTCCAGGGCTTGGGTTCCCAATGGGATACATCCACCAACACTGGATAAAGCCACCATGGCTTTCCCCACCATTCCCTGTCCCAAAACTCTGGGGCCAAACAGGATGAGGGGCTCAGCAGGTATGTGGGAGGGGAATCTGGCAGCCCTGGGGCCAGACCACTGCCACACCATCACCATGGAACCATTCCAGTTGCCTTTGAGGAGAGGGAACAAAGCCCAACTGGTTCCGCGCAGCCACCAATTAATCTTGATCGACACCACCCTCCAGAGTGAGTCATCCACCCGAAGTCAATTTACATTTTTATTAAATCACACAGGAAAATTAGGAGCGTTATTACTTCTCTCCAATTCAACACGAGCCCTGTGTTCCCCCACCATCCACGGTGTGGGAAAACATCCCGGCATCTCCGGTTTAACCATTTCTCCCCGGCGCTCCCCACCCCAAAGCAGCCCTTTCTGCATAGCCTGGAACTAAATCAGGCTGCTCTTTGCGGGAGGGAAACCAGATCCCTCGAGGGGAAACTGTGACAGCTGGAGGTGTTGCTGCCCGGGGAAGGAGGGAGACAGGCATTCCTGGACACCCAACGCATGCCACAGGCAGCACCAGTGACTGAGACCCTGCAGGGACCCCCAGCTCTGTTTGTGTCACTCGTGTCACCACCACAGTCCCTGCACGGAGCTGGATCTACCTCAGGAAGTTCCCTGGGAAGGAAAGGCAGATCCATCTGCACCGCAGCAGCCGGGGGATCGATGCACGTTTCTATCTGTCCTTAAGCCCACCCCACCCTGCCGTGTCTGCTGCGTGCAGGATTATATCATCCTCGCTGCTGCAACACAGGCAGCTAAATTCAACAGCCATTTATTTATGGTTCCCACATGATGCAAGCGGATCTGCGGGAGAGCAGCGAAGGGATCTTCAGAGAAGGGATAAAAACCAGCGTGAGCACAAGCCAGACCAAAGGGCTTCCCCCAGAGCAGCACGTGAATCCTGTGGCTGTTCAGTGGGCTAAAACAAGAGGAAGGGTCTCCTGACGCTGCCTGAATTAATATTTGCTTGAAGGGAAAGCCCAAAAGCTCCCACTGGGATCACGACTCCGTCCTGCTGGGGACTGGGATGGAGAGTGCTTGCTCAGAAGAGCACTTAGTGTGACTGGGTCAGAAAATTATTTCCCAAGGATGAATGCCCCTATGATGGAAGTATTTCCCAAGGATGAATGCTGTTGGTTTGCAAAGTCTGATCAATTTGGGCTGTACTTCCTGTGGAAGGAGCAAGAGGAAAGAGTGGAATTTCCACCTTGCAATTAAATTCCAAAAATCCTCTCTTTTTCTCCCAAACCAGCACAAAAGCACGGTTTGAAATCTCTGCACTTCCTGCCAGCGGGGAAGACTCCAAGTTTCAACCACACTCTTTGCAATTCAATTAGCTGTGTCCTAGGCAAGGGCTGAAATCCCAAAATCTGAGAGATGTGCTCAGGGATGCTCGTGGCACAGGGTTCTCATGGCACACAGATGTCACGGCACAGGGATGCTCGTGGCACAGGGATGTCACGGCACAGGGAT
>VZTF01007403.1:74377-98194 GCA_013397755.1 Cnemophilus loriae
GCTCGTGGCACAGGGATCTCACGGCACAGGGATCTCACGGCACAGGGATCCCACAGCACAGGCATCTCGTGGCACAGGCATCTCGTGGCACAGGGATGCTCTGAGCCAGCCCTTTGGGATCACGCTGCTGCCGAGCCCCAACCCCCAGCACAGCCCTTTCCGCCTCTCCGGGCGCTCCCCCCGTCACCTCCGCAGGATCTGCTGGCTCAGCACGGCAGCGCCTGCCCCCAGCCCACGGCTGAGGGAGCAGCCACGAGCAGAGGGAGACAGGAGAGGGAATCCCCTCTCCAGCGCCGTGCCGAGCCCGCCGCATCCCCCTCCCATTCCCGGCAGGCGCGCTCCTCCTCGGGGGGCACCCACGATGCAACTTCGGATTTCCCAGGCTGCCTGCAAAGGGCCTTTCGCGCATTCCTGCCGTGCCTGCAGCGCTTCTGAAGTCCTGTTTTTCCACTCCAGCAGCCCCCCCTTCCTTGTTTTCCTTCCCCGGCTGCTGACCCAGATTTCATAATGAATGAATCCATGCAGCGCTCTTCAGACTTTAATTATTTTTTCACTTCTTCTCATCATACATTATGCATCAATAATAAAAAAAAAAAAAAAGAAAAAAAAAGAAAGACCACAAAAAAACCCAACGCACCCCAGCACAATTAATTTAAGGCTGAATGGTTCACTCCTGCCTATTGCTAACCGCAAACGGGCCTGGAAATTGCAGCGCTTATTTTAGACCTTGTGTTAATGTCAGAATGAAAACAAACAGGTTTTAAGAGGCTGCGGTGCCTCAGACAGCAATGCCAACTCATGGATTTCTTCAGAAAAGAACCAACCATAAGAACCGACCACAAAAGCTGGGGGTTTATGGTATATACAGGGAGAACTTGCCACGTAGCTGCCCCTTCTTCCCCTGCTCCTGCCCACAAGTCAGAACTGCACGGTTTGGGCAGGAGGGCAGTGGGACGTAGGAGGGAAATGGGAACCGGGAGGGAGATGGGGATCAGGAGGGCAGGGGGATGAAGGAGAGGAAAGAGATGCAGAATGGCAATGAGATTAAGGATGGCAGCAGGAGGGAAATGGGATGCAGGACAGGAACGGGGGCCAGGATGGCAATGGGATGCAGGAGGTAAAAGGGATGCAGGAGGTAAAAGGGATGCAGGAAGGGAATGGGATGCAGGATGGCAATGGGATGAACAAGGGCAATGGGATGAACAAGAGCAACGGGATGTAGGTTGGCAGTGGGATGCAGGAAGGCAGTGGGATGCAGGACAGCAATGGGATTTAGCACACTGCCCCACGGGGCAGGCTCAGCCCCACAGCCACAGCCTCACCGGGCCACAAACCCCGTGCCTCCAGGAGTGCCATTCCCATGGGCCACGCTCCCGGGGCAGGGAACGCCGGGCTGCCCCGGAGCCAGCCCCCACACCGTGCCTGCCTCCCCCTGAGCACTCTGGCAGCCCAGGGGAAGGTTTTATCAGCCAGCCTGCAGGGCTGAGAGCACAGAGACCTCTCCCTCTCCGCTCTCAGCTCAGCCCTGGTGCTTCCCAAAGGGTGTCACGGAGCGGAGCACCCCGAGCATCACCCACGGCCGTGGGGATGCTCCTGTCCTGCAGATATGGAGCTGATTAACACCCCAATACCACAACAGCCAATTTTTAGCACAAATACAGCGATCTCCTCTCAGCAAAGAGGTCCCAGTGGATGAGGTGCTTAAGCACAAACCTAATTCCTGCCCTCCTCTCTGCCCCTCACGCCTGCTGCCAGCAGCAGGCTGGATTTCCCCGTGCCTCCTCTCCGCTCCTGGCTGTTCCTGCCGGCCCAGAGCGCAGCCAGAGCGATGCTGCCTCCAGTGAGCAGCTGCCCAGGGGACCAGGAGCTGGAAATGACACCAAGGGCTGGTTCACTGGATCAGTGGAAAACCGAGGGGCTGACACGAAACAGGCCCTGCTGGAGGAGGCACAGAGAAGCACAGAGCAGGGCAGCCATGGCACAAGAAGGACCAAAGGAAGCTCCCATGGGATCCCACCTGGAGCTTGGGTGACACCTGGGGAGGGAGCAGCCCACCAGCTCTTCCTGGCAGAGCTGGGGCAATGGGATGACAGGAAAAAAGTTCCCCCATTCCCCAGGACCGCAGGGGCTTTGGTGGAAACCTCCCAGCTCACACACAGCACAGTGATGTTGCTGTTCCCAAGGGATAAAATTTTAATCCCTCCACCTCCCAGGACTCAGGGAAGTCCCTGAGCCAACCCTCCCCAGGGTGGGCTTGGGGGAACACCACAGGCTCAGGGGCTCTGCCAGCTGCACCCACACCTCCCCGCTCCAGGCAGGGCCAGAAACACATCCCTGGCTGAAAACCAACTCTGGACCAACTGTGACATTTCCAGCTGAAATTCCAGCCCCGCCACAGGCACAGGCAGCGCTGTCCTGATTTACGGATGGTCAGGATCTGCCCATCTATGAGCCAAGCTCTTCCTGCAGCCCTGCCTACGCAAGTCCCTTCAGAAAAAAAATAACAGCAACACAGGCAAACACAAAAGGCCCTAATTTGATCATATTTCTCTGAACTAAAAGCACCTTTGACCTAAATTTCCACCGCGGGTTGGAATTCACCCTCAGCTGGCAGCGGATTACGGGAGAACAGAGCCGTGCGTGCACGGAGAGATCCAGGATCCTGCTGCCTCCCCGGGGCTCTGCCTCCCTTCCCAGCAGAGGGGAAGGAGGGCAGGAACCCCCAGCGTGCCCTACCCAGGCCTAGAAGCGCCTGGGTGTCTCAATTTATGTAAAGTGGAGCTAATTTCACATGATCATATGATATTAGAGCAGCCTACCTCTCTCTTGCAGCCCATGTGCAAAATCCGCGAGCGGAGCTATGAGGAGCATATGGAAAAACATCTCCAAGCACAAACATCCACCTACGGCGTGAGCTGTCGAAAGTCACAGAGCCATCCAAGAGAGAGGGATCACAAAAGAGGTTTCAACCAAAAGCAATCAGTCTTGTTTATGTTTTTTTCCTCCCAAAAACACCCGGAGACTGAAGCTTTTCCTAAACACATGCCTTGCATTTTTGCTCCTTCTGGCAGTTTAAAGGCAGCTCACGGTGTTCGCTGGTTTTGTTATCAAGGTAACAGCCAGAATTATTCCTGCTCTGTCATTAAGAGCAGGTTTCCATCCCCTCCGAGCCAGCCAGGCTCCCCCAGGTGAGGAGAGGCTCTGACTGAGGCAGGAGGGTTTGGTGGGTGCTCGGGGAGACCGAGCTGACCACGAGCTGCCCCTGCATCCTCTGCCTTGGTCAACATTTTTGAAAGAAATTTCCTGGGGAGGAAGGAGAAAGGAGATTCCAAAGTGCTGACAAGCTCATGGGATGTTTTTGAGATGCCCACCAAGCTGTCAGGCTCTGATGAGCCTCCTCCAGGGGCTGCACGGAGAGCAGGGATCCCATGGCACAGTCCTTGCTGGGCTGCGGGGATGAGACCAGCAGGTCACACTGGACTGAGTCACCCGAACCTACCTGTTCTCATCAATCATTCTGGCACGAGGAACAAGTAATCCTCAGGGAAAGCTGTTTTTGGAGGCTGCTGAATTGTTCTCGGCACTGCTTGGGAGAGCTTCGATTCACTAGAAAATCCCAAGCGTTTTAACAGCATCAGAATATTTGCTCACAGGATGACGAGTCCCACCACAAAATGGGATCTGGCCTCTGTGTCCCCCCATCCCAGGGACACTTCCCCTCCGCCTTTGTCATGTCGAGGGGGAAGGATGCTGAGAGCAGCCAGGGTCACCTCCCGACGTGGCCATGGGGGCTGTGGACACAAAACCCACCTTGCCTGGCCAGGAACTCCATCAGGATGGGATGAACAACCATGATCACCACGCTGTGGGTGCCCAGCCTGGCCAAGCACCACCACATCCAGGTGCCATCAGACCAGGGGGTTAACCCTCACCTTGTCCCCACACCTCTGTGCTGTGCCCTTTCCTGCTGCCAGCCAGAAGCAGCTCCAGACACCTCCCAAAGTGTTGACTTTGGCTGTGGGCAGCCGCATGTCTTCCTTGGGGCCACCTCACAGCCTGTTTTTCCTTGGCCCAGGGAAAAAACGCCTAATTACTGCTTTTCTTTGCCTCTCCTTTCTTCTATTTTAAGATCACAGGCCTAAAATTAGCTCTGCTCGCACAATGGGGCTCTGAGATTTAATCCCTTCCCCAAAAGCTGACAAAATAAGTTGACGTTTGAGTCATTTCTACAAACTCCTCAGCCGCCAAAAGAAGTAAATAAACAAACAAACAGAAAGTGCACGGGGGCCAAACCACTGTGTCCAGAGGGATTTAAAAACAGCTGCACCTGCACCAACCCATCTCCTGCACCCAGCGAGGGGCCTGAGCTCCTGGAGGGCTCCTCTCCCCCTGCAAACCCTCCACTGTGCTAACCACAGACGCTGCTCAGATGCTGCTGCAGCTTCTGGGGAGCACAGCGAAGAGCCAGCAGACACAAGACTGCCTGCGTGGGTGGTGGTTACCAGGAGCATCGTGGCTATGGCTGCCTCCCCCTAAAACGCTCACGGGGACGCAGCAGGCAGAGAGACGCTCAGGTTCCAAAGTCTGTGGGTGCACAGAGCTTCCACAGACAAACAGAGAGGGATCTACAGTGGGATCCGACCCTGCCGTGCCTGAAGCCCCTGGTGACTGTTCACCACATCAACAGGAGCAGAATGAGCCCTGGCTCGAGTCACAGCCCTGGTGTTAACGCACCCCGAGCGCGGGCGTGAGGCTCCTCCACACCTCAGTCTGTCAGGTGGGGCAATCGCACAGACCGCAGCGCTCACAGCAAAACAATTAGTTAATATCTGCAAAGTGCCCTGGAGTTAATTAATTGCCATTAACTCATTAGCCAGATTTTGACCTCCTAAGCCCAGCTTTAAGCCCTGCCCCGCTAGGCAGGGGCTGGTGCGCTCGGCCAGCTCTGTGCGTGCAGAGCCCGTGCCCCGCTGGCTGCCCCAGTGCCCAGGCAGCATCACCTGTGCCCCTCGGGGTGTTCCTGCACGGCTGCACGAGGCCATCCAGCCGTGGCACCCTGCTCAGCCTCCCAGGGGTGGCTTTGGGGCTGTCCCTGCAGGGACACGGCCACCACGCTGAGCGCTGCCTGGCTGTGCGTGCAGGAGCTGCACCAGCCCACCGGGGGCCGGAGCAACGGGAGCAAATTCCATCTGGCACTGGATTACCTGCCATATGCTTCCCACGGGAACGTGTCTGCCTGCAGCTCGGCACGAGGGGGGAGCTCACCCTCCCCTGCTCCCCAGCGCTCCCCACAGCAGCCCCGCTGTGCTGGTACCCGCCCGAAAGCAGCAGGGTGAAAATCTAACGCCACATCCATGTCCCCTCCCTGTGTGCACAGACCCGTGGGCACGTCCCCCTCCCCAGCAAGAGATGTCCCTCCTAGCGCCACCCGAGGCTGCACGAACACTGCTGGGTGGACGCAACACCCCAGGGCTGCAGCTGCATCCCTTCCACGTCCCCTTCTCCATCCTCAGGACAACACTGGCCCAAAGCACTGGGTGGGAGTCTGGAGCCAGAGCTGCTCTTCCCCAGAGCCCACAAGCCCTGTGCATCCTGCCAGGTGCCGTGGCACTTCCAGGGCTCAGACCCTGCAGGTCTCTCAGGGATGCTGAAGGCAACAACCAGCATGTGATGCTGGTCCCTGCTGGAAAATCACCTGCCACCCCCTCTGCAGGAAACCTCAGGATATCATTTCACCCCAAAGAGATCCCTGCTGTGCCACCAGCAAGTCTCACAAGCAGCAAAAACCCTTCTCTTCACAAAAGCACCACGCTCACTGTCGTGCACAGCCACCGTTCCCAAATGGCTTTCAGGGATGATCCCAGATGGGCCATGGAGCAAAACCCACACCAGAAGGGTGGGCAGAGCCCAGGCCTCACCACCCCACATGAGCTCCTGCGCATGCCCACAGAGGGCAGAGCCCGTGCCTGACTACCCCACACCAGCTCCCTGGGATGCCCACAGTGGGCAGAGTCCAGCTCTGGCCACCCCATGCCAACTCCCCAAGACACCCACAGAGGGCAAAGCCCAGCTCTGGCCACCCCACACCAACTCCCAAGGAAGCCCATGATGGGCAGAGCCCAACCATGGCCACCCCACACGAGCTCACCGAGACACCAACAGTGGGCAGAGCCCAGCTCTGGCCACCCCACACCAACTCCCAGGGATGCCCACGATGGGCAGAGCCCAGCTCTGGCCACCCCACACCAACTCCCAGGGATGCCCACAATGGACAGAGCCCAGCTCTGGCCACCCCACACCAACTCCCAGGGATGCCCACGATGGGCAGAGCCCAGCTCTGGCCACCCCACGCCAGCTCTCCAGGCCACCCGCTGCGGGCCGGCAGCAGCCCCGGCACGCGAGACCGCGGCCCCGGGAGCAGCCAACAACAACAAACTCGTGTGTGAGCCACAAAGGGAAAAACTCGGCGAGGAAACAATATTCAGCTCGACTCTTCCCGAGCCCGTACTGTAAATAACGCCGCGTACGGGTTTGTTTTATTTGTTTTAATTATGAAAACACAGCCTGGATTGTCCTGCTGGCTTGGGCAGGCTCCGGCCCCGAGCAGGGGAAGCGAGTGACACCCCGCAGAGCCGCTGTGGCCGGCAACCCTACAATAAACAACGGGCCCACCACCTCGGCCCTGCCCTGCAGAGCTCTGAGCTGAGCCCTCAGCAGAACCCCATCACCCTGCCAGGCTGAGCCCAGCCCGTGGCCGAGGGCCAGCCCAGGTGGCACACAGAGGGCAGCGGTGCCAGCGTCCTGCGACAGCTCCACAGCTGGGAGGGAGGGCAACGAGCCCCCAGAGACAGGAATATTGCACACTTCAATGGCTGTTTCCAAGGCAATGGTGTCTGGGTCCATCACTCCTGCGTGCTGGGGCTCCAGGCCTTTCCAAGATATCCATCCCTTCCTTATTTTCCACAACTATCTCAACACCAGCTTGTCTCGCCCATGTCTCCATCACTGCTGCCATTGCCCTGACACACCAGGGCCGTTGCTCCACACTCCTTCTGGGAGACTGGGCCAAGCAGGAGGCACCTTCTGAAATGGTTTTCTTTGAGTCAGAACAAACCTTTCCTTCTCTTGCTTCCTCCTCCTGGTCCAGTGTGGGATGGAGGGTCCAGCTCTCAGCTTCCATCACATCCATCTCAGTGCACGGCCAGGCCAGGAGAAAGCCAAGCAGCCCAAAGCTGAGACAAGTTTCAGACACAATCAAGTTAAAAATACATATTTTTCAGACTAAAGTTCAGTCCCCAAATGGTAAGAGAATCCAGGAAAAATGCAGCAGGCCCGGCTGGTGGCCAGCTTCCAGCACGAGCACCTCCCTTCGGAGGAATCCGGCGAGGAGTCTCGACTAATCCACCCAGGACACACCAGCATTTCTTCCTCATATTATTGGGTTGGGTGTTTTTTTTTTTTCCTCTTTTTCATTTTTTTCCGTCTGCTCAGCAGATTTGGCATTTGCTGGGAAGGCGCCTGCAGCCACAGGGACGGAGCTGGGGTGTGGTGTGCAGGGGGATGGAGGGACCCCCTGGAATGCTGCGTGCTCCTGGCACCAGCCCAGGGACTGCAGGTAGGAGCGGCTGGAAAAGAAGGGACCAGTGCAAGAGCCGGGAACGCGGCGCACGCGCTCGGCACTCACACTGAACAAACACACAACGTTATCTCCGTGCCTCAGTTTCCCTGCCCTCACACACATGCTGGGGGGCAACACAGGCACTTTAGGGGAACGAGGCCATCGAGGTGGCACAGGCTGCACCCAGCAGGACAGGCCCCCAAGGGCTTCCTCCAACCCCACTGAGGACTCGGGTCTCCCCCCAGAGCCATCCCACCTCACCGCTGTCTCCACAACCTGCTTCTGCCCCCACTCCCTTGCAATCCACAAACCGCACCCCAAACCCCCCTCACCTCCCTCTCCCCCTGCCTCTCCCCAGCTCTGCCCCGGTAAGGTCCCACACGTTTCCCGGGAGGATTTTTGCCCAGGGCAGATCCACCACCCCACTGAGCACCAGGCACAGGTGGTACCCCTCGTGCTGACTGGAGCAGCAGGATGGGCACAGGACACACATGGCCCTGCCATCAATTCCCTACTGCTGGGAAGGAGAGGAGCTGGGGGCTCACACCTCGTCCCTGGGGGCTCAGCACGAGCCTCTCCCCAGCCCCTGACCAGGGAGCAGCCGCCACTTTTGGGTCAGCAGCAGGCGCTGCTCTCCCTCCCGGTGAGATGCCCTCTGAGGAATTTGCACCTCATTCCTTGACACCTGCTTTAATTATAGGTATGAAGTCGGCTTCTGTGTTTCACAAGAGCCGTGAGCTAATTTCCTGCTCCCCTTTCTCTGCGAGGGGTTCGTGAGTCACTGGATCCCTCTCTACACAGGCAGAGGGCGGTGGGCTCTGCCAAAGCCCTCCTTGAGGGCCAGGGCAGAAACTCCCAGCACTGAAGTTGTCAGCTGTGACATCCCAGGACGATCTTCAGAATTTCAGCCCTGGTTTCCTGCTGCCACCAAGAAGAGTCTACAGGCAGCACTGACACTGCGACATGATTGGTGTTATCTCTAAAGCCACGTGGCTCAAGAGCTCCCTGCACACAAGGATGCTCCATGCTCTCCCACCAGCCAGCACGAGAAGCTCTTCCAACAGCAAAATGCTGATGGTGTCTCCAAAATCCTTCTCCAGCAGCACATCCCGATGCTGCAGCATCCCTGTGGCTGTGCCACTGCCCACCAGGCTCTGCAGGGAGCAGCTACACCCCAATGTCAGCTCTGGTTTTCCTCCCCAGCTGCTCCATGGCACCACTGCCCCATCCACCCATCCCTTCCTGCAGAGTTCCCTTTGCAAGGTTGTGGGTTTGAGTGTTGTTGTTGTTGCTGTACTTCGAAACATAAACTCATTAATTTCAGCCTAATGAGGACCTTATTGGCCGGGGATTACCATTATTCAGCTCACGGAGATAGAAATAAACATTCACGAGCTCTACAGTCTGTGAAAGGATCTCGATGCTACTGATGGCTCCCACCCCAGAGGCCACCTCTCCATCCCCTCCTGGCCAGACAGGTCATTCCACTGCCATCCACCTTCACCCTCCCATTCCTAGATTTCCCTGTCCCAGTCCACAGGCTGGGAACCCCACAGGGCTCAGGGACCCTGGGCTCACAGCAGCCACACCACAGCACTCTGTTTGCTTTAATTTTTAATCAAGTCATGAGACGGGGCGGATGCTGCTGGAAATAAATCATCAACCACAACAGCAATAAAAACATCCCGGCGGCCTCGGCTCGGACGTGGCGAGCACAGGACCAGCGGCCGAGCCACCACTGACAGGGTGACAGAGCAGTTCCTGTGGCGAGCCTGGACACTGCAGGTTGTCACCGAGGAAATGGTGACAGGGCTGTACAAGGAAAGGAAAGGCAGAAGCTGCTGCAGCCAGTCAGGCCAGCTGCACAGCCCCACATCACCCAGAAGAAGGGATCCAGGATTGCAGCAGTCCCTGGGATACCTGCCCTGGGGACACACATCCCTCCTGGCTCGGGGCTGCATCTCCCATTTCCAGCCTCCTCCAGTCCCAGGGCCAAGGGGAAAAGGGGAAAGAAAATCTGTGCAAGTCTCTCCCACGCAGAGTGCCAGCAGAGCTCCTCTGCAGGGATTGAGCAACGCAGGCATGAGCCAGCAGCATCTCCCCAGCCCTCACACCACTGCCCTCACCCTGCACCACAGCAGTCAGCTCCCAGGAGCTCCTCCAAGTCCCCCCAAATCCCCCCAAATGGATCCCAGAAAATAAAATTCCTCTCTGCTCCTGCCCAGAGGATTCTTCTGCACCAGGCAGGATTCGGCCAGGCAGGAGCCCCGGGTCGCTGCTTCCACACCAGGGTCCCTGCAGCCCCCGCCCAGCTCGCAGCAGAGAGATGTTCTCCCTTTCTTCTCGGCGAGGATTAGACACACTTCTTTTCTCTCACTGCTTTTCAAAAGCGAGCCTTTTCATCACTGCTGATCCCTGGGGGAAAGCTTTCTCTCTCTCTCTCTCTGTCTCTCTCTCATGCTTTTATAGCTGGGACAGTGGGAAAGGAAGTTTTCCTTCATCTCAATCTCCGTGCTGACAGGCACGGGCACAGCGCAGCCCCCTGGGACCCCGCGTGCTCCCAGCACTGCCCAGACCCCTCCGGGGCTCCCCGGCAGCTCCCGGCGCCACAGGCCCGGAGAACGCCCAGCAAAAACCCTCTTTGAGCCATTTCGAAACCCACGCTTGCGAAATCCTCATAAAAACCCCGGGCAGAACCCGGCAGCAAACCCAGCTCAAGGCAGCTACAGGTGCTCTGCCCTCGCCTACCTGCTCCCCGCTCTCTGGAGGCTCCCATTACATTTTCCAGCGTTCCTTAAACGGATTTTTTTTCTTTTCCCCCCCCCTCCTCCCTCTTCCTGACTGCTGCGGAACAGACCGAGCCAAGGAGAGGAAACCAAAGCCGGGAGCTGGCAGGGCTTTAGACACGCACGGCGCTTTTAACGGAGCGCTCGCATGCGGACGGGGAGAACATGCCCAAGTGTGCGTGGGATCACGGCTCGACAGCGAAACAACTGAAGCCAGCGATCCCTGAAGTGCTGTCAAAAGCTCCAAGTACCCAAAAAGTGAACTCATGTTTTTTTCCACCCTCTGAGCTCTCTCCGTTACCGAAATCAGGGCCCAGGCTGGTCACAGACGGGGTGTTTTTTTAATTATCAACCATGTTGTAATGTTTTCTCTTTTATTTTTAGGAGGCCCTCTAAAACTATAGAGGAAATTATCCAAAAGAAGTTTGTTCAAACGGCCTGTCAGTTTGAGGAAGTGAAATTAAACCAGAAAAAAAAAGAAACCCCAGCCCTGAAGCCTAATAAATCACACATCCACACACACAAAATTGGAGAACTCCGGGCATGCCTCCAAAGCCAAGCAAACGGATGATAAACAAAACAAACCTAGTTCTGCCCGGTAATAAAGGCTTCCACAGTGGGAATTTCTCACCCGGGAATCACTTCCACTGAGGGCACAGCTGGGGGCACACGGGGAGCTCCCCCACTCTCCCACCCAGCTGTGCCTGCAGGGACAGCCAGCGATGCCATCCCACGCTGAGCTGCTCTCCACGGACACAAATCTCCCACTGCACGAATTTCCCTCTGTAAATCCCTCTGGGAGCACGCCCTGGCCCCGGCCCTGCTGAGGAGGGGTTGATCACCCCCTGACACAGAGAGGTGGCTGCCTGGTTGTGCTGCACAGCACAGCACCACTCGAGCCCTGGGCTGGCAGTGGGGACCTGCTCAGGGCTCACAGACCCACCCAGAGCAAACAAGACTCACCTTAGAGGGGGAGAAAAACCTGCAAAACAAAAGCGAGGGAAAGGGCAAATGGAAGAAGGATGAAGATGATGAAATAAATCCCACCAGGCACTCAGGTGTCTAAAGCAGGAGGCGAAATCAGAGTGTGGGACAGCAAAAATGGCAGTGCCAAGGCCCCTTTCAACCTCCAGATGCAGCTTCCCATAGGTGAGGATGCTGCAGAGCGACGCCCATCCCTCCCCACCCACGGGGTTCATCCTTTGAGGCCACACAGCGGGAGGGAGAGCAGGGCAGGGACACCAGCTCTGTCCTGAGGACAGTCCAGTGATCCCAGCACAGTCCCTGCATGCCCAAAGCAGCATTTTCAGAGACCACAGCTGGGCCAAGAGCTGAGGGTATGACAGCAAAGCCAGCGGAGGGGTAGGCACGTGCAGTGGTGACCCCAGGACCAGCTGGCACAGCCCCCACGACCAGCCTGGCACGGCCACCAGCGAGTCCCTACTGCAGGGAGCTGACCCCAGGTGGGCAGCCCACCCTCTCCTCCATTCTGTCTTTACCTTCCAGCAGAGATTGCCACGAAACAGTTAAAGGTTTCTAAGCTGGGCTCTCCAGAGGACTCCAGTTAAAAGTCCACCGGGCATTTTCCCATGGTGGACTTTACCCCGGCGCGCGGCCGCGATAACGCACCCGGAGGTGCCAGCCTGAGAGGGACCGGCCACCAGCCCTGGCACAGCAGGGCGGGGTGGTACCGAGGTGGGCGACCCCTGAGAAACCCCCAGGGCCCTGCACAGGACAGAAATCTGCAAACCAGCCCCAAGAGCAGCATTTTGGAGTTTGGCAGCATGAGGCTGCACAGAGCATTCCGGGAGCAGTGCTGTGCTATGGGGCTCACCCACCCCCTGTGGGAATGACGTGCCTGCCCCCAGGAGCCCATTCCAGCATGTCCAGTCCAGAACAGGCTCAAATTCCCCCCTGGCAGAGCCCAGAGATTTCTCTCCCCATTCCTGAGGGAGAGGCAGAGACAAGTGGCACTGCTGTCCCTGCTGGGAACAGCCACCTGGCTCTCCTCTCCAAGGTTGTCTGCAAATCCTCTCTCACCAGGACGACACACACCATTTTTTAAAAGCTGGGTGATGTAACCAACCCGTATTTATAATGCTGAAAACATCCCAAAGCTCCATCTCTTCCAGCTCCCAAGCACACAGTGTTCTCTTAATAAAATAATTGCAATGATGAATAGCTCCTTATAATGCTCTTCTTCTGCAGCTACTGACAGGGCCAAGAGCTGGGATGGAAAGTCCTTCTCCTCAATGAACCCTCAAGGTACATTCAGGATTTTACCTCCCCAAAGCAAAAAGGGCTGAAAAATTGGAGAAGTGCTGCCAGTGCTGTTCCAAGCCATCCCATCAGGCAGAGAACACCGAAATCCCTCTCCTCCAGCTCAGCCCCATCGCTGTCTTAATAATGAAGTCAGCAAATCACTGCAGGTCAATCCCAGCCCTTGGTTAAGCTGACGCAATCTTGAACCCGCTCGATGAAATCAATGCCGAGCTCCAGATCCTGCCACAGGGTCCACGGAAATCCACCCTGACAAAGGTTCCTTTGCCCAAGGGTCCGTGGGACCCCCAAAACCAGCGCTGGGAGCTCGTTTCCTGCGCTTTGGGAACCAGGCTGTGGATTTAATCCCTCGCTGCAAGTCCTCATGTGCCCATGATTTCCACACTGACAATGACAGGGCAGCTCAATGCACTGGGGTTGGCTTTTTTTTTTTTTTTTTTTTTTTTTGGTAGAGTCACTTCTACCTTATTACTTTGTAAAGGTGCTTTGAATTAGGAGTGCACTGGCTCTGCCTCCCCTTCCCACGCAAAGCTGGCTTTTACTCCCAGCCAGGGCCAGGCTCGCTGGGTGTTTTCCCAGAGCCTGTGCTCTCAAAGACTTACAACTGAGCAGCCAAGGAAGAGCCTGTGGAAGTGGTGGCAAGAGAGGGACCTGGGACCTCATCCCAGCCTCGACTGCAGCTCGAGGGACTTCCCAGAGCCTGGGAGAACTGGCAGGACCGGCTGTTCCCACCCTGCGGGCACATCCCTACACCCGGCTCCAGGCTCACCCCTTCCTACCCAGCACTTTTCCACCCCAGTGTGTTCTGTCCTCCCTCCACAGGGCTGGTTTGGGGTCTCCACATTTTGGGCAGGACTGGAGCATCTCTCTTCTCTCAGGGATGAGCCAGGATGAGCTTCACCCTCTGTGCCACTGCTTCCCAGGCTGTATCCTAAGGTTTGCTGCTTGTACACCCCTGAGAAGAGCTCTGGGGCTCCCCCAACACCACTCCTGGGGTGCTGCTGAGCTCCACCAAGCTGTGTCCCCAGGGCGTGCTGCACTTCCCTGCACCTTCCAACATCCAAGGGCAAATGCAACTGCTCCAAGAAAGAGAGCTGGAGGATTCCTGGATCCCCTGTGCTGCCCCAGGGTTTTGGGAAGGCGCTGGGAGAGGAGAAGCCTCCCCATGTGTGCGTGGGTGAGGGCTCCAGATGGGCACCTTGCCGTTTGTTACCCGCCACCCAGGGCCTGCTGCAAGAAATCCCTGCCCTGCAACATTTCCTGCACACACCTAGAGGCCGTGAAACCTCGCCAGACGTGGTTTTCCTTGCCTGCCCAGCCTCAGCTCCCACGGCTCAACACCGGGACAACCGGAGGAGCGCCCGGGTGCCCGCAGGGAGCGGCGCCCAGCACCCCTCAGCCATCCCAGGCGGAAAAACGCGGTGGGAAAAGCGAGTGCTCGAGCCCAACAAAGCCCCATGGCCTCTGATTTCCACAGGCCAAACCTGCCCCACAGGTGAGGCACGAAAAGCGAGCAACCTGCCAGAAGGAAATTGCTGGTTTTCCCCCTCGGAGAGAAGGGTGACACCCCAAGGCAGAGCTACACCGGGGCACGGCGGCACCGCTACCGAAACACAGCTCCAAACACTGCCAAAAACCCCTCAGCCAACAAAATCTGTGTCTCCCAACCTTATAAGCAGCAGAGGAATGTGCTGGCAGGGTGTAATTCGGGGTGCCAGCATCAGCCACCCCAAACTGCCATCCAAGGGTCCTGCTCCCAGCAAGCCCCGGCTCTGAACCGCTGTTTAAAGTCTCCCACATTTGCACACAACAGGTACCCGCTGGCCTGGGGCCAGGCTATCTCCAGCTGGGATCAGCTAAGCCTTCCTAAGTGCTTAAATAGGGGCCTGCAGGTAATTGTCCCAGGAGCCTTAACTCTTCCTGGAGCCCCTCTGATGTCCGGGCCCTGATGAGGAGCACAGCGCAGAAAACCAGCAAGGATGGCAGTGCAGAGGACGTGGATTTAGGGCAGCAAAGGTCACTGCATCCTGCCCTTCGAGTCCCATTCCCGACTGCGGCGCTTCCCGGGATCTGCCTGGGCATCCTATAAATAAATCCCACGGCAGGGGCTGGGGAGAGCGGGCTGTAAAGCAGGAGGCATTAACACCCAGGCTGGCACGGCTCGCTCACAGCGTGCCCAAGCAGCCAACCACAATTTGCTTAGAGGTGCAGAAAGTTTTAGCTTGCCCTGGCAGGAAGGGAGCCTGGGTGGCCTCTGTAGGTACAGGAAACCCCTTTCTATCATGCACATCGCTCTGCTTCCTCTGGATTTCTTTAACCTTTCACTCTTGGCCTGATTTATGCTTTCACACCGATTTTTGCACGCGTGCATTTCCCTCCTCCTCACCGCTCTGGTGCTGCGGCTCCACACCAGCAAAAAAGCTGGCAGGGCTTTGGCATCCGGCTGCCCAGAGCCAGAATAATCCCTGCAGGGAAACCTCCTGCTCTGCCTCACTCCAGAGGAGCTGGGGTTTTGCAGGAGGAGGGGAAAATGCCGCGTCCTGTGTTGTTGTGCTCCGGGGCTGAGCAGCCAACACGCAGCTCCGGCCCACCCGTGGGATCCACGCTGGGCTGCGTGTGATGGGGAGGCACTGGAGCAGCTAATCTGGGACCCCAGGGACACATCCCAGCAAACCAAAGTCAGACACGGAGATTCTGCTGCAGATGCGCTGGGTGGTGAGCCCCAGGCTCCAGCACAGCCCAGGGCTGATTCTTCCTTGCAGGCAAGGAAAAGAATCCGTGAGCAGCTCAGTCCTGAGCCCTCCAAAGCATCCAGGCAGGACGCAGCGCGCAGCACCCCGTCCACAAAGGGCATCCCCAGCACCACAAGCACGTGGAGCAGTGCCCAGCGATGCCATCAGAGGCAGGAGGACACGAGGACAGCAGGGACACAGCCTTAACGACACCTAAAGGACCTCTTGGGTGGGAAGAGGAGCGGCTTGTTCCCAGTCTCCACGGGGATCCTGGCACAAAACGAGCAAAACACTGGACTGTGCTGGGAAATGCATCGGCTTCCCGGGAGTGGATGGGGAAGCTGAGGCCAACAACTCCAAGGCACTGTCGGAGCAGGGACAGCAGCACGGAGCCCAGGCGAAAAGTCAATTCTCCAGGCCCAAACTGGGGGCATTTTAATCCATTCAGTTGGATAAATACAAAGTGTGGGAGCAGGTGGCCCTGGGGTCACCAGCCATCACCAGGGAGGAGGGATGACAGAGCCAGTGCACCAACCTGGTTTTCCATCCCTGCTGTGGTGTCCTAAACCCCACCAAACAGCCTGCTCAATCCCATCCTTACAGGGAAAAGGAGAAAACTCCAAAGTGGGAGCAAGCCAGGAAAGCATGTCTTCACTCCATCTGCATGGGACATGGGAGGCCATCCTGAGAGCCACCAGCTCGCAGGGCTCCCCCAGCCTGGCACAGCCACCAGAAAGGAAATGAAGTCGCAAAGGTTATCGCTTTGGTGTTTGACTGAGCATAAAAATCCCGCTCTGAAAACAAAAACAAGGAAGAGGGGGACAGAGAGAGTGGCAAGGGAGGAGAAGGGCAGCAATGCACAGCCCCAGAAAAACGGGAGAGGGGGTGGAGGGGCTCACCCCACACCAACACACATCTCCATGGCAGGAGAGTTTCCCAGGAAAATAAATGCAAAGTCTGTTATAAAAGTTTATCAGCGAGGAAGAGCGAGCGTGCCTGGCTACAGGATAGAGATGTCATTATTTTCATGCATCTGCCTTACCCAATTTTATTTAGTTGCTTTCTGCACCATTTCATGCTCATTCTGCTGCTGAGCTAGACAATTGCTTTATAACTCTAGGGTGCAATTTCACTGTCTGTGAGCCACACGCACGCACGCGGGGGCTGCGCCGGGATGGAGCGGGGAGCTGCACCTCCCTCCCTTCTCCCCACACCCCGAGGTTTGGGAGCTCGCCCGGAGAGGAGTTTTCTTCATAAATTTGAGGGGGAAAAATAAAATCAAAACGCTAAGCCGCTGTCTTTAATATATTCAAGGAGCGCGTAGGGGGAGCAGCCCCAGTAAGCAGCGGCTCCCCCATTAAGGCTGAGCAGGATGAACTGGAGGGCAATCTGCTCTCTCACGCTACGTGAATGCAGAGAGACGGAGCCCGGCAGGCTGCAGGGCAGGAACGCTGTGAATCACGCTGGATTTTTATGATCAATTGAAAGTCACACTTGAACAAGTGCAGGTCAGCAGGGAGGGTTGGTCACGCAGGTGCAGAGCTCCAAGACAGCGGCTTTCAACTCGCTCGAGTCACCTGGTCCCTCTCAGGCCTTGGGTACCCTCCTTGGTACTCCTGTTTCCTGATCCCCCAATAAACATCCCCCTCACGGCTGCTGTAGGGTGTGAGGGGTCTCCAGAAGCACTGATGGGAAGCAGTGTGGGATCATGGATTTGCCCACCACAATGTGCACGAGCATCCCCAGCACGACCCGGCGCCTGCTCCTCCCTGTCAGAGACCACGGCTCCTCCACACCAGGCAGAGCCACGGCTCCCCACGCCTGACAAAATCACTCATCTCCCACAAACGGGGCAGAAAAAAGAAGAGGTGGGGGCAGAAGGGGAGCCCAGTTTAGTCTGGTAAGGATGACCAGTTTAGAAAGGGCGTCTCTTATTCTTTAATCTCTCTTTTCCAAATGCTCCCACCTGCCCACAGGTCTCTGGGAGCAGGGCAGGGAAGCTGCAGCACTGGCAAACCACTCTCACCCATCCTTCACATCCCCAGGGGCAGCCAAACAGCTCCCCCAGCTCGATGTGATGCCCTTGGCTCTGCTCCTGCCTCTCTGATCCAATTCTCCTCTGCCACCACTCATTTGCTCAGTTCCTGCATCCCATCCCGTGCCACCTCCGTGTTTTGGGGTGGATTTTGCCTGGAAGCTCACCCCTTCTCCCACCACCTCCGTGCCTCAGGCTGGATTTTGGCTGGAAGCTCACCTCCTCCTGCACTTCTTCCTCTCTTGCCTCACCAGTGCCATTGCCTCACTGCGACTCTGCAATGGGCACGTAGGAGACACGCTGCCCACAACAAAATTGTCTCGCACCAGCCCACAGAGTTCACAGAAAAAAAAAAAAAGAAAAAGAAAGAAAGAAAGAAAACAACTCTCCTCCAGCACTCACTTGTCAGCCAGAAATGGAAAAACAATAATCAAATGTTTCTGCCTTCCCGCCCAGCTGAAACGAGACCGGGCATCCCTCCCTGACCCGCTCCTGGCAGCACAAAGGATCTGCTCCAGGAACTGAGGGGGCTGTAAATCTCAGGGGGCTCCTTCAGCTCCCCCTCCCTGGATTTTTTTTCCTTTTTTTTTACCCAAGTCTGTAAAGCTGAAGAAAGCCAAAACTCCACAAAAGAGGAGGCCATGAAAAGTAACAACCAGCTGGGAATCCCATTACCATTTTATTGGTCCCCAATACCGCCACTGCCCCTTTTATCTCTTGGCTCTGCAGTGATCCTGCAGCTGATGGGATCCAGGGAAAGGTACAGGGAAAGGCTCAGACAAGACCCAAACCCAAATACACCAGCAACCTCCACTCATAGCCCATCCAAAAAAACAAATCCTTGACCAAAAAATCAGATCCTCCAGGGTTTGGAAGAAGGAGCAATGACCACAGTGTGAGGGATTATCCGCTCCTAGAGCAGAAGGGGATGCCAGCCCTCATCTTGCTGCTTAATTACCCGAACCTTCAGGGTGTTTCCTCCTTGCCCTGTGCTTCGGGAGCACCTGGATCACCCACAAACCCCATCTGGGAGCTTTTCTTTGCTCCTGGGCCAAAAAGCAGCTTTGGGGGGGTTTTTTGGACCCTGCAAAGCCCGGGAGAGCTCAGCGGAGCTGCAATCCCAGACGGATCAGCTCTGCGGGCCCAGCCGAGGTTTCACAACCACCCCACGCCCTCGCTCCGGGCCCCGTTCCCAGCTCAGACGCTCCCGTGTGCCTCAGTTTCCCACCCTGTATCTGTCTCATCTGGGCAGACGAGGAGTTTTGAAGGGAAGATCCATCCCCTCCCGACGCGCAGAGGCAGGAGCTGGCACGGGCACGGCTGCGACCAGAATTACAGCCCCAAGGTGCAACCTTGAAACTTTTCCTGTGGATCACCATCAGAGGGGGGGGAAAAAAAAGCCCAAGCATTTCGTGCTTACGAATGGTCTGTTTGAACAGGATTATTTTTTAACTCCACGTTAAACAAAATTTCAAAGGAGAGGAGCTGCATTTGGGTTTAATTTGAGCCCTTTCTTCCCTTCCTCGCAAGGGAATTGTTCCCTGTTTATCTCGGAAAACACCCTCCATTTTGAAAAGCTCCCTCTCCTCTAAATAAAAACTCAGGTTGTTTCCTTGACTTTGCTCTGCTTTTTCTAAGCCAAACCTTGTCAGAAAAGGCAAGTTCTCGCAGCCAGTTTCCATCTCAACAATAGAGCATTTTCCCGGGCTAAATTGCTTCTGTCTGAAAATCTTCTGGCAGTTTGAGCTGGCTGGCATGTATGGGGATCCTTCTGTAGGGTTTTTTAAATCCTTATTTGCAATAATATTTCATCTGCTCTGCACTGCCTTGATGTTCGAGCAGCCTTTGGAGAGACACAACCGCTCCTCCCTCCTCCTCCTCTGTCCTCCCTCCAGGCACACGCTTCCCTTTGAGGAGGAGGAGAGGGGAGAAATAAAATAAAAGACAAGCAAAGAGGAAAATGTCAGAAAGCTGCTTTTTGTGTGCGTGTCAAACGTTCAAAGTTATTCCAGAGTCTAGTCTTTAAATGTAATAAAATACAGCAACTCCTGACAAAATCAATTAAAATAAAACCACCCAGGCTGCCTCCCCTATTGCTTTGTAGCTCGGCTGACTTGGAGAGCCCACCTGGGCCTTTTAGGAAGCAATTAGGGAAGTGCTGGGATGGATCTCGCGCCGGCTGCGTGCGCATTCCACCGAGCATCCCTCCGGTGCTGAGCATCCCTGCACGGCGCTGGGCATCCCCGACACTTCTGAGCATCCCCCCACACTTCTGAGCATCCCCCCACACTTCTGAGCATCCCCCCACAATGCCCAGATCTTTCCACAGCCCCCAGCACCCCTCCACACCACAGGTCAGAGCGAGGAGAGCCCCAGTTCCTTCCCCTGCCATGGGAGGTGACATCGGCTCCAACACGGGGATCAGAGGCAGAGAAGGATTAATTAGAGCCCAATTAGGTTGCCCAGCTCGCAGGGAAGGTCCCTGAAGCATTTGGCCAGCAGGGGTTTGAGGGATCTCAGGTTTTGGCTCAGTGGAGGAGCCCAGCTGGGGCACAGGGACCCCTCGGTGTCCTCACACCGTCACCACCCCGCCGTTAAGCCCCTTGCCAAGGGCTACCAGCTCTTGCTGTCTCACTGCTGGGATATTTATAGCAGGAATGATTCGGGGATTTCAGGCAGCTGGGAGCCTCGGGGAATACTCTGAGCACACACAATCCCCGGGAAAAGGCACCAGGATGCTCACAGGAACACGCAGCCCGTGGACGAGGCAGGACCAAAGCACACCCCAAAGCTCCTCTGCTTGTTTCTTTCCTTAACCATCCCACAAAAAACCCTAAAAAATCCAAAACGCAGCCAGGTGGCAGGGCTCTGGCATATGGCAACCCACCCCTGCTCCCAGAAAACAATACTCAACAAGAAGGTTTTTAACCTATTTCTTAATAAATATTTATTTTCGCCTTGAAGATGTGGGTGGGACAAAGCCAGGGTGTATTTTCCAGTGAAATGTTTTGATTCCCCCCTCGTTGTTTTTTTTTTTTTTCCCTCAACAGGAGCAAAATGCCAATAATAATATTTGCAATGAATAACTCAAATTCTGTGGCTTTCTCCTCCGCTCTCTTTTAAATAAATAAAATGCCCTAAATTTGAGAAACACAAACGCTCCCTCCAACACAGCAGGACGACGCGGAATAAACTCAGGGACGCTCCGAGGATTTATTTCACTGTCACAGCCCAGATTCTGGAAAAGGCAAAAATTCCTTCCTGGCTTGTTTTGCATATGTCAACGAGGAGAGGTCGAGCCCTACACGAGGCTCCAGCAAGAGAGACCAGGACACAACCGGACTTTATCTCCTGCTCCTACCAGGCCCTGCTCCAGCCCAGCAGCCCCACGGAGCCAGCCAGATGTGGGGCAGAAGATTCCTCCTTCCTCACTGGGATGCTCAGACGCTTCCTACGTCTCTCAGAAGTTCTCCTCCATGAGGATTGTCACATCAGCTGCAAATTTCTGAGGGTATAAAGAGCAGGACTGAGCATCGTGGGGAGGTCTCAGCCCAGACCAGCTCCCAGCGAGGAGTCCCGTGCAGCATCCAGGCTCATCCCGGCCACACGCCCAGGGGATGTGCGGGATGAAGGTGCCTGATGGATGCTCACCCTCCCACACAAAGCAGCCCGCAGGCCCTGGGCTGTCCCAGCCGGACACGAGGGGTTGTTTTGCTGTTTTCCTCGGAGGTGTTCCCGCTCCGGCAGCGGCAGGGCCGAGCACGGCACGGCCAGTCCTCACCCCACATCCTGAGCAGCTGCAGCCAGCCCTGGCACGGCTGCAGGGCTGGAAGAGGGACACACAGAGGCTCCAACCCGCTGGAGTGACCTCCGGAGGGAAGCGCCGGCCTCGGACACCCGTTAACTGTTTCTTCCCCCACAAAGCTGAGCCTTGAGGGAGAGCTCCCCGAGCCCACCACCCCTCTTCTGCTCCCCAGAGGGACTCAGGGAATGGGCAAAGGGAAAACAAAGCACTAAGAGGATTGTTAAAGTCAGAGAACAAGCAGCCACCTGAAGAACCGAGTCCTTGGTTTGCACATCAGTGCCCAAGCTGGCCCCGCGAAAGCCTGACCTCGGCCCATGCACCCCACCAGAGGTGATCCCCACAGCCTCAGAAGCACTTGCACCACAGATTTTTCTAGATTTTCCTCCTCCTGGAGACCCGGCACAACTCAGAGGAACAAAAGCAGGACAGCCCTGAGCAAGCTAAGCCTAGTAAAGGCAGGACTGTAACTCCAGATGGCTCTAAGGCAGCATCTGCTGGACTCCGAGGTGTTTTAAGCCCCACCAGGGCTGTGGAGGTACCTGTGCCCACAGCCCCCGTGCCAGGCTGCAGGTTGTCCTGGCAGCGGGACGGCAGACGGGTGACAGAGCCAGCCTGGGAGATGCCCAGGAACATGTTGTCCTCACGGGGAGCCTCTGGCTGGCATCTGCCAGCAGCTCTCCAGAGAAGCAGGAAAATGAGATACTACTATTAAAAGTGCCCAGTGCTGGCCACGCTTCCAGCCATGACATCAGCAGGGTTATGTGAGTGTAACCACAGGCCAGGAACCACCACCAGGTTGGCCTTGCTGGGCCAAACTGGGCTGAGATTTTGATGGGGACGCAGTAACGGAGTGGGATTTTGGCCGTGTTGCTGCTGTTCCCCAGCTCAGGCCTGTACTGGTGTGCAGGGAAATGAACCCCACAAGCGGGGCTGGTTTTCTCCCCTTGGTTTTTCCAGCACCAAAAATGACACGGAATAGGGCTGGTGAAACACCCTGGGACACTGCAAAGTTGGGACCTGGTGGGTTTTGGACCATCCCACCTCCAAAGTGGCCCCGTGGCTCATCCAGCTCTGCTCTGGTTTCACTGGGAAGGTCTTTGTTCACATTCCCCTCAATCCTACAAACTGCCCACAAGCTTTTAGACACAACCTGCCTGCACTGCCCAGAGCAGGACCAAAATCCCCCCCCTCCAAAACCTGCAGCACCCTTTGCAGCCAAAGGGATTTTTCCCAATAACCAGTGACCAAAGATCAGCCGATAAAGTTTAAGAGTGTCTCCCGCAGCAGCACAATCCCAGACCACACACCCCAAACAGCTCCCACAGGCAGATGGATTTTTTCCTGAGACAAGGATGAGAAGGTTTAACCTCCCCCAGCACGGCTGTCCTGGGGGGCTGCCCCGTTCTCCCTGGGGATGCTCCCCGT
The DNA here is from genome assembly GCA_013397755.1 of Cnemophilus loriae. NCBI lineage: Eukaryota > Metazoa > Chordata > Aves > Passeriformes > Corvidae > Cnemophilus > Cnemophilus loriae. Next base: position 97,059 of record VZTF01007403.1, read on the forward strand.
GTGCTGCACAGCGTGTGGCACAGCCCCACCACGCACACATTTCTAAACGAGCAGATAAATAAATCAGTTGTTTTCCACTTGCACCAGCGTGAAAACCCTTCCCCGAGCCAGCAGTGACACACTCTCCCCCCTCCTACCCCCTCAAACCAACCTGACTAATAACACCGCGTATTTTTTAGCATTTACAGCGTAACGGGAGAGCTCGGGACTGACGGAAAACACAGTTAACATACGCAGAGGCCTGAGCCTGCCCGGATCAACAGAGGTTTGGACTGTCTCCCACAAGAGCATCCCAAGGAAATGTGAATCCCCCAAACAGCCACCCCTAAAGTTAAACCGCTCCCGTGTGGCAAGAGAGGCACCTTCTGCTGGGATGAGCCCCAACAGCTGAACCGGACCCAATGAAAAGGAGCTGGTTTGATTTGGAATCAGGACCCACTCCAGAACACACTGCAGGTGAGATGCTTGTGGCCCCAGCAGCATCTCCCACCTCCCAGCCCACTCAACCAGGGGCACTGTGAAAGTGGGATTTTTGGGGGCACGGAGATGTCACCCACAGCTCTGCCAGCCCACGGGGCCAGGGTCTCCGTGCCAAAGCCCCCAGACCACCACAGCCCTGGAAACCCTCTCAGCGGGCTGGGATTGTTGGAGACCTTGCGATGGTTGTTTGTATTTATTCTCCCCTTAGAAAGAAACAACTGAAATTGCAATTCGTACAAAAAACAAGCCAAAAAAATAAAACACATTAAAAAAAAACAAAAAAACAAGAGAAAAAAAAGAAACAAAACACACCACCGCAGGCTGGAGAGGCTGAGCACAGATCTAAAGCCCAGAGAAGGCAGAACGGACGGTCTCGCTGGCCACGGCTCGCTCGGCCGGAGGCTGGGAGCCACGGGGCTGAGCGGGGACAGGGATGGCAGCATTCGCCCCTGTTCCCCGTCGCCCGGACTTGGCGCCAGGCGACTTCGCTCAAACTTTTCTTCCCCCCACCCCGAGCACTGAGCTCTGCAATATCACTTCTCCTGGAAGCGAGACGCAGGAGGCATTCGCCCTTACAAGCCAGGACTTGACTCAGTCGCCGAAACGATGGCAAACTCCGGCTGGAAATAGGTTTTAAAACGCAACTAAAGGCGGCG
>VZTF01007403.1:99485-168323 GCA_013397755.1 Cnemophilus loriae
AAAGAAGAGGAAAAAAGGAGAGGGAAAAGATGAGAGGGAACAGAGGGAAGGAAAGAAGAGGGGAAATAGAAGAAAAAGATGAGAGGGAAAAGAGAAGGAAGAGGAGAGGGAAAAATATGGGGAAAGAGCAGAAAAGAGAGGGGAAAAGAGGGGGTAAAAGAGGAGGAAAGGGAAAGAAGTGAGGAAAGAAGGGGGAAAGAGATAAAAGGAGGGAAAGGAGAAAGAAAAAAAAATAAGGAGGTGTATAGCGCTGCAGTGGCAGGCTCGGGAGGGGGGAGAAGAGGGGGTTCCTCGAGTGATGCTGAGCAATGTCAGCTGTGCCCAGCCCCGGAGCCCCGCTGCCTGTCCCCGGGGTGTGTCACACGGCGGGCAGCGCTCAAAGCGCGATTTATTTCATTTCCCATCCGTGAGGCACAACAAATAACTCTGTGTGTATGTGTGTGTAAGTGTGTGTGCGCGGCTCGTCTGCAAACTCTCACCTCCTCAGCACCGCCGGTACCACCCCAGCAGCACCGCTGGCTGCTCCCCAGAGCCCCGGCCCCCCTTGCCAGGCAGGCCTCCAGGTTTAATAAATGATACTCAGCCCTGTAAGAATGTGTATTAGTGGCTTGATGGACCAGAGCGACTCCACTATGCATGAAGCATATTAAACATCGTATCGACCCTCGCTTTCCACGGCCGTAACATGCATAACAAACAGGCTGGGGCCACGCTGCAGCTGCTCACACACGCTGGGGAGCAACGCTGGGCACGCAGCGAGGCTGGAGCGACACCAGGGACAGCTGCTGGGGGGGTTCTGCTGGCACAGGTAGAGCCCAGCTCTGCCGCAGTGAGTGGACTGGGGGAAATCGGGGTAGCTGGCACAACCGGGGTTGTCCCAGACGCTCTGCCGTCACCTCCCTGTGTGGCAGATCCGTGGAACGCTCCCCGGCCTTATCTGCCCTGATTTATTCTTTAATTGGCAAAGTGTCTCGTGCCGTAAATATTAGCAAGCGAGCAGCTCCTCCTGTAGAAGTGAGGCCTCTTATCTGCCATCGCCGTATCCCCGCGTGCCCTTATCGCTGCATCTCGTGCCTGTCACTGGAGGATCTCAAGCTGCACAGGAGAGGCTCTGGAAAGGCCCCAGCACCTGGATTTCTCCTACGACTCTTCTGTTGTAGGAGAACAGAAGACCCTGCCCTTCCTGCAGGGCACGTGGGGATGGTTGGATGAGGGGTGCACAGCTGGCAGCACCCCAGGATCCCAGTTTGGGACCTCTTCACCAGATGCATCACAGTCCATCTGCTTTAGAACAAAAAATCCAAATCCATTGCAACCCACCTGAAGAACAAAAACGCCTAAAAGGACCCATCTTGTGTCAGGCAAGAGGCTGCAAACTGACACTCAGGTGGAGCTGCAGAAGTTAAAACAAAATAAAGCGTCTTGGATCCTTTTAATCCTCTGCTCCTGTAATTTCAGCATGTCCAAACAGATTTTGGTGTGTGTTTATAACTGGTAACTTCATTTGCTCCCGGGCTGGGACCTTAAATGCCAAGTTTCATCTCCAAGTCAGTTTTAAGAGTGAGTTACATCAACTCCTAGGAGAGAAAGGGAAAAAAGGAAATACACAAGGATATAAAAGAAAGTTGGGGGATGTCAGAAGAAGCAGGTTCAAAGTCTGTAAAAGTGCAAAAATCACAGATTTTGTGGATAGCTGTGTACAAGACTGACAGCTCAAAGGTAGAAATCAGTTTCCTGATAGACAGACTAAAGCTCATCTGTCTGATGAGGGCAAACACAGCTCGGGGCAGAGCTGGGCTCTCACCTGCCTGTCCCCACTCTGGTGGGTGTCCGAACAGCCCAAGGCCTTCAGAGCTTTGAGTGTGTCCATCACCAACACACGGGGTGGGGATCTGGCCCCAAACCCCCATCCCAAAGCAGGCTCAGCTCCGTGGCTGCAGCAGATCCCAGGGTCATGGGAGCCAGGGCTGCAAATCCACCTTTGCAGACTCCCAACACATGAAATTACCATAACCAGGACATTTCACGCTCCTCTCCCATCAAGCTGTTTAGAGCAAATTAAATTTCTCCCTAACCAGGCTGTAACAGTTCATGTTAGATGTGGATCTAAATGTTAATTGCAGTGACAATAACAGGTCTGATCCTGCAAGCCTTATTTGGGTAAAACCTCCCACAGAAGCCAAAGGAATTTTGCCCCAGAGAAGGCAGCTGGATGCAGTCCCACATTTCCAGTCTCTTGAAGATGCCAGAAGGTAAGCCAGGATATTTCTGTGATGTTACAAACCTTCTCTTTCCCTTTCCCCTCCCTTCCACCTCCCCTGAGTTCTTTAATGCACTATTAATTTAATAAGCTGCCTAATGCAGTGCTCACCTTCAGCCTCGCGCTTCCCAGGAAGGACTTCAATCATCATTGAGGGGCACATTCAGATAATTTTGGCAGCTCATTGCCTTGTACATCTGGTTGGTGCAGAGATGCTTGAAGGTCCTGTGCTGGCTGGGAGAGCTGGCTTGGGAAACTGCTGCTCGTGTCCCCTGCACCCTCGGGTGATGCAAACACCCTTTAGCCTGGGATCCTGAGGAAGGCAGGCTGATAAAACAAGATAATTTGGGGGGTGCCTGGCCTCGTCTGGGCAGCTCTCAGTCCCAGCACTCAGTTCTGGCTGAGTTTGGCAGAGAGAGACGCTTTGTCCATCAGACATACAAGTCAATTAGGCAAAGGCTTCTCCTTCCATCCGCGCTCCCACCCCGCTGCCATCCCTTTGGGGCAGAGGGATCCAGGTGCTCGTGGGCCTCAGCAGGCAACAGGCACTGAGATGTTTTGGGAGCTGAGACTGCATTCAGAACTGGGCACTTGGGCCCAGTGAGTGGATTTGGAAATCACAGCCTCTATGATTTTATTCTAAGTGGTTCCAGCTTTTCTTGTCCATAACCCAGAATTATCTGACGGGACACAAAAGCAAAACCTGCTGTGCTTCCCCTACTGTTTTATGCCCTCCTGCACAGTTAGAAAAAAAAAATTAAATCTGTTTTCCTGCCTGGCTGCATTTTGTTACAGATTAAAGAAAGAATAAATGCAAAATCTGAATGAGAAAGAACAGAAGAAGCTCCTGGGCTGTGTCTGGGCTCCATCTCCACCTGCACATGGAGCCTGTGACAGGTGGCCAGAGGTGCCATGATGTGGGAGCAAGGGTGGCTGTGGCCACTGGCCTGGGGCTTGTGGCCACAGAGTGCCTCCCTGAGCAGGCAGTGTGGGACTCCAGGGATCTGGTTGCACGTGAGAGCTGAAAACCAAATCCAGCCAAGGAAAGACACTTTCCAATCATGTAGAATTTGTGGGACTTTCCCAGGCTTGTCCTCACCTCCAGTAACCTGCTCTCCCCAAAGTCACTGCAGGCTCCAGGATCACGATCTGTATTCCCTGTGTTTCCTAGCAAAATCACAGGAGAAAAGTCCCTCCACTGTGCAAATTCCTGCCTGGATGTGTAGGTCTTCAGGACAGCACCTACCTCGTGTTCTCAGGGGCAAGAGGAGCTCACAGGTTGCTTTTCTTCTCACTACGAAGGAGAGAGAGACACAGCAAGATTTCGGGGGACGGGTCAGAGACCGTGGAGCCTGACAGTGGAGTTAGTCCCTCAACAGCCCACCAGAAAACTTGCCAGGACTCTCAGCATCCCTCAGACACATCCAAGCCCATCCAGCTGCTGAGGGGGGTTCCTGCTCCTCGGGGAGACACTGCGCACACAAACCAGCAAAGCTCCAGGACGAGCCATTTCTGTCAGTGCTGCACATCCAAACAGCCTTGTTTTGTTTCCCAGCAGCATTTAACAGGCTGATGATGTTTGTTTATGAAGTGAGATGCACATGAATTATTTGATCTGCTGCAGAGCCGCATTCCCACGCCAAGGACAGGCAGAGATGCTACATTCTCCCCTCTTTTGGGGACTGCTCAGACCAAATCCTCTCTTGCACAGGCAGAGCTGCACTCTCAGCTGCCTCAGAACTGGGCATTAAACGCTTGTTAGAGACCTCCAAACTCCCAGCCATGAAGCTGCATTTGTTCTTGTCTGTCTCTGCATATGTCAGAGTCTCAGAACAAGTGTTAATAGTGTTCAGGCTCTTAAAACAGGTTTGGGGAAAAGGTCTCAGGGCACCTGGGCTCTGCTCTGGATCCAGCTTGAATAATCCTAAGGGAGGTTTCATCCCCTCCTCGTGCTTTTCTGGTGGGTTGGGTTTGGCATGTCTCACCTGGCTTGCAGGGACAGTGGTTTAATGAACTGCTTTGCAAAATGACTTTACAAATGGAGAGTCTAGTTCTGCCTTTTTTAACACCTGGAGATCTCTTTATTCCAGCTCATCACCCAGACCAGGGCCTGGCTGCCAAAGAAGCCAGCAAAGGAAGCATTAAGGGATGGAAGATGGAACGCAGCACATGAGCTGTGAGATTTACAGCTCTCGGTGGGAAGCACAGGGAGCATCACCCATCCTGCCAGTGGGACAGGAGCCAAACCTTCACCTGATGGGAGCCAGCAGCAGCCCAGGAACCAGGGCAGTGCCTTCAAAAAGAAATTAATTAGAGTTCTGAGCAGCTGAAGCTCACACTGCTCACCGTGACACAGACACCACCTGATTTACACCAGGGCTTGAGGATGTGACTCAGTCACTCAGAGCTCCTCTGCTGGCCTTCCCCTGGTCCCTGCATACAAAACACTTTGCAAATGAAGTGTGAAGATAATATGCTTTATCATGGGCATTTATTACCCGTGATTGTTGTATAAATCTCCCTCCATTCACATACATATACATAAGGTGTACATAAATATGCAGTATCCGGCAGTACCCAGAGCCTTTTTGATGATGTCAATGTAGCCCCCATAAAGATAGTGGGAAATGATTCATAATATTTATATGACAGACATGATATGAACTGTAATAGCCTGTTGGGATCGAGAATATCCATAGGTCTCTGTCAGCCACAAATGTGATTTAAATATTATATATGTGGCAACTGTAGCATTAGTAATATGATAGCTGTTATTGATAGTGGTCATAAAATGCAGTAGTTTTGCACTGAAGAATGTGAAAAATAATCTAGTGGTTTTCCTAATGGTCTTCCCAGCAATGCACTGAAAGGAAGTGTACTTTCAATGCCTCCTTTTTTCAATGCCTCCTCCTCTCCTCCCCCCACCCCAAATTACCATCACATTCTCTCAGATTACTGCCAGGGCCATATTTTACTCTGCTGATGTCAGGTTGTGGCATCTCATCCCCCTGGGGCTGTCTGGGGAGGGCAAAGGGTCCCTGCAGAGCCCTGGGGCTGTTGTCGAGGCTGCGTGTGCTGGTGCTTCCTCTGAGAATACGGAGCAGGAGGAGGGCAAGGAGCAGCAGGAGAGGGGCTCAGGGGAGTGGTGCCACTCTGGGCATGAAGTCTGGACCATGGCAAAGGGTCCTCAGCCGGAATAAATCAGCACAGCCCTGCAAAAACAATGCAGCCCCACTGATTTATGCTCACTGGGCTTCCCAAGGGGGGTTCTGGCACTCAGAAGTGGGAGTGGAGCATCTGAATCCTCTCCCTTCACCCTCCTGGCCTTCCACACCCAAAGCCTGGCCCAGCCAGGGGTCTGCTGGAGGACTGGAACAGCAGCAGGGGGGTGGATAAAGGCACCTTGAACCTTCCACGTGCACCAGTAAGTGCTTACATGTGCTGGAGCACAGAGAAGCTGGGAGAACTGGGGGTGATACCTCTGACCCCAAGGGATTTGCTCTTTGGCCACCACACACCTCCTCAAAAGGCTCCTCAGGGCACAGCACAGGGGCTGGTGGGAGCTGAGGGACCCCCGGCCACAAAACCAGCCCCACATCTGAGCAAAGATGTCCTTCCATCACTTCCAAAGCAGCAAAAGTCCCTTCTCTGCTGGCTGCCAGCCTGCCTTGATCTTCCCATCTCTGTCCCAAGAGCAAATGAGAGGGGAAAACCCCTTAAATCCATGACGAACCAGTGGCTGCCACAGCCATAAATTACACCAGTCCCTGGGTTTTCCCCTTTGGCAGAACCAAGTGAGGGTGAAACTTGCCAGGGTGGGCAGCCCAGCTCAGGGTCCCTTGGATGTCGCAGCCTGGTCTCACCCAGCAGCGTTTTGGGGGGGATTCAGGGGCCCAGATCCCACCCAGAAATGATGTCTGGTGTCCATCCAGGGAGCTGCTTTTAAAGGGAGCCTCTACCAGGGATCAGGTGTTGCTCCGAGGAGTTAACTCGGGATGCTGCACCTGCTCGCGTCAAGGGCCAGGAGCAGCCTGGGAGGCAGGTACTGGGATGCTGGCTCCATCCCTCCACATCACAGGGAATAAATCAAGGCAATGATATGTGCTCCAAACACAGGAGACCTCAGGGCGAAGCATTGATCAGCTCCCTCGTGTGTAGCCTTAAAAAATAAATTAATTAGAGCTCTGTTAGCGGGGCTTTGCAGAGGGCCCCGCCTGTGCTCGGCGCTAACGAGGGGTGCGGGGCTGCAGGCTGCCCTCTCCCACCCCTCTCCAAAGGGATTTCATTCCCCAGGATTACATTTAAATATTTTAAAGCTAACAGGATGCACACATTTTAATTTAATCCAAAGCACCGGGCTCTCCATGGACAGAGCTGGGACCAAGGAAGAGAGAAGCAGTTTGTGCACAAATGGGTGAAACTGGGGCAAGGAAGGGGTGCTGATTTTCCCCAGAAAAGTAGAGGGGAACAGCAGCCAACCCTCTCCATCAATGCACGTTTCCTGGCCTCCCTCCTGGCTGATCTCTTCCCATGCATTTGTAACTTTGACAACTCATTTTATAAAAGAAAGCAAAAGTCTGTTTGAAAGTAAGAGTCCGGGTGTAATTTAATGTCAGTTTTCTCCGTCATTTGCATTGCAAGGGACCTGATCTTCCTCTTCCCCACCCCAGTGGGAGCAGGGCATTGCTCCAGGGAAAACCATGGGCCTATTTCTGCTGTCGTTTCCACGAACATAAATCAGGGATTTACTCAGTTGAAATAAGTGGAGCTGCACCGGCGTAAAACCAGTGTGAGCTCAGAGTTACAGTGCTATAAAAGCAGTGTGAGGTTAGAATCAGCCTCGGTATTTATGGAGATGGTTTGAGGAAAGCCTGGGGAAATTAGTAAAATTGGGAACAAACAAAGAGAGAAAAAAAAAGGCATGTGATTTCCTGATGATTTGGCAAATCAATTGCTCAAGGCCAGCACTCATATTCCTTCCTCCACTGTGATGCCTGTTCTGGCGAGCGCTTCTGCCAGAAGAGCCTTTCTGTATTATTCCTCTTCTGGGTGACGCAGCTGCGAGATGCTCGCTATGGAAATGCCGTATAAAAATAAATTGAATCGAATTAGGGAAACAACTAAAGTAATTTCTTCTCTGTCCTCACATTAATCCATTTAGGTTGATTCTCCGGGTGCTCCAAAGGGGATTTGCATTACTATCCTGTCAGCAGCCACAGTCCCTTCCTCTCCGCTCAAACAAGCCTCGGCACCTCCTAATTCGATGTCTTTTTATTATTCTCCCCCTCTGCCTGGCCCTGCATGGAGACTTCAAGGAGATTTTTTTCCAGGGTGATTGGCTTCCCTGGCAGGTTGGATTAAGGCGCGATTTGCTCTCAATTGCGACGTTTTAATGAGATTCATTTTTTGGGGGAGTTGGGGTGGGGGGGACACGAATTAAGAGAAAGCAAAACAAAAACCATCTTGCAAATGAAATAATGATGTGTGAGGCCTGAGATCTAATGAGAAGCATATCAGTGGCAATCAGAGTTGCTAATGGAGCCTGTGCATTGATATCTGCTCCGAGGCAGCCACGGCGATTCCGGCGTCACGGACACGGCGGAGGCTGGGCCGACATCCCCACCCAGCACGGATTTCTGCTGCCCTAAAATGATACGTTGTGTTTGCGAGAGGATGAATTCCAGAAAGTCCCAGGGCCCGGGCTGTAAGTAGGTCAGGCGAGATGTTCATCGCCACGGTCTCATACGGCCTCGCAGTCTCCGTGCCCTGCGGCGAGGATGCAGAGCAAGCAGTAAATAGCACAGGGCCGGGGGAAAAGGGCTCTGTGCTCCTGCCAGGCTCGGCACGGGGACCTGGGAGTGGCCCTGGGGACACCCCAGGGCTCCTCCCCGTGCTGTCCCACACGCTGGTGTGGCACTCGCCCCACCGAGGGACATTCTGGTCCATCCCTGCTTCGTTCCCACTGAGTCTGTCAAGGTGCGCTGGGGTATTCCCACAAGTGAGCAAAGGAGCTGCTACTGCTGCAAAATATTCCCTGCATTATCCCAGGAAAATCACCGGTACTGCCACGAGGCGTGAGTAATTCAGCCCTCGATGCTGGTAAGGAGCCCCGCTCGTCTGAGCTCAGGGACAGCACTGCAGCACAGCCACCCCTCGCGTCAGCTGCAGGGACAGGCTGGGGGCAGTGCTGTCAGTCGGTAAAAAACCCCAGGATTTGCCATGAAAAAGTGGGAAACCACAGGGTCACCCTCAAACTGGGATAGTCCCCAAGGTAGGAGGTTTTGAACTTGGCTCTCTGCCACCGCCCCAAGCCCTGCCCTCTGCACTGCACAATCCCCCATTTCCTCCTCCTCCAAAGCCCAGGAGGGTTTCTCTCCTCTGTTATTTCAGCCCTCTGGAATTTCCCTGCAAAAACGAAAGTCCACCAGAAAAATTCCCTCTTGGCTGTGTCACACACCAAGAGAGGCAGACACGGGGGGCTGTGGTTGCCCAGGATGCTGTGAGTGGATCTGGGGCACAATCCCTGCTCCATTCTCCTCTCATCCTGCCAGGACAGCCCAAATCCTGGGACACCTCCAGAAGTGCCACAACCGCGCTGGAAAAGCACTGCCTGGATCATTCCCCTCTGCAGCTCTCGTGCCTCCCTCTCCCAGCGCCGTGACTTCCAGGATGCATCCCGGAATCCAGACTGCCAACTGCTGACACCGCACGTTTCGGGGAGAGAGACGCAGCGCAGGGATTTCCAGTGTAAATCATGGCACAATCCAACATAAATATTTCGAAAGAGATGGCAGGAGGGGGGATGGAGAGCAGCTTTGGGGGAGGTGGGGGCAGATTCTGCTGCCATTTACACGATGGGAAGTCGGACGTCACTTCCCAGCCTGGAGTGACCTTGGCTGATTCCCCCAGTTTTACTCGGATTTTGTGGCAGCATCACCGAGAGCTGGATCTGACCCCTGAGGTCTTGCTCAATGAGAAAGGTTGGAATTCCGAGAGAGTCTTTTCCTGAAATATCATGAAATCTCTTGGTTTCCTCCCCCAGCCCCCAGCACTGAGCTCAGCTCCCAGGAGTTTGTACCCCTGGAACAACTCTGCTCCACAAACACAATAAATCCAAGCTCAGGCTCAGCCTCGGAGTGTTTGGCACAGCCTGAAAATGAAATGCCCTGGCCATGGATGGGCAAGGCAGGTGACAATTCCCTTGGCTCTTTGGGAACATCTGGGTTTGCTGCTGCTCCAAGCAGTTTTCGATCCTGCTGTTGAGTGCATCAGCAAAACACAGTTTGTGGTCCACCGTTCTCCAGGGAGTATTATCATCCTAAAGAAATTCCAAAAATACTTCCCAGAGGTGCACAGAGGGTCCTGCTACCTGGCAGAAGAGGAATCCTCCACTTCCAGACCCCAGTTCAGCATCAGCCACAGGAGATGTGCTCAAGGCAGGAACGACTGGCCTGTCCTGGCTTCTGCCACTGAAGCTTTTCAGCATTGATGGAGAACATGGAAGGCAAGGACCAGGACAGTTTTATTTCCCATGTCTGCTTTTTCTCAAGGATCAATGATTCCAGGGGTTTTTGCCAGATGAACCCTGGTTAAGTGAGTGTATCTTGGCTTTAAAAGGCTCGCTCAAGGCTGAGGACTGGCTCGTGCTCAGTGTCTCAGCAGGCACTGAGTTTGAAGCTGGGTTAGATGTGGCTCTGGGCTTTGTATCCCTCTGGAGTGGGCTGGGCTTAAAAACTTAGTTTTGGCCCTCAGAGTGTGTGATCATTCCCTAATTCAGCTTGAACACCTTCCCTGTGTGGAAAGGGTACCAGTCCCGGGGGCACGGGTCCCGTGGGTGCCATCCCAGAGGGCTGCGTGCCCTGCCCCGGCCAGGGATCCATCCCCCAACGCTGCCAGATGTGCTGCCTTTGATGCCAGGCAAGCACAGTCCTGCTGCTCCAGGCCGGAGCAGGCTGCTCCCAAATAATCCCTCGTTCTGCACCCACAGCTCGGTTTTATCCAGAATTTTGTTGGTGCTCAGGTTTCTCCATCGGGTGCTGCAGCATCAGCAGGGCCGTGGCAGAAACGTCAAAGCCTGAGGAGAAAAATGGGGAGACAGGTGTCCAGGCCTGTGTGGACAAGGGGCTGCCATGTCTCTGTCCCTGTCCCTGTCCCTGTCGCTGTCACTGTCCTGCTGCCCACACCAGCAGCCCTTCCAGACCCTCCCCAGGCAATTAACAGAGCTCAGATCACCTCATTACACCAGTCATCACCGTGGCTTCACAACATTTAAACCTTCTTAGTTTTCAGTCCTGACAGGGGTTGTTAATAGCCTGGTGAGGGTACAGCTGGAGTTTGACATAGCCAAGGCAGGGTAATCAGAGATTCTGGGCTTGCCACGGAAACAAAATGCAAAACAAAACATTATCACAAATAATAATACCAGTGTTTGTGAGCTGCATGATGCAGGAGCTCAGCGTTGGGGTTGTTGCTTCGTTCCAGAGCGCTCTCCTGCTAAATCTTTTCTGATATTAAAGCTGGCTCGATAGGGTCCTGATCCCTGGTTGAAACATCAATATTACTAATAAATAGAAATAACAAGTGAGGTAAAGGGCCAGCCCAGCCTGACCTGCTTTATGAATTAATGTAGTGAAAACTGGCCCTTTTCCTCCAGCCTTTATATACTGCAGGCACATATATGGACATTGTACACATTTATTGGACATCAGAGCTTTGGAATACAGCTGGAGCCACGCTGTAACCTAATTACTGCCTCGCTACACTGTGCCAGGGAAAAAGTGGGAAAGGCCCATTGCACAGCCCCCTTTGGCTTCCAGGACTGCTGTGAACAAAATCACCTCTCCCAGCCAGGATTTTTCTCCAGGGTGGATCCCCTCCAGCCCCAGAGCTGAGGGGTTTCTGTGGGATCCGGGGCTTCTAGTTTGCAGGGATTTTAGCTGGAGTTTGTGGGTCTTGTGGCAAGGACATGTTTGGTTTGAAGCTGGGGCATTTGGGGGACGGCTGCCAACAGGAGCTGGGCAACCTGACCCCTCAATGCTGTGCATGTGCTAGTGGCTATATATATCCATATATCCATGTATCCCTGGCTATATATATCCATATATCCCTGGCTATATATACCCATATATGTGGGGACAGAGGTGCTGGGCACTGCTCTGCTCCCGTGTAACTCTGCCCTGTGATTCCTGCATGCTGGGGGATGATTTCTGGGAGGTGTGAGGCAGACGTGACCGAGCTTTGGGATGTGAGCTGATCCTATGGTCCCGGTAATGTTCTATCCTGGATCCAGCTCCTGGGAATGCTTTGGGATGTGAGCTGATCCTGTGGTCCCAGTAATGTTCTATCCTGGATCCAATTCTCGGGAATGCTTTGGGATGTGAGCTGATCCTGTGGTCCCAGTAATGTTCTATCCCGGATCCAGCTCTCGGGAATGCTTTGGGATGTGAGCTGATCCTGTGGTCCCAGTAATGTTCTATCCTGGATCCAGCTCCTGAGAATGCTTTGGGATGTGAGCTGATCCTGTGGTCCCAGTAATGTTCTATCCTGGATCCAGCTCCTGGGAATGCTTTGGGATGTGAGCTGATCCTGTGGTCCCGGTAATGTTCTATCCCAGATCCAGCTCCCAGGAATGCCAGCACGGCTTTACACCACGGAGCAGCAAATCTGGGGCCGGCCCTTTCTCCCAGACACAGACACCGCGTGGTGTCCATAATTTATAAGCTATTCAAAATTTATCGCCGAGAACAAACTCCGGCTGCAGAAGGGTTTTAAAGCCTTGTTAAGTATTAAAGTGGAAATATCCGTGCTGGTGGGGATGGGGATGAGGAGCATCCTCCGTGCCTGCCCACCAGCTCATCCTGCCCCATGCAGACCTGCGAGGGCTCAGATTATCTCCCTACCCCCTTATTTTTCCTTTTCCCCCACTGTTTTTCCCTTTGTGCTGCCCCTCCAGCGCTGTGTTTCTCCAGCCACAGCAGCCCCCGGGTCAGGGGTAGGTCGGGGCTGGCCGTGCCCCCCTCCCCTGCCCCCAGCCCCCTCCCTGGGGGGACCCTTGGCTTTGCTGCAGGGGGCCCAGGCCACGCTGGCGAGGGGCTGACAGAGCCATACAAGCACTTGTCACCCCGGCGGTGACGAATCGGCCTCGGCTGACAAGAATGGATGGAGCTGTTCCCCGGGCTGATGGGGGGCGAGAGCGGGGCTGGGGATGCTCTAGGGGGATGCAGGAGAGGTGCTGGAGGTGGGAGGTGAGGTGGGACTCAGGTGGCTGAGCTGGGGCAGCCCCACTCTGGGGATGGGGTTTGGGGTCTGGGCTGGGGCAAATTTAATAAGTCCTACGGCGGCCTCCTCCCAGAGCTTGGCTTAATGGGATGCCAGAGACGACAGGGTTGCCTCGATCTGCTCATTCCCTGGGCCTGGGGAACCATCCATCTTGTTCTAACCCTATTTTAAAAAAATATAAAAGGAAAGAAAAGGAGGGGGTGGGGGAGAAAGAAAAATGATAAATCTGTTCAGGGCTTTTGTTTGCCTGCGATTCCTGTAAAGGACAAAAAAATGAAATAAAAGCCAGGCCCATTTTTTCCCTGCTTGGTGTTGCCATGGGATAGAAAACCCCCCGTTCTCAAGAGTGCAGCGCCTCTGGGGAGGGGAAAACCCCTCGTTAACGTTATGAGTTGCATCTGTTCCCTGGGTCCGGGTCACTTCCAGCTCTCCGGCTCTCCAGCTCTCCAGCTCTCCCTTGTCTGCCTCCCCCACCCCCTCACATTCCCATTGCTAATTTATTTGGCTATCCATGCCCTCAGAAACCAAAGGGGAGATCCTGGCTCCCAGCTTGGGCTCTGAGACAATGACCACCATGCTGAGAGCATCGCAGATCTGAGAGCATCCCAGCTTGGAGAGCATCCCAGCTTGGGGAGCATCCCAGCCCTGAGAGCATCCCAGTCCTGAGAGCATTCCAGCCCTGAGAGCATCCCAGATCTGACAGCATCCCAGCTTGGGGAGCATCCCAGCTTGGGGAGCATCCCAGTCCTGAGAGCATCCCAGTCCTGAGAGCATTCCAGCTCAAGGAGCATCCCAGCTCAGGAAGCTCTCAGCCAGCTGCAGGAGACAGAGGACAGAGCAGGGTCTTGGAGTGGGATGCCTGCTCATCCCTGTGGAAAACAGAAAGAATAATCCTGGGTCACCACTGCAAGGGGCAGGAGAGGGAATTCCCCCTCGGATGATGCTGTGGGTGGGAAGGGTTTGGGGCAGCATCACAGTACATTGATCCTCCACTCTTCCTTCTGCTGGAACATCTGAGCAGCCAGGCCTGAGCCCTTGAGGAACCAAATGAACAAACCTCCCTCTCCTGCTCCTGCTTGGCTCTCCAGCTCTTTCCCCGCTCGGGGAATGCATGTGATCAGGACCCAGCGCTATTTACCACATCTAGGAGGGTGAAGAGGCGTACAAAAAGATCTTTGATGTAACACACTAGCATCAAAACACGTCTGTAGAGTGGAGCAGAGGCTCTCCAGGACTTTGCAGGGTGAGGGAACTGGCTGGATATTTCCAATGGCATGTGACAAGGAAGGTACAAGCCACTGCCCATACTGGAGCTCCGAGGTGAAGCACAGCAGCCATAAAGCAAAGAGCTTCACAGTGAGAGACAAAACAGCCAGAACCAGTGCAGGGAGAGGAGGATTTTCTTACCCAGCCGTGGCTCCTATCTGCTCAGATCTCGTTTCCAGGCTATTTATAACCCAGGTGGCAGCAGAAGGCTGGTGGCTGTGAGCACTGAGCCCCCAGCACCCTGTGGTTTCCTGCACCGCACTGCCAAATGTGCCTGGTTCTCCAGAGATCTGGCTCCAAGAGCAGAGGGGATCAGCAGCCCCGGCCACCTGGGTCTGCTCTGCAGCAGGGAACATCCACAGGGAGCTTGGGTGGGTGCAGGCAGCGGGATGGGGCTGCAGAGAGGGAACAAGTGGTGATTTCAGCTGGTGTAAAACAGGGGTTTGGTGCCTGATGTGCTTGTGGGCACCAAAATACGGCTGTGCACGGGGCTCCAGGTGGGAACATGTCCTGAATGGGATGAGCAGCGGGGCTGTGCCATGCCACGCCATGAGGAGCCGTGCCAAGCCATGCTGTGCCAACAGCACCATGCCATGCCATGCCACCCTGGCTGGGGACACGCTCGTGGATCCCAGGCTGGCATCACGGCTTGGCAGAGGCTCACAACCAGGCAGAGGCATCCTCACAGCGCTGCTGGCGCTGGCCAAAGCCTGGCATCACTGGAAGGAAGCGCGGCAGTTGTGCCTGGAAGCCAAGGAGAAGCACAGAATCCCTCTGCACACTCTCGGGATCCTTGGGTAACTCGCAGGTATCGGTTTGCTGGATTGTGTGTAAAAGGCTTCACAGTCTTTATTATAAACACTATAAATAGGTTTGTGGTTCTTCTTTGAGCTTAAGAACAAAAGGCTGTTTCATTATCATTAAACTTGCGTTTGAGTTGCTCTGTGACTGAGTGTCTGGCCTTTTATTGCAAGCCAGGGCTTTCAAAAGCTCCTTAAATGTTAATGTCACCTTTAAAACAACAGTGGCGAGGCCTTTGATCAGCAGCACCGGTCACTTGGTGCAGCTGAAGTAAGAACCAGCCACTGACTGATCTCGGGGTTTTAATATTTCCCTCTTCCCCCTGCTGACGCCTGGCACCAGGAGAGCAGCCAGGCTTTGATCAGACCTGGGTTTTAGCCATCTCAGAGGCCTCCTGCTCCAAGGAGATGCTCAGCACTGGGTTTCCACGGCTCCATGGTGCAACGGAGCAGAGCAGAGAATGGCCAGGTTGGTCTTGCAAGAGTGACCCAACCACACTGCCCCGCCTGCCTTTGGGGACAGGAGAGAGGCCCTTCTCCCCTGCTTTGCCACGGACCTATGGGATTGCCCAGGTTTTGGGGTCACCAGCTGCACCCCCTTGTCTTTGCTGCCGGTGCATCCCCACAATTTGGAGGCTGGCAGGGAACGGGATCATCTCAAAGCCTTCCCCTTCTCACGGCTCCAGCTCTGCCCTTCACCAAAACCTCCCAGCACCACCGCATTCCCACGGTTTATGTCCATGCTCAGCCGCTGTCCATCCCACACACATCCCAAGCACACGGTCAGCGGAGCGGGGACAGGGTGACACCCGCCCTCCCTGAGCAGGCAGCATCCAAACGCCGGAGGAAAGCACATTTCAGGTCCAATTAATGCCATCCACGGCTGTGCTGGTGCTGGGCTGGGTACAAGGATATGTTTGCAGAGATAAGTGTGAGTGTAACCTGATGACACAAGTTGCCTGCTTCCAAATGTCAGGCAAAGTTCACCCAACCCATGTGAAACGAGTTAAAATTTAACAGAAATCTGCAAAGTGTTGCGTTGTAATTGAATCCGTGATGTGGACGGGAAGCATGTTCAGACACATCCCAAATTTGCCTGAACCATAATATTCTTCTGGGGAAAAAAGGAAAAAAAAAAAAGGTCGATTTAAAGGAGGCGGCTGCTGCTAAATATGCACGCGCCCCCTCCTTCCCCTGCTGCAAGGAGAAAGTTCTGTCTGAAAACTTCTGAGTCATCCTGCATCGGTTTTGATGTGTCAAAATTGGTTTAAAAATTCACAGCTGAAGCAGCAGTGGGGAGAGCTGAGCTCAGGCACAGGCAGATGAATGCAAAGTGCTGCAGAGCCGAACCGCATCGGCTCCGCATCCGCATCCACAAGAGTCGTTAAAGCCGGACCGGGCATTAAGGAGGCAAAAGTCTTTTTGGCTTCTTGACACTGTGATGTGGCTTTGTGTTGTTTTTCTCTTTGCTGGCTGCTAATTCTGCCTTTGTCCTGGCATGGCGGGGTGTGAACTCCTTCAAGCTTTAGAAATGGAAAGTTGTTTTGTTGGTTTTGTGCTCCGTTTCTATAGCGAGTTCAGCCCCCGAGGCCTCCCTGCCGTGGTCTTTGGGCAGCAGTGGCCAGATGTGACCAGCGCAGCCCAGCACAGCCCCACGTGGGCTGGGACAACCTCTCCACGCCTGAAGTTGCACAGAGCCATCCCAGTGCCCTTTTTCCTTCCGTTTCCACGTTCTCCCGGCTGAATCCTGCCCAGGTCCTGCATCCCAAGGCTCAGCTGCCAAAGGAGCCGTGTCACAGTGAGGAGGAGGAAGCAGGAGAAACGAGCTCTGTGCTCGGGCTCACTCGGAGGTTTTTGTCTCTATCTTTTCCATTTAGGGAATTTATTACACTAAGTGATGGATGGAATGGATTGAAAAAAGAAGAGGATGGCCATGGCAGTTTGGACTAACTGAAGACAGCCCCCTGCCTGGGCTGGCTCTGCACACAGCATCCCCATGGATGGAGCTGGGGCGTGGCTCTGGTTTATCCCCTGCTCCTTGCCAGCAGATTAAACCTGTGACCCTAAAGGTCCATGCTCCTGGCTGTCCCCCCAGGGCTGCTGCACAGCCAGCCTGGACACAGCAGGAGTGGAGGAAAACTGCGAGGGATGACTGAGACCCTTGTGTGCTTTTACTCTGCAAGGGCTTTTCATAAGGGAGCTAAAAACAAATTTAGCACTTAATGCTCTGGAGAGTAAACACTTAAATACCCTATCATCTGCCCAAGTGCTTTGTTTATTATTCAGAGAAGCCAAACTGAAGCAGTTTTCCATGGAGATGTAGTACCTCCTTCAGATTAGCCAGCTTAATTAGATCCTGGTTGCAGCGCACGCTGCTCTGTGCTGATGAGGGAAGGTCAAACAGCCACTTCCAGAGGCCGAGCCTGGGCTCCAGCTCCACCAGGCACAGGGCAGGATTTTGGGAAGAGAGTGGCAAAGCTGGACATCCCAAGCTCTGGTTCAAGGCTGATCAGCACAGGTGACAGGGACAAACCCAACACCGGTGCTGGAAGTGGGGAGGAGCCCCCATTTGCTCCCAGTCACACCAGTCTGTCCCAGCTTCCACCTCCGAATCCCAGCAGGGACAAACCTGACCTCTAGTAAGGACTGACAACCTTACACAAGCTGGGCTTAAAAGAAAGTTGGATGAAAACGCCAGTTTAGGTACTAAACACTGGCAAAGGCCACTCCTGGATAGTGCCTGCTATGAGTGGTACTCCCTGAAGCATAAAATCCCCAGTCTCCCATTTACAAGCTATTAAAGCTGTTACATCCCATAATGGAGTTCCTCAGGTGAAGAAGACAAACAAGGGGAAATGCTGAAACACCACCGCAAGGCCTGACACAATAACAGACACGGCACAAGAAGGATGTGACACGAGGAGACAAACAGGAGCAGAATTTATGTCACTGGAGATTACAAGGGCGTCGTATATCAGCCATGGAGACGGGCTCTGAGCGGGGCTGGCCCAACCTTTCAGGGAAAAACCTCGGAGCAACAACCCCAGACGAGAGAAAAAGCAGAGCTGGGGCTCTCTGGCAGCATCCCGAGCTTGGGGAGAGCCGGTGAGTCTGGTGGGAAGGAGAGGGAGAGGCCAAAAATGACACGGTGGCCACGTGTCTGATGTGACAGCTGAAGGTGTTGCTCGGCCACTGATGATACGAGGGTGGAAAATGTTTGTGTGCAGAGATAAGAGACACCTGTGCCATGGTGTGAGGGGTTTTTCCCAGGCCCGGTGGCATCACTTTGGGCATCAATGGCTGATCGTGTTGTTTGAGCTGGTGGGGCTGCTCTGATCCCCTCCTGAGCCCTGCCCATCACACCCCACCACCCCTCAAAGCAGCTCTTTGGTCTCTGGATAGAGCTGTGGGGAAGGGGAAGCCAAAAGCTGAGCAGAGCCCAGACTCCAACATCCCACAGCGTGGAGGGGAATTCTGTCCTTCCTGAGGCCAGGGATCAGGAGCAACCTTCCACCACGGGGAAGCCCCGTTGTGAATGGCTTTAATCACACCACGTGGCCCAGCTGAACCAGCCTGCAGGGGAAGGTTTTACCCACAGCTTATGGGATTTGGCCATTCCTATATCAACTTTCTCACGTTCATCCAAAAACCTGTAAATAGCCATGAAAACTCAGGAACAGGAGAAGGGTGTTGCCCTTCGGTTGGATTCGGTGTAATGTGAGTACTTTGGACTTTGTTTAGCACTCAGATGAATTATTGGCTCCTCGTCCTCCAGCACAGAACCTTCTTTCCTTGCTTTAAGTGACTCTTTGCAAACATGTGATGTCTGCCCTGTCAGAGCGCTGTCCCCACTCAGCACCATGCAACTGCTCCTGGAAGTGTCAGAAATTATTAGGGGAGGCTGGATATGGCCACTGCTGTCTCACAGAGCATCTCAGGTTGGAAAGGATCCATAAGGATTATTAAGTCCAACTCCAGGGCTGATCCATATGACCAAGAGCATCATCGGGGTGCTCAGTGAACTGTGACAGGCTTGGTGCTGTGACCACTTCCCTGTTCCAGTGACACATCATATGCTGGGAAAGGGAGAAATCCTGAGCAATTTTTCCCATGGTCACAAAATCAACCTGTGACCATGCCGTGACCTGAATATTGGGAATATCTGTGTCATTTCCAGCCAGTTTTGGTGTTGGAAATGCCTTTACCAGCCTGCCCCAGGCACTAGGGTGCAAAGCAGAGATGCCTCCTGCTGCACTGTGCCTGCCAGGCAGGACGAGTCCAAGGTGGAAGAGGATTTAGGAATCCACCTAAGGGTGATGCTGCAGAAAGAGAGGGTCCTGCAGGACCCGACTGCTCAGCCGTGAGTCTCCTGCAACCCCCAGCCCTCATTATTTCACTCCAAGTCAGTGCAGCAGCAGTCAGACTTCAGAGTGAAAACTGTCCTACTTTCAAATGACTGAATGCAGCCCGTGCCTGAGATTCCTGTTGCCGTGAGCACACGCTTCCAGTGGCATGGGCCTCTCAGGTCTGGATGGTTCCCGTCCATCCTGGAGTTACATGAGCCGAAATTGGGGTTGATCTGTCTGGCCCCAGCACAGTAAATTGCCCTGCTGCCTCAGCTGGCAGCAACGTGGGGGCAAGATTGCTTCAGCGCTGGATGAACTCATCACAGGAGCATTCCAGCCGCTCGCTCAGCGCTCCCCTTCACGGAGCGTGTCTGTCACAGGCTCCGCGGGGATCAGACACCCTCAACCTCCGCCTCGCAGATAAAAAATGCCTTTTCTTCTCCAGCCCCACAAAGCAGCGGCTCTGCCTGGAGCCCAGAGGCAGCGGCAGAGCCCCCTTCCCTTCCCTTCTTCCTTCCTTCCCCCTCGCACGCGGAGATATTGCATTCATTCATCTCGGGGGCCGCGCTGAGCTGGCGGCCTGACACTACATTATGGTG
Source organism: Cnemophilus loriae (assembly GCA_013397755.1). Taxonomy (NCBI): domain Eukaryota; kingdom Metazoa; phylum Chordata; class Aves; order Passeriformes; family Corvidae; genus Cnemophilus; species Cnemophilus loriae. The sequence continues at coordinate 119,035 of VZTF01007403.1, forward strand.
ATGTAGGTCTTCATTTCGCGCTGTCAGCGACTACAACAACTGTATCCATTACCCACGAGGCCAAACAGGGCCGTTCCCCCAGCTCCTCCACCTCTGGGGATGTCCCCTGCCCGTGTCCCACCCGTGAGGCTCCGGGAAGGAGAGCAGTGGCCGGTGCTCCGGGTGTGGGATGGGGAAAGGGGGAGCCGGGAGATCGATGGCCCCGAGCGCGGCGAGCACAATGAGGTAATTCCACCCAGCAGAGCCTCATCAATCCCCCGGCTCCGGCGCGGCGTCCCCACGGCCACGGATTGCCGGGGCCACAGCCCAGGTGTGTGGCTGTCATGGAGATAAAAGAGGCTTAATTAAGACCCAATAAGCTAAGTGATTTGTTATCTCAGCGCAATATATTACTCCAGCCTATCGATCCCAGGGAAGCACATGTGTCCGAGAGCCACCGACGAGGCTGGATCCCTCCCTGGCGAATATCCGCCATGGAATTCCCACTGGAGCACCAGTTCCTGCTGCTGGCTGCTGGCAGAGGCCAGGAACCAGCCCCTAAGATCTCCCCACTGCTGGGCATACCCACAAAAATATCAGGATTTGCTTTTCCCAAGGGAAAGACACACTGAACTCTGGGAAAAGGCAGTTTCCATAAACCAGCATGAGCTCAGCTAGGGAATGGGAAGCCCCGAGGCCTGTCCCTGTCCCAGCCAGGGCTGGATGTCCCCAGGCAGGGAGCCAGGTCCTGGACACACATGCCATGACCTTGGTGCTCCAGCCCAGCCACCACCACGCATCCCCGGAGCTGCTGAAACATTCCCTTCCCAACTAAGATCAAACCATTTATTTCTCAAAACTTGAAGGAGGGGTGAAGGGGAGAGGGAGGGGAACCCGATTCCTTTAACATTCGAAATGTTAAACTGTTCATGAAGTTCTTTGATCTTTTGAGGTTTTGCTGCAAAGGGAACACCCTTTCCCCATTGGTTTACTGAGTCACGCTTATTACTTCAATGCAGAAATATCCTTTATGTCAAGTGTATAAATATCCAGCTCTAAGCTTCAGAAGCCTTTTCCTTTTTTCTTTTTTTTTCTGTCTGCCTTTTTTTTTTTTTTTCCCCCCGGAGGAGCGTGTTTCACGCTCTCCCGGAGCCGCCTGCATTCTCCCTCGCAGTCACAGCGGCTTCCCAGCAGGAAAACTGGGCGCTCTGCATGGGTGCCTTGCAGGGAGCACACAGGGCCACCCCTCTCTGCATCCTCCCAACAATTCCTGTGGGGAATTCGACAAAAAAGCAGGAGAGAGGAAGAGAGTAGAACATCCAGCCTGGAACTGCAGCTGTGCTAGGATCCCAGGATGCCCCTATTGCAAGGAGCTGCATCTCCCGTGGGATGTGCAAAAAAACCACGGGCTGGGGAGCGGCTGCACGCCTGCCGAGCCCCAGCTCTCCCACGTTTTCTCCCGCATCTCTGGCATCTCCGGGCCGACGCCGGGGTTCAAAGTGGCCGCAGGTGCGGAGGAAAAGCCCCGGGCTGGCCCCGGCTGGCAGAGCCCGGCTGGCACGCGATGCCGGCGGCACCCACGCGCCCGCCCGGACCTCCCGCAGCAGCGGCTGGAGCCGGGCCGGCTGCTCCTTCCCGCCTGCCCCACGACTTGGCCCCGAGCTACGTCTGCGATTGGGCTTGTTTGAACAGTATTGATGGCAGGCAAGCCGGAGCTTGAGCAGCGGGAGCCCCGGGAGTGTTCGCTTCCATGGGGAAGGAGGCGGTGATCCCCCTGCGCCCCGTCTCCGCTGCGGGACGCAGAGTCCGGCACCCTCCTGCTTTGTTTCAGCTTCCGAGCAGGATGTCACCCCCAGGACAGCAGGCCGTCCTGGTGCCATGGGTGTGCCAGGTAATGCACAGCATGTTTAAAACCGTGGCACAGCTTTACAGCTCTGGATTTCCTTCTCCTGCAAGGAAAGACCCCGCAGTGTTTAGCAAACCATGAGCCTTGCCCAGACCTGGGCACACTTAGCCAGGAAAATGCAGGCGTTCCCGACAGCCTCCCTGAAATGGGACAACATTCCCACTCCCGCCAGCCTTGGCTGAGACGGGTCAAAGCTTTTAGGACCCACATCTCCTGTCCAGTTCTTGCCGTGAGCTGAGTTGGATGCTCAGAGCTACCTCAAATCATCACCTCTGATGACCACCAAGCAGACTCCTGACCAGCTGTGTGTCCTGCGTCCCCAAATCAGGAACCACATCGGGAATGACAACCTGGCGAGCTGGGGCAACAACCAGAGACCTCGCCTGACAGAGGGATTAGGGGTGGAAGTGTGTCAGAGCTCGCTCAGGGACGTGTGTCTGCCCTGTGTCCCCCCTTCCTCTGCAGCACAGCACAGCAGGGGTGCACCAGCATCACCCCCTCGTGTCACTTGGGGTCTCAGATGCTTTTGCTGGAAGTGGCACGTCCAGGAATTCTGGGCGGACCCTGACTCATCCCTGGCCATCCCAGGAGCTGAGTGTGGGAGCTGCGCTGGCCCCTCCAAGCCCAGCTGTGCCCAGGCTGGTGAGGCTCCTGGCTAACACCTAGCCCTGTGCTCCCTCTTCATCCCAGCATGGAAGTGGGTCCGTGCTTTCCTTTTTCTTCCCTTTCCCCCCCTTGTTGGAGGTCACACCCCTGCCATTACATAACCAGAGCAAGGAAACTTGACATTCACATAACCTGCCAGGCTCTCTCCGACAGGAATTATTAAGTCATTAGAGTCTGTTAGCAAATTTTCCCAAATACTTTTTGCCTCTTCCCAGGGGCACCTTGATGGTTAATGATCCCAAACTACGGGCTGGGCTTAAATTCACCCACTCCAGTCAAACAACCTCCAGTGATCCTCAGCGTGCAGGAGAGCTGCGGAGGGAGGGGTCAAGAGGGACCCTTAAGAAAATTCCCTCATAAGGATGCTCCTGTTGAGTGGCAGAGGGAGGGAAGGGTTGGCAGAGGGGAAGGGGAGAGGTGCCCACCCCAGGGAGGGGTGAGGGGGTGATCCCCATCCTCCCTCGGTAACACACACCCGCTTTTCTCCTCGGCTGAGCTGGCAGCCCAGGGCGATATTTCTAACAGGCAACTGTATTGCCTAACTGGAGACAGAATAAAAAATAATCATAAAAAAACCAGTCAGGCAGGCCAGTTGAGTAGAGAGGAGATAGGTTTCACCCACCTGCAGCTGGCTTGTCCTCACGTTCTCAGGCTGAGCTGTGTGCACATCAACACCCGAGGATCTGAGGCTGGTGACGGGGGACAGCAGCCTGGCCCCAAGCCCCCACCCAGGAGCAGAATCAATTCAAAATCCACCCTTTTATCAGGGTACCCCTCACATTTGTATGCTTGTTGAGAAGCAAAGTCTGGAGGAAGGGCTACGACTGCAACCCAAGGCGTAGGTAAAGGGGGGAACCCCACACAGACTCCTCTTATTTTAGACTCATGACTTTTAAAAAGAATATTATACACTTAAAAGGATTTCTGATCCATTTGGCATTTAGAAAAGCCTTCATAATTTTTATGGATATCAGTAAAACTAGCGACAATAATGAACTGATGGCTACCAAAGTGTGCCTCCAGGTAACTCTGAATAATTTCCACTTGGATAAGCAGCACAGCTCTCTGATCCCCATGACCCCACAGCCTTGAAAGCCCTTTTAAAGACCAGAGGAGGCCATGATTTCCATCCCAAGCCCCTTTTGGTTAATATCTGTGAGGAAGTCACCTGGGTATATCCAACATGAGGTTCAGCATTGGCACGGGGCCACAGAAAACTCCCTGATTTCCTGAGAGTGGAGCTCCCCAGGCATCCATCCCACAGCTCCCGAGACAGGGGACGGAGCCTTGCAATGGATCCCCTGGCAGGGACCAGAGATCCCTCGGTGTCACCGATCCCTTCACCCCTGGGCAGAGACAAGGGAACCAGCGAGTCAAAAATTCACCTTCTTTGCAAAGTTGCTCGTGGAAGATTTGTCACAGGAGCCTGTTTGCTCCAGAAATAAATCTCCCTTTAAGGCAGGTAAATCTCAGGCAGAATCTGTAAGATACCCTAATGTGGCATTAAGCTGAAGTTAAGGTTATATTCCTCCAGGGATGCCAGATGGGATTTGCTTTCCTTGAAGACAGGACACATATTTTAACTTTAATGGGTTGATGGAGCCCCTTTTATCTTGTAAATATGAATGAGGAAGGGGGAGCTGTTAAATAAATGGAGGGGTTTTACCTGAACCCTTTTCCCTGTCATTGGCTTGGACTGTGCTAAAGACCTTTGTTTTCTCAGCGGAAAACTCGCTCAATCATTCAGAAAGGGAACTAAATGCCTTTTGAGAACATAACCTTTATTTTCCAGATAAATGGTTCACTCAGAGCAATTTGCATGTGGGAAGCTGGTATATGGCACAGGGAAAAAAAAAAATTATATATAAAACCCAATAGCAATGTAGGTCATGATACAAACATCTACTGCTGAGATGACTTCTCTGGGGTTGGAGAGTTAGGGAGCTCAAGGCAAGGTAAAAGGATGGGGAGGGTTTGTGCAGCAGCTCTGCCTGGGGCTGAGTGGGTAGATGGAGGAGTGAACTGATCCATAGCGGTCCAGATAAAAGGGGTTGGGCCCTGGAAGATGCAGTCAAGCAGATGAGAAACTCTGCAAATGGTTCCCACCACCCAAGGCCTGCTCTGCAGCCTCGTCCCCAAGACTGGCTTCGCAAACCCATCCCAGCCCCTCTCTCATTCCAGAACTGATAGCACCAGAGGTGTCCCAGTCCCTGGCAGCTGTCACAGCGACCCCAGTGACATTTGGCTGAAGAGGGGACCCTGCCCGAGCACAATTCCCACAGCAAAGCCAACCAAGGGAGCTGCTGCTGCCACACCAACAGCGAGGGACAAACCAGCATTCAAACCCGTGAGTCCTGACGGCTCATCTTCCTCCAGCAGAGGGTTTCCTTAAAGTTCTCCAAACCAGTGCACCCCAGAACTTCTCATCCCCCTGTCTGAGCTGCTGAGAACGGACTAACTGCTCCACATCACCTAATCCAGCCCAGAAACAGCCCCCAGACTTCCAAGGCTTGGGCTGGGAACCACAGACACGCTCTCTAAAGTGAGAAAGGACCCTGCGAGGCATCGACCCCGCTCCGGGTTGTGCCCCTGCGATGGCGTGGAGGAGGCAGAGCCTGGGAAAGGCGCCGGGAGCAGCTGCGGCGGAGCCTGGTGCCAAGCCCAGCTGCTCGTTAATTAGGGTAACATGTTGTCTCTTGTACACACCTCCAAAGACGCTGCATTAGCTTGATAAGTATTTAACACTTGGCACAGGGGGAAATTTCCACTTAGCATCCAGCAGCGCTGAGCAGCAGGGAGGGAAAGGTGGCACAGGCAGGGCAGGAGGTGGCACAGCCCTGGGCATCCAGCCTTGCCCTGCTGGGACAACGTCAGGCAGGAGCAGAGGGGTTTGTGGGCTCTGCCGTCACACTGGGAGCTTCCAGCCCTGGGACAAAGCCCTGGCTCCGCTCTGGGTTTAATCCACCCCTCTCCTGGGGGCTGTGGCTGCTCGTGCCTTTCTTTGAGAGGCTTTTGGAGCGTGCTGGCCGTGACGGGCCCGCTGTGCCGCACACATTGTGCCGGGGTGCAGGTACCGTGCAAACACGCTGCCAGGGCCAGTGTGCTGCTGCCTGCGAGACATCTTCATCCCCACAGCTGCCTTCCTGCGGGGGGGCCGCAGGAAAAAAGGGCCAGACTCGGCTCCCGGGACAGCAGGGTATCCTCAAAGCTGAGGGAAACTGAGCTGGGACCCATCCAGCCTGCAGGAAAATGGTCCTTGCTGCAAAATTCACCTTTTGCAAGCACAATTCCCTCCAGAGTGCGCAGGGATTAGGGTGATCAGACTCTCTCCAGCTTTGGGGACTCATCCCTGCCACGCATAAATTGGGGTGGGGGAGCTGGTCCCAGTCCATCGGGCACTCCCCAAGCCTTACACAGGGCCACGCAGCAGCGCAGCCTCCTCCTTCCACTAGCAGGTTCCATTAGCATTTTCCATATGTTTCAATGCAGATAAATCTTTTGTCTGAATCGAAATCAGTAATTATGAGTCAGTGTTAGCACACAGTGGGTGAGTCAGGCACAGAGGCATTTTTGCCTCGTACCCTCAAGGTCTAAGACACATTGCTCTCCTGAGCCTGCCGTGTGTGGTCTTTGTTCAGGGCTTTCACAAACTTCATGGGCAATCCACCAGCGAGCTCAGCAGCAACCCCCAGCCAAAGCTGCCACCTCCTCCTCAAATCCTCGGGGTGGGAAAACACCCTCAGCACCTGGGAAATGCACAGGTGGTCCCTGCTCACTCCATGCCGTGTTCACTTGTCTTCAGCTCCGGCAGGACGTGGGTTGTTAGAGGGGATGTTTTATTGATGGGTGTGCCTGGTTGGAGCTTTGGCTCCCTGCTCCCTTTGATCCCCCAACTCATCTCCTTACTCCATCTCCTCTCCTTACACCCTCGTGGAGTTCAGCCCCATCCTTCCCCCCACTGTGGCACTTCATCCTCCCACACACCAGGCTTGGGCTACAGAAAAATGATCAAACCCTGAGAGGTGTTGTGGGCTGTAGGGTCGGTTTGGTCAGCCAGGTGCACGGAAGGAGATCCAACCCCACAGCCACCCTGGAGAGCCCATCCCACCGTGGATCCCACTGCTGAGTCAAGTTTTAAAGATATGTGGGCAGAGCAGGACATGGCTTAAATCCTGCATCTCTGCAAGGGCCACATTGTTAATGTCACCAGAATGAGACTCTTACTATGGGTCTTCTGCTCCCTGGAAAAATGTCAGAGTGGAACTTCTTTAGGGGCTTTGTCCCAAAAAGACAGGAGGCCCATGGCTCCAAAAGTTATTAGCAGGGAGAACACAATCCAAGATATCCCCACATCCAGCACGATCATCTAAACTCCATTTAATTTGGAGGTGCCACAAGAGAGTGGCAACACCCTGACGGGTGCCATGAGCCAGCACCGCACACACACGGGAGGGAGAACATCCCCACTCTCCTTGTTTGAGCCACAGCAGAGATAAAAATCCCACTGGCATGACCTAGGAAGGAGCTGTCAGCCCCCAGCTCTGCACGGAGGAGATTAGCCCAGCGAGCCTGTGTTTGCTTTCTTTGCCTTAAAGCACGCAAAACCCAACAAAACAGACTTTGTTTACTGCCCGTCCTAAACCGCTTAGGCAGGGGGAGATGAGCTGAAAGCTTAGACACGCTGCAGAGCTCCAGCCAGATGTGGTTTCCAATGGCCGAGTTAGGCACCTCTGAAACCTGAGGTTTATTAATGAAGGTGCCTGCTGAACCATAACGAGCTGTTGTAATTACCTCGGCCGCAGCATCCCTGTGGCCGGACAGCACCGCCACGAGTGCCCGGCCGAGTGACCACAGCATCTTAGGGAGGTGAGGAAATAGGTGAAGGTCATTCCCCACGCTGACAGGCTCTGGTGGATGGCTGGGGAGAGATAACAAACCATCGGGGTCACCCTGATAAGGGATGAAAAAGCTCCAAAGGCAAGGAATAATTACGTGTGAAGGACGATGTTTTCCTCCCAATGACAAGCTCCTCATCAGAACCCTCCAGAGCTGAGGGACCAACCATGGCTGGGCAGCACCGAGCTGTGTCTCTGTAGGGTGAGCACTGGGCAGGAGAATCCTTCCCTGCAGCCCAGATGGTCCCTTCCCAGTTCAAACCAGTGCAAGGAGCAGAAAGGCTCCATATGGCAATTCCGTAGGTTGATCCCAACACCCGCCCCACTGATCACCTGTAGATGAGCTCTGGGATGCTCAGGAAGTGATGCTGGGCTGTGCTTAGGTAGGAGCAGCTTGAAAGGCAGTCAGCCCAGAGCCCCCAGGAGAGAGAATGGAAAAGCCACCATGGCTGAAGACCAGAGAAGCATCTACACCAAACCACCAGGTTGATGGAGACCAGGAAGATCAAGGAAGACAAATCCCAGCATCCAGGAGGGGGTGACAAAGCAGGGGGACCAGGTGACCCTCCGCAGCGGGGGCACAGACCTGTCCTCCTCCCCCGTTCCCCAAAGCACAGCCCTGCTGATGGAAGTCAGCACCTCGCCGAGGAAACACTCACTGGGAGCTTTTCACACCTGGTTTAGCCTCTTGAAGTTTCACACCAGTGAAGAGCTGTGACCCCAGGAGGGGAGGGTATCAGCTATATTTCCCAAATATCAGCAAATTGTGTGAGAGAAAGAGATATGCTAAGGGGGCAGACTGCTCAAACCATTACCATCCTTCTTAGTACCACTTAGCTGAACCGTTAAAAAGATCCAGGGCTCCCAAAGACAATTAAGCTCAAGGGAAGCCATAAATCTCAATAAACATCAAGCCAAGTTTTCTTCACTGCTTGAAACAACAGATATAATTTCATTGGTTACTGAGCTCATGCTCCCAAAGGGATTTCAGATAAAAAGCCACTTATTCAAAACACCAAAGCCAGGCTTCTCCTGTCTCTCAGGCTACCGAGGGGTCAGATTTCCCAGCATGGGAACAAGTGCCCCGCGGTCTGCAGAGGTGGAGCCTGGCTGCAGCAAACCTTTGCAGATTTATGATGTCTGTGGCACGGCGCTGTGACCTGCCACCAAGGTCAGGCACCTGCCTGGGGAGCTGGCCCATCCCAACGGGAGGCAGCCGTGGGGCAGGAGGGGACCTGGATGCTGGACACAGCCCTCCATCCTCTGCTGAGCTTGGCAGGACACAGAGCTGGTGGAGTTGGACGCCTGCTCCGGGACCCCAGGGACCAAGGTCACGCACGGCCAAGGTTGTGGGGAGCATTTTCTGTATCTCCAAGCTGGCTGCCACCCCTGCCTCGTTATCTCTGGAGTGCTTGAGGAGCCCAAACGGGCAGCACAGAGCACATCAGCTCTCCTGGCTGCCCCATGAGCCTCCTGGCACTTTGCCCTTGGGCCACTCACAACCAGCCTCTCTCATCCATGTGCTTTCCACTGCGGAGATCAGAGTGAAAGCCATGCCAAGGCAGCACATGCCAGCCTCAAGTCCTCACTCCAGGGTTTTTTCCTGGCAGGTTCTGTGCTCAACAGGGCTGGGGCCTCAGTTTTGACAGCTCTCTGCAAGGTCGTTCCATCCGCCAAGCGCTGCTTCCTTGGGCTTTGATTTAAGTTCTGGCATGCTTCTTGTATTGATTTCTCTCAGATGTATTTTATGGGGAATAAGCACTCAAACCAGGAGGCCAAGACCTCCTGCATTGTGCACGGCATAGTAATGGATGAGCTTCTTCTCACACTCCCTCCCTCCCCTTGTCCCCAGTTCTCTCACCTTTTCTTTAATCCACTTGCAAATGCAGCGGGGGGAAGGATGGCAAATGCACAAACACATGACATGTCCCTGCTCTGGATGCTTCCCTGGGTGAGCCAAGCAGGGGATGGCTTTGCGATGAGAGTAGAAAGACTTCTCCCAGTTTTTATCAGGAGTTTCAGCTGCAAAAGCATTTCCCAGGTTGAGAGTGTCTGTGGGATCTCCTTGACCACTGGGCAGTGGTCGAGAGCCTCAGGAAGCATAAAGAATTCAGCCTTGTCATTATTTAGCACCTAAAAGCTGCGGGTGGTAGAACCAACTCAAACCTCAAATTTTCTCCCCAAGAGAAACCATCCTTACCACCAGAAATGCCCTGGTGGGATGGTAGGGAGTGTGTCCTCATATCTGTTCTGCTGTCTGTGCAGTCTATCCAGGGCCAAACATACCCAAACATCCCAGGGAAGGCTTTTCTGCCAGCTGAAAAGCTCCTGACCTCAGCAGAGGTGGAGACACGCAGGATCCTGGGGGACAGCCTGAGCTATCCAGGTTTCCAGCCCAGTGGTTTATCAGCATCCAAGATGTGCACTCTGGGTTTGCTGCATCCGGCACTGCCGGAGGTGACCTTGGCAGTGCCGGTGTCCTGGTTAAACCCCAGCCTTAGGAGAGACCTAAAAATCACCACCAGAAACAGCAGAACATTTCAAGGGACAAACCCTCAGCAGACTCAAGGGATGGGTTTTCCCTCGTTTAGTAAACAAACTCTCTGGGATCCCTATTGTCAGCATCAGGTTGCACAAAATCCTGAATCCAGGCTGCTGAAATGACGACATTGCTGTAAAAACGAGGACTCCAAAACTCCCATTCAATCTATTTTCCTCTGATGACACAAGCCCCAGGAGTCAGGATTTGGAAGGCAGCCCTCGTTCTGTCCACGGGAGGAATAAAAACACGGTTATTGTTTTTCTCAGTGAACTGCAAAGCCTGTTTTTGAGTGAAACCTGAGCTTCCCGTCTCATCACGTGCTTCCAGGAGCTCGAGCTTTCGGAAGACCAAATACTTTGAAACTCTGGATAAGACCATTAGAGTTGCTTAATTTCCTTTATGTCCATCTGTTTCAGTTCAGCTCAGTTGCTTCTGTCCCAGACAAGACATTTGGCTCTTCTAAATAAATCTTATAGCCCATTTGGATTAAAGACTTTCTGATGCAGCCTCTGAATTTAATCCCTCTGATTTGCATCTCAAAGAAATCGAGTTAAAACCGAGTAAGAACCATACACGGAGTGCTTGGAATTGCTGGAGTATGTGAAGCCCTCACGAGGTTCCACACGGATAATGGTGCTTTTGTTTGGAATTTATCATGAACTCCTGCGTCCCCCTGGCTGTGGTCGCACCAGGCACACTCTGGGCCTTTCGAGGCAGACAGGGTGAAAACATAATTGGCTGCTTTTGCTGCTGTCCAAGGCTCGAAGTCTTACACCCCAGAAACCGAGAACGCCGCGGGGAAAGCGCGAGACGCACTCAGAGAGTCTGGGGCGGCAGATGCCACCGCGGGGACAGCGGAGGACGGACGAATGAACAGCGAATCACACCCGAGCTCCATCCGCTCCGGTGGTATCCTGCCCATCAGCTCCTAAGAGGTGTTTTTCACATCGAGGGAGAGCTGAGAGCCTTTGCCCCGTGCTGGAGCACACTGATCACCCCAGAGGCAGCGCTCGCAGGGGTCCGTGCGCTGCTGTCCCGCTGTCCCCAGGCTGCTCGGCTGGCGCTGCAAGCGTTATCTCATTTTTGAGCAGCAGAGCTGGGTCACGGGACGCCGGGGTGCTATTCCTGGCACTGACGCAGCCGTCTTCCTGCCCAGGCAAATGCTTTTCCCCTTTCCGTGTCCCAGGGTACCTGTCTGTGACACAGGCCTTGCGAAACGGCTCAAGCACGCTCCGAGATTCCCCAGATAAGAGGCTCCGTTCGAGGCTTGCTGCTGGCGTGATTTTGGCAGCAGTCCAAGCGCTCCCTTGCTGCTGTCCCACTGATTCCTCTCAGGAGTGTTTGAAGGCTCGAGGTGTTTGCGCCGCTGAGGCGTGGGAACAGCTGCTTCCCTCTTTCTAACCTTCAGACTAGTAAAAATCTGGAAAAAATATAAAAAAGGAAAACTTACATAACCCTAAAAAATTTAAGCAAAGCTTTTCTGCACCGCCAGTGCTGCCCATGGCAGACCTGTGCTCTAAATGGATTCGAGGGAGGGATTCAAGACCCTGTCACAGCCTCCTTCAGGGACATAATTAGAAGAGGAATGGACATGGTTGCATTGACAAACTCCAAACCTCCTCCCAAAGATCCCAAGATTATCAGCTCCTCTGTACGGTGGGGAACTGAGTCACAGAGCAGGGAGGTGGTTTGGGTATCAGCCCTGCAGGGTTATTCCAGAGGATCGGCTCCACAGCGGGACACAGGCAGGAATCCCTTTGCTAGGGCAAAGCAGACGCCCACACTGCTAATAATGATAATAATTAATTATGAGGACAGAGCAGAACTGCCCCAGCCTGAACCTTTACCCAGAAAAACCTCATTTTCTCTGGATGAGAAGAGGTTGTTTACCACTGAGGAACAGGGGAGAGAGCCGAGCTGGGCCCAGCACAGACCATCACCCCCTCCCCTCTGCCACAGCCCCAGAGCCATCACAGGGCCATTAAAAGCCAAATTCATTTCCACAGCAGAAACCAACCGCCCGTAATATAGAATCTGCTGCAGCTGTGGTTCAGTGTGGCACCTGAGAGCTGGGAGGTTAATGACACAGGGCTGTCAGCAGCCTTAATTATATTCCCATTTTTCCAGCCCTTGATTAGCTTTAGAGCTCATCTGGTGTCAGAAATTTGGTGCCTAAGCTTTGACAAAAGTGTTTCATTATTACTTAATAAACGGGCAGAGAGGGAGGGCACGTCTTTAAGCTCTGGCTTGTAAAAGCTTCCTCTTTTTTTCAGCTTTTTTTTTTTTATTTAACCTCCCAAAAGCTCCCTTACCTCAGCCATTTGGGCTGACCCCATTCTCAGTGCCCAGCCAAGAAACCCCCACATTGCTGAGACCCCCAAACCTGTCTTAAATTCTGCCATAAATGTGCTCTGTTCAGCTGGGAGCCTGCTGCTCTCTGGCTGCTGATGGCCAATTAATAAGAATCATTTATTACTGTTCTATCACCCCTAAAATGAGCCAGGTGGTTGCAGTGAAAAATAATAAAATAAAAGGAGATTTAAAAACAATAATAATAAAAGCACAAGCTTCGAATCAAGAGATCCAAACGGCTTAAAATCTAAAGCAGAGCTTAGGTTCTTCTTGAGATTCAATTTCCTCCAGCTCTCAGTGAAGTTAATTAGCTAGAATATTAATAGAAGTGATGAGAAGGAGCCTGGTATCTTTTAGCTCCTTCTCTAAAAACACAGCGAGCTCCACCGCGAACCTCGCTGGGACCGATGGTCCCCCAGCAGCTCCTTCTCCTTGCTCAGACCCCCAAGGGCAGCTTGGTACCCAGTTCCCTGTGAATTCTCCCCAAATTTTTGCACCCCTCAATGTTTGCCTTTTATTTTCTTTTGCAGGAAATTCCTGGAGTGGAAATTTGAGCAAATAATCACAAAAGATTGGACTTGTGCTCGGGACTGAAATCGCTGGCGCTGCCTGGGTGGCTGGAGGAGGTTTTTAAAGCCAAGGGTGGCTCTTCAGCACCATGAGCTGGATGTTCCCTCCCACCTGGCCTGGCAGTCAATCCCCTAAATCCCTCCTGTGTTTGTGAACATCGATAACCACATTTTCCCTGTTTCTGTGAGGATGAGAAGGGCCTGCCCAGAGGAGCAGTCACGTGGGGTGGGGTTTATGGTGCAGGTTGTTGCTGGTCTCTCTCTGGGCTTGGCCACGTTCATGGCAGTTGCTGGAGACGAAGGACGCTCTCAATGACTTTATCCTTGACCTCTGATCAGTCAGAAACCACGGAAGTTTCCAGCACCTCCAACCACTTAATGTTTAACTTCTGCTGTAGCTTCCGGAGACTTGATACAATTTTGGCTCTGCAAAGGCAACTGGGGCTGGAAGGAGCCCACTGCAAATCATTGGCAGGACTGTTCTCACCCTGATTCTTGGCTTTTTAATTTGCCTTTTTAATTTGACTTCTGCATGTCCAGCTTGTAAATTACTCCTGTGTCCAGGAATACCTGAAGCTATTGGAAAGAATCCATCTCCTTCCCTTTCCCCTTCACGCGAAAAAAAAAAAAATCATTTGTTTGAGGGGGGAAATCAGCTAGAACAGGAATGGTTTTCCATCAGAGAGGAAAGCTGAGGTGGTGTCTTGTGATGGCTGAGGTGGCCAAGCCTGTGGACATTCCCTCTGAATGGAGAAGGACTTTGGTCCAGCTGCCTCCCAGCAAGGCACCAGTAACACCAGTAACACCAGCCCTGCAGCCTGCCCCCATCCCTTTCCCAGGGCTGGTAAGGAAGGGCAAACACCAAACGCTCATGGCACGGAACCCACCCAGGCTAATAACAGTATTAATTACAGCACACGGCCCCTTCTTCCCACTGTAAATCTCTATTAGCAATAAACTGGAAGGGTCATAAAAGGGAGTTTACAATGAACCCACCAGGCAATATGTGCCTGAATCCTTGGCTTTGTTGCAGCTGGCAATAAAGCCGTCTTTTATTAGAGCACATACCCTGCCCTGGAGATAACGTACAGGGCCCAGGACTCCTCGAAGAAATGATGCAAAGCTGTTTTGTTGCACTTTGATTTGCTGCAGAGCCGCGTGGAGGTGGGAAAAGCTGAGGGATCCGGGTACCAGGCTCCAGTTCCCTCACTCCCGGCCTGACACTGAATCACTGGAGCAGGAACAGCCTCGGTAATTCTACATCGTAAATGTTCCCCTGCCCTGCGGGGGGAAAACTGGAGTAAACAGGAAAAAAAGAAAAAAAAGGAAAAACTGAAATAAAATTTAAAAAAAAGTTGGAGGTAAATTAAGAAACACAAGGAAATCTCTCGTGTGAGAAAGGAGTAGCAAACGGTTGTGGTGGTGTGATGGGCAGGGGTTAATGTTTAAGCTTCTGTTTTTGTTTATAAAAGTTGGGAGCAGATAGTACTGAATAACTTACAAATAGGCACAGATCCATCCAGGGGCACGAGGGCCAGGCCTGGAAGAGATTTGTTGGCTTCCAAGTCCTAGGCAGACTGGTTCCAAAAGAGGAAAAAAATTTAAAAAGAAGAAAAAAAAACCCCAAATAAGCAAAAGTTGATATTTGCAACTCGTGGGACATGAGACAAGCAGCCAGACCAGCACGTGGGTCCCAAAAAAGACGTCCCTCTCTGCTTGCCTCCCCAGCACCCACAAAACTGGACTTTGATGCTCCTTGTGGGTCCCTTCCAACTCAGGCTATTCTGTGGTTCTGGGAAGGTTTGCTTTGCTGAAGGACAAACACCACCACTGACAGGATCACCAACAGGATCACCAGACAGCCCAGTGCTGCCCCTCTGCCCCACTCCTGTCCCAGCCTGGCGTGCCTTCAAGCCCTAAAAAGGGGACCTGGATCCTCTGGGCTTGCAAGACCCTTTAGGAGGCACCAACATTCATTAATTTAAGCTCAGTCGAAGGCTGCTGTAGACACTGGTGTGAAATCACCACTTTTATTTAGCTCGCTGCTTAGGTAGGATTGTTCTAAAGTGCACTTCAGCCCCGTTCTCTTATATATCTTGCAGTCCTAAAAGTAACAATTCTGTCACCTCTGGAGCCATTTCTCTGCTGTTTGTAGCCTTGCTGGAGCTTCAGTGTTTAGCTGGAGGGCTTCATCTCCTTCAGACAGCCACCTGTCAATTATCCATCCCCTCCATAAATAAAATAAATGGCTGGTGGCTTTTCTTATACCCATAAAAAGTCGTTCTCCCTCTGTGTTTGCAGTAAAGCTGGTGGCACCATGCTAGGAGGAGGCAAACAGATTTTTCCAGGGAGTTTAATACCTGGCTCCAGCACTGTGGTTTGGGCTTTCTTTCAAGCTGAAATTCAACCAGGGCCCTTCACACTGCCGCCTTTATGCTGGAGCTGCTCTGAGGTGTGTTTCCATTCTGGTAAACACTCACAGTTTTGGGGCTGCTCTTGGATAAGTTATTGCCCAGAGAAGCTGTGGCTGCCCCTGGAAGTGTCCAAGGCCAGGTTGGACAGGACTTGGGGCAACCTGGGACAGTGGAAGGTATCCTTGCTTATGGCAGGGGGTGGAATGAGATGAGCTTTAAGGTCTCTTCCAACCCAGACCATTCTGGGATTTTATGTCTGCTGACCTGGACAGTGGTGAGACCCCATCGTGGTTGTCAGACGAGCAGGACAAGTGCTCTCCTCAAAGTGGTCTGTTTAAAATTCTCTTCTCCTTCTTCCATTCGCTCCAGACCTGGCATCCTCAGGGAAAACTCTCATCCCACTTCTCCTGCACTCTTTCCTTCCCAGGTTAGAGCTTTTCCCAGCTGGGTTTGCAGGCCGGACACACTCTCAAAGTCAAGGCGAGAAAAATAACACACTGGAAGCGCTGGAGCTCCAGGCCTGGCTTTTTAAAGATGAATATTCCGCAGAGAAATTACTCATTGTTTTTTGTGGCTCTTTTACAGAGACAGAGAAAGAAAAGAAACTGATGTAATAGGAGATATTAGCCAAGACATCTGACTAAGGCACCTCACTCCCCATCCACCACATCCAGCCCGCTTGGAACTTCTGCTGCCAGCCCCAGCCTGGGCTCTGCTCCTGATGGGGCACAGACGGGGCTGGACCCCCAGCCTGGCGGGGTCTGCAAGAGCCACCGCAAAATCAGCCTCTGAACCCACCCCACAGGGGAACCAGAGGAAGCTGGGGAGCGCCACCAGCCTGCAGCCAGGCTTGGAAGGGACCTTGGCTCTCTGCTGGGCCCTTTGCCACCAGCCTGTCCTTCCCTGTGCTACCGAGAGTGCCCGGTAGCCAGCAAGGCCACAGCTCCTGAGTCATCCCCATCCAGCCCTCCCCAGCTCCAGCTCCCATCCATCCCCATGACGCACATGTGGGAGGGGACATTTTATATATATATATATCTGTATTTTTACTGCAGCCAGTGCCCCTGTTCCTGAGGACAGAGGAATTATTACCCACTGCTTTCATGGTATAATAAAGAGCATGTGTTGTGCCCTGCATAAATTTAGCTTCTGAGCTGATGAGCGAGAAGATTTTTCCCCTTCTCTGCCCCAGACTGTGCAGATGAGTGCTCACATTTATCCAGCACAGGGGTGGGAGGGGATGGCTGGGTGAGAAGTGGGGACAAGGCACACACGTGCACACACAGGGACACACGGCCCCGTGCATACTGAGCTACAAAAACACTGCAGCTCTCTAAATCTACCCAGCAATCCCGTGCTAATCTCCTCAGTTGCAGTCCCAGATATAACTCGGGGACAATAAATAAACTAGCAGTAGTTAAATAAGTTCAACTTCTTAACCTTCGCGTGGATCAATCGCCACGTTATTTCATTTTTCCCTTGTTTCCCTCCGTCCCCCATGTCTTGTTCCCTGCTTCTCCCTCCCTGTTGGCTCCAGGGACAGCAGGGCACAGCAGCTGGGTGAGCAGGTAGCTGGAAGCAGAGGAGAAAGACCCAGATCTCTGAAAAAAAGAAATCACCAACCACTTCCTTTCTGAAACGTGGGGTTGTTGCTTCCTGCTCTGCATCCCAGATCTCAAGAGGTCCCACCTCCAGGAGGACTGACGCCCTCAGGGTGCAGGAGTTTAAAAATTTTGGGTTAAAAAGCTCTGGCCGTGGCTCCTGCTTGTAAATCCCACTCTGCCAGTTGGGAGTGAGATGGGCCATGGATGTGAGATCTGTAAAATACCTCGTCCAGCATGTGCTAGAAGAGAGTTTCCCATGTCTTCCTGCCCCTCAGCATGACTCACGTGCTGCTGTGACACAGATTGGTGGGGAAAGTGTGATGCTGGTACCCAGCAGATGCCACGCTGGAAGGGGACAGTCCCAGCTGCACTGCTCAGCACATCCTCCTGCTTTATTACCCATCCCGGTAGGAATAAGTCTTTCCTCCCAGCTGGACTTGCTGTTCCCTCAAGAATGATGCCTTGCTGCTGCTTTTTGAACAGGCCATAGTTTTTTAGGTCTTTTTCAAGGTGGTCAGTACAGCCACCATCCCGCTTTGCCAAAATCCTGGGAGGGTTTTTTTACTCTGAGCTGGGAAAAAGAAGCTGTTTTCCAGACTCCCGCCCTCGGAGGATGAGTCGGAGGAAATTAGCAATGATGCACCACTGAAAAAATCAAATTGTTCAAGCAACTTCAAAGCTGAGCCAGTCTGGAGACATCTGCACACCACATGCCAGGAGCAGTGAAACACCAATAAATCCTTGCAGGCTGGCACCGAGGGAAGGAAGCTCGAGCACTGCTCAACCCAACTGGGGAACCTCCCAGTGCTTCTGTTCTGAGGTGCCTGAAGGGACTCAGTGGAAAGGAGAGAGAGTTGAGGGAAGTGAAGGAAGAATAACAATTTTTGGGGGAAATGCTGAGCTACACAAGTTCGTAGAATCACAGAATGGTTTGGGTGGGAAGGGACCTGAAAGATCCTGTTCCAAACCCTGCCGGGGCAGGGACACCTTCCAGTAGCCCAGGTTGCTCCAAGACCTGTCCAGCCTGGCCCTGGACACTTCCAGGGATCCAGGGGCAGCCACAGCTTCTCTGGGCAACCTGTGCCAGGGCCTCACCACAGTTACCTTCATTTTGGACGAGGTTATTGCTCCAGTTTCCAGAATGTGGTGACCATTGAAGTCTATTTTCTGACTGAAACCCAAAATCATTAGGCCAAATCTAATGAAAACCTTTCTAAAATTGGAAGGCAACCGTGAATTAAAATGCCTGAGAAAAACAGAGGCGAGAGTCCAATTTTATTTCTAGAGAAAAGGCTGGTTTTAAAATAAAAATAAAAGAACCTTGCCAGGTGAGAAATGTCCATCCCCTTTAGCAGAGATCAATAACACGACAGGATCAGTCGCTCAGGCCGGCTGATCTGTGGCTGTTTGCAAAAGGCTTTCGCTCTGCCCATGGAGCTCAGAGTAAAAAACTTTACAGTGTTCAAAGAAAACAACCCAAAATCAAAGGTCCAGCAGCTTCTCATCCAAATGGCCACAAGATCGTGCGTGGTGGAGGAGGAGGTGTCAACCCAAGTGGGAAAATCCCACTGTACCTGAGCAACATGGGAGCTTTGCCATCAGCTCCAATAGAGGCAGGAATTATTCACTGTGTTTTTCTGAACTTCTGTGTCATCCTTAATTCCATCCCACTGGATTTTGTGGTTGAGGAAACGCCAGGCCTGGAGCAAGGCAGTTGTAGGAAAACTTTAGGTCCACATTTAGTAAGCACAAATATCCCCTCATGAAAATCCATGTCGGTGTGATGGGTGGATTCCTCCACCTTCAAGACTGGGATGGATTCTTCCACCTTCTCCAGGCTGGGATGACAGGAATGCTGTGGATGGGTTCCCTTGCTGGGAATTCCCACACTGACAGGTGCCACACTCCATCCCCAGTGCCCACAAACTGGGTGAAGCCCCATCTCCCCACCTCCCCACCCAGCTCCAGTCATCCCATGGCCCCACAGCAGACATTGCCTTCTCCAAGGAAAAATTAGGGTCAAGCATAGTTTGAACACCATGACCAGCCCCGTGGTCCTTGTTTATGAAAAGGGCTCCTGCTCTTCAGGCACAGAAATTCAAATAAATCAAAATCTACACTCAGTGTCTGAAATATCCATCAGCTGTGGAGCAAGGAAACAGAGGGAAGGAGCAGGGTTAGGGCTGGCCCACAGCAGAGGAACAGAGACGTGAGAACAGAGCCTGGTGCCTGCCTTTCCTCTGAGAGAGGAGTTTCACATAGACCTGAAACCAGATTTTCAGAGCAGGGAGTTTGCAGAAGTGCTCCAGTGTGGGGGGACTCCCGTGGGGATGCTTGAGACCAGACTTTCCTAAAGTGCTCACCTGACCTGCTGCTCTTTTTGGAAAATCTGACACGCAGAGCAGATATCTCTAGACACTGCTGTCTCATATAGGTATGGCTGACTCAGATAAATATATAAATATATATGTGAGTGGCTTAACACACTTCTCTTTCTTCCTCCTCTCTCCCCCCAAGTTTTGCATGTCTGAAGCTGTTTCAGATAAAAGATACTCAAAAATGAAAATGCGTTTGGGATGTCTGGGAACTGAAGAAGTCAGACTGCGAGAAAACCAGACAGGGTTAGAGCCCAAAAATCCCTGTCTCCTGCCAGGAATCTCAACCCACTGCTGGCTGCAGGTTGAGGCTCCGTGTGCTCGGCAGCCGGGGTTTTTTCCAAAGTGTATTCCATCAGCAGTAATGGGTCTTTCCTCATAAGCTCTGTTTTCATAGTAAATCTTCAGTCTTACATTGCATTACAGAGTTCAGCTGCTGCTAATCCTTAAAAACAATTCATTTCCAACTGCAAAGTGCAATAAAGAAAGGATAATCACTATTAATATTAGTTATTGTTATTGATTTCAGCTTTAAAGAATTGATTTTCAGTCCTGGCTGCATTTATGAGTCTCTTTGCTGAAGATGCATATACAGACCCACCACTATTTTTAGATCCTTGCCCCAGCTCCAGGAGGAAGAGGATGGAGAAGGCAAGGGAAAGACCTCATGGGGAAGATCCTGATGGGTGTGGGAGGGCATCTCCACGTGGCTTCACGTGCACACGTGGAGGAAAATACGGAGATTAAAAGGAAAATTATCAGTGCTTTCTTCCCTGCAATATCAGGGAGTCCTCCCAGTCCTTCATGAGCCGTAAATTCAGCTTTACCCTGTGCCACTGAGTCTTGCTTTGCCTGGAGTTCTCCTGCCTGACATTTCTCCCCACTCCACCCACAGTTTTCTTGCTAAAGATAACATTAAAATATAAATAAAACGCTTTCAGTGGAAGTGACCCTTTCCTGTGGGGGGCTCAACCCTCTGGGGATGCTCAGCATCCTCCACTGAGCAAATCTGAGCAAAGGCCCCAAAACAGGCAATGATCCCAGGATGGGATGAGATTCCTGGGAGGATAATCTGGGCAGGAGCTCAGGGATGGGATGAGGATGGGCAGCTGGGAAATATTTTGTGGTTGAAGCAGATGCCCAGGAAGGCATGCTGAGAAGAGAGAGTAAAGGTTTCGCTTCCTTATTTTTAAGGCAAGAAGGGGGTTGGGTTTTTTGAATCAACGTCTTATTTCAAGAAGTCACTAAAGTTCTGTCTCAAGGGCATAAAAATATTGAGAACCTCAAAAGCAGAAGGAAGGGGGTTGGTTTTTTAGGCCACCAAAATGTTTCAGTGGGCTTGGACTGAAAAAGTTTCCAACATATTGCTTGGGAAGAAATTTTGGAAATTTTTTTTGCAATTCCAGTCACCCTGCAGCAAACACTTCTTTCCCCCAGTTGTTTGGAAATGGCAGTATATATACAAAATTCCATATATAGCTCTATTTTCTCTGAGCTTTAAAAGCTCTCCCTCTAGATAGTTTGAATATA
Organism: Cnemophilus loriae; assembly: GCA_013397755.1. Taxonomy (NCBI): domain Eukaryota; kingdom Metazoa; phylum Chordata; class Aves; order Passeriformes; family Corvidae; genus Cnemophilus; species Cnemophilus loriae. The sequence goes on from VZTF01007403.1 coordinate 139,867, forward strand.
ATCTGGTGAGGATGTGGGAATGAAACTGGGATAAAAACCCTTAGCCAAGCCTGCAAAATAATTAAATGAGCGTTTAACCAAGATCATTATTTTCCACAGTTTTATTTATATGCAAGATTGGATACAATGGTCTGGAATATTGTTCCACGCTATTACTGTGCTATAAATTATTCGAGCAAAGCACAGCAAGGCATCATAATGCAATATATTTTTATAGTGCCATAAAGTAATTACGCACCAGACAACAAAATCCTACAGAAGTGACATATTTTATGCTTAAATTATAATTACATTAAAAGCGTCTCTTCCATTTGATGTTTATGGAGCGCACACAACGGCTGTCGGGAGGCCTGGGAACAAAGGGGATCTCTCACAGAGAGCTGGGCTGGGCCAGGGAGATGCAGCTGGGGAATATTCCTTGGATTTTGGCGTTTTCAGAGTATTTCTGACAGTTTTGGCTGTGTCTCAGCAGCCCAGCTCAGAGTAACACGAAACATGCCCAGTGCCTCGGGTTAGGCCTAGGGATACAGGCCCACCTAGGAAAAACAATGCAATCTAATGGTGTTCCAAGAATTGGGCTGGGTTTTTCCCTTTTTTTCACCTCCCCCGGACATGAGGGATGAGTGAATTACCCAAATTAACATTTGTACCCCCACAGATTTCAGCTACAGGGAAATACAACAACCTCCCTCAAGAGCGGCCTCAAATCATCTTCTTCCATCACCATTTTTCTACAAATCTTGTGGTGTTCTGGGCATAAATTCAGTCCAGAAGTGGGAACAACACCCCAAAAATTGCACTTAGAGCAAAGGGTGGGAAGAGCCTGGAAAAATAAAGAGTTCTTTGGTGGGAAGAGCCCAGAGCCGTGGCTTTTTCGCCTCACAGAGGATGCAGCCTGCAGGAAACCTCTCCAAATGGGGCCTAGAGATTTTTCCTCATGGATGGTGCCTGGTTTGGGTTAAAACCAACCAAAAAGGTCGGGTCGGTGATGCAGAGAGAGGTTGTTAATCCAGGGAAGCTGCAGGAGGAGCGAGGCGAGCCATGAGGAAGGGATGGTCCCATGGTTTTCCTCAAGCCAGGAGCTCCTTCCAGGAGCTTCCCCAGAGGGTGGGAAAGGGGCAGCTCTGCAGTGGGGACGTGTGGCAGCAGATCCCCACCTCAGGAGGGCTCAGCATGTGCAAAGCAGTTGTTTCTGGCAGGGGAATAATGGCTCGAGCCTGCAAGGAAATGGCTTCTGCGGTTGCAGCCCAGCTTTTCCTGGAAAGTGCCCAGCTCCCACCCCGCAGCTCTCGGCTCTTCCTGCGTGACTCACGCCGTGCAGGCTCCCGAGGGTGGGCGTTTGACACCCTTTAGAGGCGGTGACATCCTCCTAGAAGTGTGACAGAGACCGTAACCGGCAAGACAACAAAGGGGCAGCAGTCAGGATGGAGGACTGGGCCCCGGCTCTGCAGGCCTGGGTTTGCTCCCCCCGCGTTCTGCCACCTTTAGGAGATGCTTTGCTGCTGCGTGCCTCAGTTTCCCCATCCGTGTGGGAGCTGTGCACGAAGGGAAGGAGGCCAGGAGCAGTTGTGAGCCAATAACGCTGTGCAAACACTGCCACACTCAGGAGCGGGGTGAAGATACACAGAGTGCCCTTCCAGAGGCACCCAAACCTACAAAACCTGTGCTATGAACGAGGGCAGCTGAAGGCCCTGGGAAGGCTGCATTGGCCTGTCTCCATTTCTGAGCCCCCCACATTAACTAACTAACTAACCAACTAACCTATCTGTTTAGCTATCTACTCTCTATTTCTCTATCTGTCCACCCCCTGCATGCAGAATGGCCCCGCTCTTCCAGAGCTGACACCCTTCAGAACAAATCCATCCTGAGAGTTGGTGTTTTGCTAGAGAAAGGTCACTTCAGCTGTTTGTGAGAGAGCTGAGGCCGACTCAATATCCTTCCTGTCCTGACATCCTCTTCCACGCCGAAGCCCTTTCTGGAAGCACACAGAGGAAAAGCACAGAACAATATCTGCCTTTACTTCCCCCTCCTGGGCTATATCCTTCAATGTCCCACTATCCAGGGGTTCTGCTCCATGCTGGAAGAAGGAATGGTTCTTAAATCATGTCTACACATGGCTGCTCCCCTGGTTTGCCCAACAAACAGCGAGGTCTCCTGGCGTGTGGGAGCAGCCCTTAAATTCAGCAACCCAGAGAGCTCAGAGCAGAGCAGGGATGGTTTGAAAGTCTTTCCTGGCTGCTGTGGTTTCTCTTCTCCTGGATGACATGCCCAGACAAAGTGACAAGACCTGCACAAACTCTGTCAGCCTCATGGTGCTTCCTCCAGCAGCGAGCTCTTCTTGCGAGCTTCCTCCAAGAGAAAGAGCAGCAGAGATGCTGCAGGCTCTGCTGGGAGAGGAGAGGGCAGGGGTTAAATTCAGGCCTTGGAGAGCTGAAATATTCCAAACATAAGGCGGATGTGGCACTTCCCAGACTGCATGTAAATCAGAGACACATGCTCCCTCCGCTATGGCAGCACATGTGCGCTGTTTATTTGGAGGACCCACACTGCCACTTATTTTTGTTTCCACCCAGTCAGGACTGGAAGGAGTTTGCTCCAGCCCTCCATGGCAAAAATACCACAGGGTCTCTCTTCCCCCAGGACTGAGGGCATGAGAGCTACCTTCAATTTCTTGACCAAAAGAACTCAGTGTTGCCCTTTTGAGATGAGCTCCAGATCTCCCACCAGCCCTGGAGCTTTCTCTCCCTCTGAACCCAGCCAGGAGCAACTCAACATCAGGAAACAATTCCAGGGACTGTTCCACATTAGCCACAATCCAATTATTATGCACAGCCTGATGATGTCTTCCCACACTCCTTCCCTGGCCATGGCAATGCCATCGATGGCATTGGGCAGGTTGGGGGTGATCAGCTCAGGGACAGCCTGGACAGTGCAGCCCAGGGACAGTGGCAGCAGGGGAAGGGACATGGCAAGGTGTGTTCTTCTGGCTGTTTGCACAAGCCCAAGTTTGCCCCAGTGCTGGCAGCAGCATCCTGGGGGTGAAGTCCAGTGCTACGCTGTCAGTGGGCAAAGGACACGGGCACTGTGGAGACCTTTAAGCAGCCAGATGATCAAAGAGAACAAATGTCCCTGGAGGACAGACTTACAGAGCCAGGGTGAGAAAGGGTTTCGTGCCCTGGGCATAGGCAATGCCCTGAGAAACTCTCCAGTGCAGCAGTGCTCAGAGCTGGCTGCAAGGCTGCTCCAACTTCCCTGTTGGGTGTCTCTGCTGGGTATTTTGCAAGAAGAAACTCTTTTCTGGCTCAAACCAGCACTGGCTTCAAGCCAGGACCTGTGGCTGTGGTCAAGGCAGGGCTGAGGCACCACTAACAAGCCCAGCTCGCTGTGCATCAGCCCCCACACAGCTCCGACTGCTCAGTGTGACTTTCGAGGCTTCATCTCCTCCTCCATGTCGCCCTGGCTCCTTTTGTGCCCAATTTCAATTTATTTCTTCCTTGAATGCGCTCCTTTGCTCAGCGCCCAGCCCAGGCCAGGCCAGGCTCCCCGCAGGGATCACAATACAGATTACAGCGATCTGCAAACAGGATTTGGGGTCCTGGGAAAGGTCCTCCCTGCCATCCCTCCTTGCCTCTTCACTCTGAGCCCTGCACTGGTGAGGCAGGAGGCAGCACTGCAGGCGCTGCCTTTCCCCAGGGTTATTGCTCTGCTCGGCTGGTTGGAGTCGCTTACCCTCGGAACCCCCGGCACCACGGCAGCACTCCAGGCGTGCAGTAATCCCTCAGGAGAGCAGCATCTGCTGGATCCCCCCTGGAAGGGTGTATTTCTGTCTAGCAGCTCCCATATGACTGGAGCAGAGAGCGAGGGCTGGGCCAGCTCGGCGTGGAAGTGGCCTTGTGTCACCCAGGAGAGGCTGGGCCCCCGCTGTCCCCATCAGCCAGATGTGACTTGTCCAGTGATGCGTGAGTGTCTGGGCTTGAGCTTTCTTGGTTTTCCTTCCTTCTCAGTGCCCCCAGCTGATGGCAGGAGCTGGAGGAGGCAGCTGAGATGCCGGGGATGAAATCTGCTGTCCCCTGGCACGCAAGCCCTGTGTCCCCAGTGACAGATTCACCCTGACCCATCTCTCCCCTGCGACACCGGGAGCTGCCGGGTTCCCAGACATCTCAGTGACTTTTGGTACCGAGCCATGCACAAACATCCTCCTCTGATGCAAGGAGGGCACAGAAGACAGAAAATGAACCTGGATCCAACATCTGGTCATCTGGTTCTCCCCGGTCCCAAAGGGATGGAGGAACTGGTGTAACTGGTCAATTTAACAGGTGAGAGGCTCACACTGGGCAGGTACAGGCACCAAAAGCCACTATGGAAAGGATGCAGCAAGAGTATTTGAGGCCATACACCAGCTTGGTTTTCCCTGCTGGATTCAGACTGAGGTGTTGCTGCCTGTTGAACCTATGACTGATGAAAAGGACCCACCTGGAGCAGCCCTCACTGCATTTTTTGGCTCTGTGATGCCCATACCCACCCCACAGCCAAAGCTCCCAGACAAATCAAGAGTTTGGAGCTGCTGGGGCTTGCCCAGCTGGAGGGGGTGTTTGTGAACCCACTCACAGCATCACAGCACGGGGAAAACAGCCAAAGGGGACTGGGGGAGACAAAAAATCCAAAACACAAACAGAGCTGGGAGGGAGGGAGGGGAGGGGTCCTTGCTTTTCACGCCCAGGTGAGGCAAGGCAGGGAGGAGGAATGTTTTCCTCTGGCTCCACCAGGCCCTGAGCGCCTGGCGGGGCTGGCCTCACCCCTGAGAGCGCACTCCCTGCTGTGGCACCTCACCCTGATCCCCCTCGGAAGGCAGCAGCTCTGGGGAGAGAGGAGCAGAGGTTCCCCACTCTGCAGCCTCCTCCATCCCGGGGAGCTCTGGAAACTTCCCTGCCCAGCCAGGAGCGGTTCCGCGAAACCTGGCAAAGGCACAGGCGATGCTTCCCTCCCACTCCACACAAATCAGCCTTTATCTCCTGGCTAAGTGGGCAAGAGGTGCCTCTTCCGAGGCTGATGAGAGCCGGGAGAGTGAGGCATGGAACGGGCAGCACCTACAATGGCTCTTTGTGACGGGGCTGAGCAAGGCTGGGCGAGCCGAACAGGTTTGCTTCACAAAGACCAAAATCCTCCCAGGAGCAATTACCAGGGGATCTGAGGGTAAGAAAATCCCCAGCTGCCTCTGGCCCCTGTAATTTGGATGTGAGGACAGGCCGACCTGTGAGGACACAGGTAACGGGGTGAGAACCGTTCAGGGATGGCTCCCGGGGACGCTGCCGGAGGTGGAACTGCTGATCAAAAATCCTGCACGGCCAGGCAGCTCCCCATGGAAATGAGAGGTGGGGAAGGACTAACTCCTGCTTAATTTGGAGCTGGAAAAGATCACACTCCCTTAGATGGCTTGGAAGCATATTGATCTGACTGTCGTGGTCCCAGGCTGTCGTGCCATGTCAAAACAAGACGTTTTGATCAGACTGAAGCAAAGGAAATGTTGAATTTTCCCTTCAGGAAAAGAATTCCCAGGCCTGTGAATTTCATCCTGGCTTGAGATTGCCCTGCTTCAGCATTTCTCATGGGACAGGGGGGTTTTATTCTTTTTACCAAGCTCTTGTCCTCAAGACCTTCTTCTGAAATTCTGGACGTAGTCTTCCCAGAGGGGTCAGGTTTATTCATAACTGAGGAGGCCAGAAGGCCTTTTAAGCAATATTGTAATTATAACTGAAATGTCCAGAGACTCCAGAGAGAGCAGAGGCTGAAGATGAGCACAGAATGCCTCAGGACCCTTGCGGAAATGAGGAGATCTGGCACACGGGTTTGGACAGCCACGGATATGCCATGGAAGCCCTCATTAGTGTTGTTCTACATTATGTTTATGGCCGTAATACCAAGACAGAGCTCCCACAGGGAGACCGTACAGGAGCCTCACAACAAACGGTGGTGAATGGAGAAACATCTCCCACCTGCTGCTGTCAAAGGCTTTTTCTCCTCTAAATGCAGCAACGCAGACTCAGAGACTGAGCCCAGGCACTGCAGCTCGGCAGCTTTAGCCCACAGACACATCCTGAGTCACGGGATGGGTTTCTATTCCTGTTTTCTGTGCCTTTGCAGGCCAGTTTGGTGTGAGATTGTGTCACCCACACTCGCACAGACGTCTGTGTTGAGGCACTTCTCGGCCCTGCCACCTCCATCTCCTGCTGTGCCGGAGGTTTCCACCTCCACGTGCCTGCACAGAGCAGAACGAGCTGCACAGCCACATCCAAGGCTGGCTCAGGTTGGTGCCAGCCTGCAGGAACACGCTCCAAAGCATGGCATCTCTTGATGGGAATCCAGAGCAGACAGTTTCCAGAACACGCCCGCCCCTTTCGGCATCAGTCCCCAAATTTTGGTCCTTCAACCACCCACACCCGTGAAACACATTCCCAAGTCCCCTTCCCACCTGCTGTACCTGAGACTGGCACGACCTCAGGAGTAAACCCGTGGGCTGGGATTCTGCTTGCTGTTAATAACCCACTCACAGCCCAGAAATGGGATCAGCTTTTGCTCATGGCATCAGATCCACCACTGGTTCCCAAGAGTTTTGTGGCCTCTTCAATCCCTTGTTGACCTAAGTGCTCATAAAGGGCTAAGAGATATTTGGACACAAGTAAGACCCCACTCCAGCAATGTCAAGAACCAGCTTCGCTCTGAAACCTGCTGAACCTTCTTTTCTGCCTCACTCCTTCCAAGACCATTCCAGGTGACCTTTTGCAGATCGTTTTTCCCACCCACCAGAAGCCAGCACCGATGCTTAAGTCTTTGCAAAGTGCTTGGAGTTCTACAAACTGCCCAGTGCTGGTGGAAAGGCAAATGTTGAAAGCAGGGCTTGGGCTCTGTTTGGCCCAAAAACTGCAGCTGAATGTTTGGATTTTGATTTGGCCACTCATACAACAATCAGTTAAAGTTTAAGCAATGTCCAGAAGTCCAGTTGGCTCCTGTGAGGCCAAAGGACACATCTGAAGTGAGGTGTGGGGTTAAATCAGGATTTCCAGTGGAGTCTAATTGAGTTAAGCGATCAGCTCCCAGGATATGCCTGAATCCCTTCATCTTTTCCAAAAACAAGATGTGAAGATGAGGTTGCTTCACCTGGATAAAGACTTGAAGGGTTTTATGCCCAGCTTGTCTTTCCCAAAACATCATGTTTGCCATTGAAGGGAGCCATTCAGGAAATTAATGACTCCAAACTTCCACAAATGTTGAAGCCATGTAAACAGGGACAGTGCCCAACAGTGCCACTCCTTTTGTGTCAGTGGCTCATCGCTGACAATGATGGAACAGCTCCTGATCCCACGGTGACACCAGAAGTGCCTCGTGATTTTGCAGAGCTTTTGAGAACTCGAGTTCTCTTCTGTTTAAATAATCCTCACCTTAAAAATGAGGCTGTGGAGAATTCACTGCAAATCCCTTTGCATTTCCTTAGCGCTGAGGAAACGAGTGAGATCAACTTCAAACTCGCAGCGAGCTTGCCCTGCCAGAAATATTTGTGCTTGGACCAGCAAAGCCAACCTTCCCAGGCTGGCTTGGGAGAGCAGACGCTTTGTTGTTTGGCTCCAAGGGAAAATGTTGCCAGCTGCCAGCATTTAAACCAGCAGTGCTGCTGCTGCTGCTGAGCACGAAAACAGCCGGGCAAGACAGTGTGATGGGCAGACAGAAGGGAAGAAAGGAGGGCATGGGCTCGGCACAGAAACCACCACGCCGAGAAACCCAGCTGTGACACAGAGCTGGGGCGTGCCTGGGGTGAAGCCAGATGAGATCAGGAAATTGGGATTGTTTGCTTCTTATTGCTGCCATCCTTCACCCATTTGTCCTAGGAAATGGGGCAAGAGCTTCTAATATCCTGCTGGTGCCATTTCTTGTCACTGCCTGCCCCTGCCCCTGGTCTGACAGCCCTGATCCAAGGGGTGACCATGGATATTGCACTGGGAGGATGACTCAGTCCCACTGAGGATAAACTTGAATTACTTTGAGATGATCATGTTTTTTCACAGGGTCCATCGCTGTGATTGCTCCCACATCACACCCTCATCCTCCCTGCCTTTTTCCCACTCTCCTCGGCATTTCCAGAAGAAGCAGCAAGATGAAAGCAGATGTTGGCAGCTCTCAAGGCTTCTCTTTCTGAGCCAGGCAAAAGTGACTTTGGTTTTCCATGCTGCTCCAGCAGAATGTTCTGACTGAGTGCATGAGTGGATATGGATTTATGGGGAATTTACCCAACGAGTTGGGAGCTGTAGAGTCATATATACATATATAAAATTCTGTTTCAAGTCAGTATCCCCGGACTGTTCTTCATAAAACCAAGAATTTACACAAGCAAAAAAGAATTAACATCAGCGTGTTCCCCACAAATAGAAAGTTCCACAGAGTTTGGGTTTTGTGGGCGTACATTTCAAAATCTGCCCACAAATGTTTTCTGTCTTAAACACCTCAAAAACTTCCCAGTGAAAAGTGACAGAATGTATCTCTCTGCAGTCAGAAATGGGATTGCATCACGTACAGACACAATCAGGCTGGTTTTCAGCTAATTAGCTCTGATCCAAACAGCAGCACTGCTTGAACAAAGCTGTAAGGGACCCAGGGCAAGTTTCATGATCAGCAGGTCTGTGGAGGTTAGAATTAGATGATCTTTTAGGTCCCTTCCAGCCCAAATCATTTTATTATTTATTATCAATCCATGCCAGAGGGGCTGGAGTTCCCTGGAAGGCCATGTTGATGCCACTTTGAACATTTCCATGTACTCCAGGGAAAATTCTTCGAGGTCCCCAGACGTTAAAATATGAGTTGGGAAAATATTCCGAATTTCTTTGCAATAGTGGGAAAAAAAATTCAAACTTAAATCTGGAGTGTTCTCCTACATTTGAAATAAGAGCTTTAAATTGCATTTTATTTTAAGGGACGTTGCAATTTTATATTTATTTGCATTCTATGATGACATGAAAGGCAAGAGTGGTTCCTGCAAGCTGGAGGCTCCTGGTGCTGATGAAGTTTGAAGGAGCTGCTCAGTGCAGGGAGTTGTGCTGGGTTTGGGATCAGTGCAGCAGCAGCCTCCCAGTGCTTCCATAGCCAGCTAATATGAAGGAAAAGCTCCCCGCTGTCTCCAGCCGATTGTAATTCAATTGTAAAAAAAATTTGCTCCAGGTGGCAATTTGGCATCTGCTTCCATTTCTCCCTGCGGTGAGGGATTGCAGGCACCGCTAACGAGGGGCTAATTTTGCACACAGTGGGCCAGATCCTCGGCTCCTGCAGAGCACAGGGAACACCGTGGAATGGGAAGCAGCTCATTCCAGCCGAGGGGATGAGCCCTGGGACTCGGTCCTTCCACTCCCGGTTGCGACAGCAGCTCGAAGCTGTGAGTTTTGGGCTGCAGCCTGGGACTGGCCCTGGGGTTGCTGTTTGCATCCGCAGCCTCTTTAAACATTCTCGTGCCGTGTTATCTCTCTGGAATTCCAGAGTGCTGAGTCCCGGCCTCAAGCAGCCAGAGGAATTTGCTCCCCAAGCATTAATGCCTTCTTCTTCCCCAGCAGGATCCCCTGGGATGGCTCCTGTTGTGCAATGAGGGTGAGCTGGTGTCCCGCCAGGCCCCAGAGCCGGGTTTGGGCTTGGTCACCTCAGCCAGCTCTGGCACGTGAGCTGGGTGACGGGACCATCATGATCCATGGTGGGACTGGGACAAGCCCAGGGTGAAGAAGGGCTGCAGGACTGGGCATTGCTGAAGGGCAGCAGCCTCCTCCACCCCTTCCACTCCAGGAGCATCCAGGTTTGCATCAACCCATCCAGAGGCAGAGCTGGGACCTGGTCTGGAGGAGATGCACCACATCCTAGATCCTCACTCCTGTTATTCCCACTGATTCTGAGCACAAAAGAAGAGGCTTCTCCACTCAGCTGCGGGACTCCTCACTGCAGCAGAATTCCCGCCTGGACTGAGCTCACAAGGAGTAATTTGAAGCTGTACATACGCAAGAGCAATAGTTTAAAAAACAGAGATGCGGGGAAGAGATAGAAAAGCTTCTGGATGAAAACCAGGCAAATTCCTTGAGTTTGGAGGAGGCTCATCCACATCTTCTTACTGCAGGGGTTTCTGTCACTCCTGCTGCCGCTGCTGTTAGTGCAGAAAGGCCGTGGGACAAACAGGGCTGTGGGGCTGGCGAATCATCCTGGGTGAGCTCCGAAGGAGCCAGCAAGCTTTCACAGAGTCTTTTTGATGACAAGAGCGTTGTGCTGACAAAACAGCCCATTTTCCCCAGCCTAACCCCCTCGTTATCAGCCCTTCGTTACAGGAGTGTTGGCTGACACGGCGGCGCGGCAGACGAGGATTATTAAGTTGTTGACAGAGAGCTCATCCACTCCGAACAGTTATCGTGGCAGGGAGCATCCAGCGTGCAGGCAGCTCCTGACAGGCTCTCTCATCAGCCAGATGTCCTGTGTGGGGGAGCCTCCTCGAGTCTCACACCCCGTTTTCCCCTCTTATTGTATTTAAATGAGTCTCCCAGCGGCGTTATGGTTGATTAGCCCTGCAGAGCGATTTATGGGGACACTGCCATAAATAGTCCTGGAAATGGTTCTTAGCTGTCCCTCCAGGTGAGTCCCTCTCTGCAAGGAGGTAGGAAAGGGATCTACTTGGGAGAATGCTGCTATGATTGCTCTCCTAATGGCCAGGGAGGGGAAGGAGGAGCACGAGACCTTCATGGATGGGGAAAACCAGACCAAGGCCAGAACTTCGCCTTGCCAAGACCTCCGTTGCTTTAATGATTTCGGTATAAGGCTACTGATGGCACCAAGTGGCTAAAAGCCATGCCAAAGGCCGGGATTAGAAAGCCAAAGCACTGTTCAGTGCTTTATTTCTGAGCTCAATAAATGTATCCCCTCCTGGAAATGCTGCTCAATGTTAACAGGATTAGTGGGCCTGCTCATCCATCTGGGCAACCTCTCAGAGCAGGGTAGGAAGGAAGGAGGTGGGAAGGATAGAAAAAAGGAGGATGGAGGCTGGTGAAATGTCCTTAATCCTGCTCCTCTGCCCGCTGGGACACGGCGCTCCCTCCCCGCTGCTCTGCCATCCGGACAGCTCGATAATCACAAGGAAGCAGCAAGACCAGCCCCAACCCGCGGTGCAGCACTGCAAAACTCAAGGTTTCACTTTGATGTCTGCCTGAAAGATGAAAAGTCTTAATCAAGGCCGAGAGCGTGTTAAACAGCAGACTCTAAAATAATTGGGCACTCTGGCCTTCTTAGGTAAGTGCAAAAAGAGGGGATTATTGTGGCTTGGGTAGTCAAACGTGTACAGGCTTTATCCTGGCTGGAATAGGGCACAGGCAGAGGGAGCAGGGCAGTGCAGGCTGAGCACACCCCGCACAGGGCTTGCCAGACAATCCAATGGTCTCTCTGCTCCCAGGATCGTGCTGTTCCCTGCTCTCCCCCCGAGCTGGCTGCATTAAAGCTGTCTGGGGCAGGGCTGCCAGGCTTGGCCAGCACTTGCCTTGCCAGCCCCAAGAGCAGCTGCTTTTGCAGAGGAGATTTGTCTGCCTGGAGAGCCCAAGTCTTTGACTTCATTTCCCTCAAGCGTTTTAAAAACCTCTGCCTGCAAGGCTGAAGGACTTTAAAAAGGTTTTAAATTGGTCATTGCTGGTGGGACGGACTCCATAAAAGAATTGTCTTCTCAATGCTCTTAGGACAATGTGCAGGGAAAAAGGGACAACCATGGCATCCAGCTGAGCCCCACCACTGCAAAAAGCTGCAGAAATCAGGAAGGATGGAGAGGAGAGGGGTGAACTTACTCCTTGTGCTCAGTGCTTGAAGAGAAAACAGCAGAGCCAACATGGTAGGAGGTATCCTGGAGTTCCAGCTCAGATGATGCCATTGGGATGCTGGAGCAGGTCCCAGACGTGCCCATTTCTCATTGCAGGTTTGTGTCACCTGTGCTCCCAGCACGTCACAACCAACTCCACGTGCAACAACGACACATGAGAGTGAGTGCATCTGGCACGGGGGGTTTGTGCCACGGAAAAGGTGCTTTGCCCCTGATTGGAAAACCTAATTAGCAATTAGAGAGGAAGGAGCATCCCATCAAGTAGATTTTCAGGTTCTTTTCCAGCCCATCAGGTTTGCAGAGAGCAAGGGAGCAGCTTCTGGAGCGGCACAGGGGAACGGGGGGATGGAGAGAGGAGACGATCGTCTTTAAGAATGGAAAGGACATGAGACAAAATGTTCTTGCTCGATGTTGTAAACAAGCCTAAAGTGTTTTGAAAGACTCTGTCAATATAAATTACTGACAAACAAGACACTGGAATTGCAAAAGAGGAGTCCAGCTGGAGGAAGGCTGCTCGCAGAGTGCCTCACTGCCCACCTCAGACACTCAGTGCGGCAGCACCACTCTCCACTGCCCTCCCACATTCCTCTCTATTCTTCCCCTCTCGAACGGAGAAGAGGCATCAAGTGCTCTGAGTGAGATGAGTGCATTGAAGTATCCTCCAGCTCCAGCTACTGCAGCCCTGAGAGCCGAGGGAATTTGCCAGCAGAGCTCTCTGTGCAGCATTCCGGGACAATTCCCTGCGCAAGCCCTCCCTGTGGTGTGGGGTTTGGGAGATTCGCTCAGCAGTGTCTGTGTCCCTGCTCCTTCCCGCGGGCAGCTCGTTCCCATCCCCACAGGATGGATCAGGGAGCTCTTGGCATCCTCCATGGGGTAAATGTGTGCTCCAGCCACGGGCAGGGAGCAGCTGCTGCGCCGTAAATTCACAGCCTCTGTTACCTCGTGTTAAATTTCTCATCTGGCTGTACCTTCTCCTGGGACAGCAGCCAGAGCTCTGCAGTGGCAATGCCAGTCTCAGCTCGGCTGTGGACAGCCCAGGCAGCAACCTTGGCCAAAAAAAGCCCAAAATAGAGTAATGCTGATGTCTTACCCACAGCCTGGAGTGATTCCTGCTGCAGGTACAGTGGTGAACACTCCCTGTGTGCACTGGGGGCAGTGATGGGGACAAGTGCTCACACCCACACAGGGCGTGCTTCAGGATCATGGAATCCATAAGGCTGGAAAAGATCTCTGACATCATCAAGTCCAACCAGTACAGATTGAGGCCAAAAGTCTCTAATTTTGAGGGTGTTAACTCTTTCCCAAAGAGATCAATTGAAAAAAACCCTTTGCAGGGTTTGTTGGTCAGCTCCCAGTCCAGCCCCAGCATCAGCCTCTTCCCAGCAGGGCTCTGGTGGCAAATCTCAGGAGAATTTTTAATTATAGCAGTGGGAGTTAGGTCTTCAAAACCTCTCTGCATCTGAGCTTAAATTGCTAAAACAGCCTGGAGAAGAGAAGGCTCTGGGGAGACTTTAGAGCACCTTCCAGTGCCTGAAGGGGCTCCAAGAGATCTGGAGAGGGACTTTGGACAAGAGCCTGGAGTGACAGGACAAGGGGGAATGGCTTCAAACTGCCAAGGACAGGGTTAGATGGGATACTGGGAGGAATTCCTCCCTATGAGGTTGGTAAGTCCCTGGCACAGGGTGCCCAGAGAAGCTGTGGCTGCCCCTGGATCCCTGGAAGTGTCCAAGACCAGGCTGGACGGGGCTTGGAGCACCCTGGGACAGTGGGGATGAGATGAGCTTTAAGGTTTCTTCCCACCCGAACTATTCTGTGATTCTACAAAAACAAAGGCTCCAAAACCCACTGCAGCACCTCAAACTCTCTGTTTGCACCTCTGGCATTTCAACCTGGTACATGCTGAGTAAAACGGATGAAATAGGTGAGAAACAGGAATTTCTGCACCCAAAGACTTCCTACCAATTCCCAATACCACCCGGTGAATGGCATGAATCAGGGCTTTGCACTTTTCCCCTGCTGTTTAAAGCACAGATGTCTGAGCAGAGCTCCAGGAAGAGAGCTCTGCCTGGTGCAGAGCCACGGCTTGCACATGGGGATGCTTTAAAGCCATATGGAATTTCCAGCGGGCCCTACTGTACTTGGGCCTCGAGTTCAGAGCAAGGGGAGTCCTGGAGGGGTGGCTTTACCAGCTACGTAAATAAACTGGAGTGGGTTCGTCCACCACTGAAACACAAACACGGCTGGGGTGGCAGGAAGCCAAGCAGAGAGATAATATTTTTCTTAGATATTAGCCCAGTATGAAATCAGAGCAGAAGAATACTCAAAGAAAGCCTTGACAGGGAATAATGAGATTTTCAGGTGGGTTTTTAAAATTTTACTAGAAAGCTGAGAAAATAATGAATTCTAACCATCCTCTCTACGATTAAAGAGTCTCAGTGCTACCCCCTGGAGCAGCACGGGTAGGAAGTGCTTTTCAGAAGGATTTAGTGGTTATTTCTGCTTCTTTCTGTATTATGGGAGGCTTCAGGAGACCCAGAGCTCCTCTATCCTTTAGCAGAGGTGAGCTGGGCTGTGCCCATGGGATTGGTGCCCACCAAACCCTGCCCTGGCACAGGGTCACTGTGGAGCTGAGGGAACAGCAGGGCTGCCCTTGGACCGGGGTTTTGGGGCACATCCTGAGCCCCTCCAGGGAGGAGAAATCAAATCCAGCCCAGGATGCACGGAAGGATCGCACAGAAGGTGTTCTCCCCGTGCACATTGCTGGTGCTGAGCTAGCTCTGCCTCCCTTGGGGCTAAAAATACCTTGCTGGGACACTTGACAGTGATGCCAGGGCAGAGCTGGGGTGACAGCCTGGCTTGGGGACAGGGGAGTGGGGCAGGCGAAGGCAAAACAGGGAGAAACAACTCGTTTTTGTTTCCGCCGAGATCACAGAATGCTTTGGGATGGATGGGACCTCAAAAACCATCTCATCCCAGCCTCCCCAGCATGGGGCACCTTCCTCTAGACCAGACTGCTCCGAGGTGACACCGGCAGCGATCCCGTGCAGGGTCTGGCTCCGGGAGGAGCGTTTTGGCTGCCGCCTGTCCGTGTCAGCCGGGATGGGGAAACCTGAGCCGATGGACGGCTCGCAGGAGCAGAACTAACAAGCCAACAAATCAGGCCGCTGCCATCTCCTCCGCCCCTCTCTGTCTGGTTCAATAACAGCCGATGGGGGAGGCTCCCAGAACTGCTGAATGGCTCGATAACCAGGAGCCAAAAACATTCGAAACCGCACGTCTAAATTAATTCATCCCAAAGCATCCGCAGACAGCGAAGGGGAGGGGAGGGGGGTTGGTGAGGGAGGAGGTGGAGGAAAAGAAACAGAAGAAGGAGAAACGACTTGGCTCCTTTTCAAGCCCTTTCTAAAAATGCTGAAAGAGTTTGGCAATACTAATAAAAACCCAGTGCAGCAGTTGCCCTAATTTCTCTGAGCAACATCGCTGAGAGGCAGGCGACAGGATGGCTGTGGCATGTCAAACAAGGGATGAGAAGGAGGAGGAAAGGGTTTGGATGTCGAAGTGACTGTGGCAGGATGGACTCTGACAGGATGGATGCAGAGATCCGGGATGGCTGAGCTGCTGGAACCCCACTCGGATCCCTCCCTGCTCCATCCTTGGCCTTCCAAATCTCATCCCAGACCCCCTCCCAGGGCTGGAAGTCGCTCTCCATGCTCGTGAGAGCAGCTCCAACTGCTTCCAGAACGGCAGAGACGGATTGGAACATCGTCTGGAGGCAGCGTGCAATGTCAGCCTGCCTGCTGGGATGAGACTCAACAGAGCTCCGGCCAGAGGAGAGGAGCAGCAAAGCCGTGCACTGGTATGGGAGCGAGGGAGCCCGGCAGGCTGCCCGCCTGGATGGAGCTCCAGAGAGCAGTTTTTCCTCAAAAAGCGTGAAATCCTCACAGGAGAAAAGTTTGAGACCAACTCAACCTGGGAACCCCCTTGCAGGGAGGCGAGGGCAGAGGGTCTGCACTGAGGTTCCTGCAGGTATGGGCAGTGTGGACAGGGTTTTCTGCTGCACCATCAAAGCTGCATTTTGGGCTTAGTTTCTGATGTTTGTCACTCTGGAGCAACACTGGCAGCATGTGATGTGGTCATTCCCAGTTCATCACAGACTCTGGGGGATGCTGTGGGGTCCCTTTGAAATTGATTCATCAATTAGTGGCTTTAAACTAGAAAATAATGCCTTAAAATTGAAAGAGAGTAGGGTTAGATGGGACATTGGGAAGAAATTCTCCCTGTGAGGGTGGGGAGGCCCTGGCACAGGGTGCCCAGAGAAGCTGTGACTGCCCCTGGATCCCTGGAAGTGTCCAAGGCCCAGGATGGACAGGGTTTGGGGCAACCTGGGATAGTGGAAGGTGTCCCTGCCCAAGGCAGGGGTGGCACTGGATGAGATTTAAGGTCCCTCCCAACCCAAACCATTCTGTGATTCTATGATTCCACAATTAATTAAAACATCCCTCAAGAATTTCAAGCTCAATCCCTTAGATTTTAGGTTTCCAACACCAAACATCACGTCAGGAGTTTAGAGGACTCCATTCCAGCCTGTGGCTGGTTTTCCCAACCCTTGAACGATGGCATTTTCAGGGCAGTGGTAGACCCAGGTCCATGTTAGGGGTTGCTAAATTGAAAGGCCAACACTGCTGTTAGAAACACAGCATTTAAAGACTGCAGCCCATCAAACCACCAGCACAACCAAGGTCAAAGCCATCTTTGAGTCATCCTATCGAGTTTTACGGGGATGTGTATAAATAACTGGAGAGGCTAAAGCTAACGACTGAGTGCAAACACTCCCAGTGCTGCAGGACTTGGTGACATTCAGCCAAAAGGTCACATCTCTCACCATGCTATTTGCATTCTCCATCTACATACAGCAGGAGGAAAGCAGAGGAGCTGGAGCAGGCAGATGAATGAGCTGGAAATGCTGCCCAGCCTCTGGTTTGGACAGGAGCTTGCATTTCATTTCATCAGTTTAACAGTGAATTTAACAGGGGTGTTGGGTCTGCTACTCCCTCTGACCAAGAGTGAGGACAACGCAGTGTGTGGGGACAGCCCAGCAGAGCAAGCTGGGACACTGTGGCTGCCACATGAGACCATTCCCTGCTCCAGCTGGGACTTGCTTCCCAGGAAGATGCTCTTGTAGGGACCAGTAAAGAATGGGGCTGCTCCACCAGGGCTGCTTCATCCCAAGAGAGGGGGGTGGAGGGTGGAAGAAGAAAACCAAGAGCTCAAGCACTGTTAGGATATGGAGCATTTTTATAGTGCCCCTCATCCCAGTGATAGCTGAGGGTAATTAAAATTGCAGAGAGAAGCTCACAGCCCTTGGGAAGGGAAGCACTGAACCTCCATGTGACTCCAGGCTGGCCAGCTCCAGTTGGGATGAGGGAGAACAGTGTTTTTCTGTCTCCCAGAGCTGGCGTTTGCTGTCTGGGGAGTGCGGGCAGGGAAGAGGTGTTAGGAAATCTCTCTGACTCAGCCTCCAAAGTTGCTCAACTGAAATATCCACGGCAAAGCAGGGTGCTCCAGCTGAGGGATTTCTTCCCCAGTTGCAGAAGAAGAGATGGCTTGAAAAGTTTCGACCTCCAGCTAATTTTAGATGGACTGCCCTATTATTCTCCAAGCTGACATCAGTTAAACCTTGTTTTTCTGTCATATAGGATATGGGACACATCTGTACTGCTGAAGATTGGCTTAGTCAGAGCCTTTCTGAAGCCTGGGGCTTGCTGGATTGAATCACAGAATCATTTAGGTTGGAAATGACTTTAAGATCACCGAGTCCAACCCTATTTATGTACCTATGGAATGTTTAACTTCACGGCACCATAATGCAGTTAAAGAGAACTTGAAGGGAAAACTCTGCTGTTCTTAATGCAGTTTCTGCTGATGTCTGAGGCACCTCAGACAGCAAAATATATCTTTTTAATCAAGGGGAAAAAGGCTGCAGTGTGAACTGACCTGGTGAACCATGTCCTCAAAGTGCCAGGAAGGATCAAAGTTGGACAACCTCCTCCTGATCCTCAGAACACGCTGGGTTGTTGCACCAACTTGTACATGAATTGAAGTCCCAGGTAGGATTTTAACCACAGCAGATGGTTGGGAAGAAAGCAAAGGCTCTCCAGAGGAGCCCCACCTGGAATGTGGGCTGTGCTGTAATGCAAGAGGCTGATGGTGGGGTCTGGCTCGCTCCTCTCACGGGTACCAGAGGCTTTGAAGCATCTCCCCAAGGTTCTGTAGGACAGTGAGTGCATGGGGAAGCCATCCTACCTGGCTTGGGGAGGGGACTGCTCAGCCCTCAGCCAGGGGAAACCATCCATAAAGGCTCCAAATAGGAAATGCCTTCGAAAAAATTTAGGGGGAGAAACCAGTCTTTGCAGATCTTATCTCAGGGGAAATGGGAATCGGGCTTTTGGGAGGAGGCATTTCCCACCCCTGCAGGCTGCCAAGCCCCCCCGTGCTGCTGCAGATCCCTGGCAGTGGCCTTTGCAGGATGCAGGAGAAGGCCTGTGAGACATTTCTTTCAAAAATAGAGCAGGGGTTACCCTTTCTTTCCAAACTCCTCCCGGGAAGGAGCCGCCCTCTCCCAGCGCCTCTCCGTCCCCTGGCTCTGTGCACATTAACCCCGAGCCATGAGAGTCCAGCCTGGCTCTTCCCTGGGCTCTGTGGTCACCGTTCATTCCTGGGGAGCAGCTCCCACCTCTCCTGCTGATGGCTTCCCACATGGTCCCAAAAAGTTCAGGGGAACCCCAGGGAAAGGTGGAAATGTGTTGGGACTTGATGATCTTTAAGGTTGCTTCCAACCCAGAGCATTCTGTGATTTCTGTGATTCTCTGATTTAATATCAGGGCCCTCCCCTGCACCCCAGCCCTCAGCAGGGCTCCAAGCCAGCCAAGCAGGAGAGACTTTCCAGAGCTTATGAGGAGCTATAGCAGAACTTTTAGGAGAAACGCCAGATCCCTGCAAGTCATCAGCGTGAGAGAGCCCCACACTGCTCAAGTCTCTCAGGACAGATGTTTCCAGATGTGGCCAGGCAGCTGGACTACCTTACAGGCAAAATGATGACCTGGCCAGAGGTTTGGTGCCCAGAGGGTCACAGCCCAGTTCAGCAGGGGGTGAAGGGGGGCAGTTTGGCAGATTGCAGGTGGCAAAGCCCCACGGGTTCCCTTTGACAGGCTGAGGATCATCCCATGGATCCAGCCCATCTCTGCTCCTGGGTTTGTGCCTGTTTAAAAATCAGTCAATCAGCCCTGCACTTCTGGCAGGTGCTGTGACACTCTGTGGACGTGGCTGGAGGGTTTTTAAGTCCCCTCTCTGGGAAGAGCTCTGCAAGTGTCAATGGAAGTTGCTGTTAACCTTTTCCTGGGTCAGGTAGTTTCACTCCACCATCCGGGGCATTCACGCCAGGATCAAAGGTCTCTTCTGCAAGGCAATAAAACACAGTCAAAGGCCGTGTTCAGATGGATTTGTCACCCAAACAAAAAGGAAATTGGAGATTGTTCAGCCTGGAGAAGAGAAGGCTTCGTGAAGTACCTTTCAGTACCTAGAGGGGGATTACAAGAACCTGGAGAGGGACTTTTGACAAGGAAGGCAGGGTTAGATGGGATATTGGGAAAGAATTGTTCCCTGTGAGGGTGGGGAGGCCCTGGCACAGGGTGCCCAGAGAAGCTGTGGCTGCCCCTGGATGTCTGGAAGTGCCCAAGGCCAGGCTGGATGGGGCTTGGAGCAACCTGGGATAGTGGAAGGTGTCCCTGCCCATGGCAGGGGGTGGAATGGGATGAGCTTTAAACTCCCTCCAACCCAAATCAATCTGGGATTCTGTGAAATGGAGGAAGAAGAAACCCTGAGCATCTCTGATGGATAGCTGAGGGGATGAGGGAAGCAAAACTGCAGCCAGCCCAGGATCTGAGCTGTTCCCTCTGCTCTCCTGAGCATCCATGCCGGTCCTGCGGATGCTCCTGGCGCTGCGGGAGGGATGGGAGCTCCTGCAGCTGCATTACCTGCAGGGCATGCGGGCTAATTACCAACCACACAGCCAGCAAATGGCTCTGCCACGGCAAAGTGTTATTGACTGAATCGGAGTGCAGGAAAATGGCCCGATCTCAGCTAAGGTAACCTCCTTTTTCTAAATGGTTAATCTCGAACATTAGAGCTGGTGTGTTAAAGGAGGTTTAGGGCAATTTAATAGCTCATAAAACTTTATGGTCCCAGTTGAAATTGGAGTGATAACTCTGGAGTGTAAAGCTATACTTTGCTAAATGTCTCCCTTAGATTTTTTATTTTATTTTATTATTGGAAACTTAACATCTGCTACAGCAAAATAAAACGGAACCATTTGCACTGTTGAGAGACGTGAGCATTCTGCTTCTCTTCATTCTGTTTATATGTTTATTGCTTAAAACTTTGGCGTCGATATTATCCTTGATTATTAAGATTTCAATCACTCCGAGGAAGGGAGAGATAAAATAAGCCAAAATAGAGCCGTGATCAGTTTAACTTGTGGGCAGAATGGAAACCAACAGGATGCCAAATCGTAGACATTGATATTGTTTGGAGTCTTCTGAAATTTCCATTAATGATTCCCTGGCCAATTTTTGCCTGTAGCAGTGCTACATAAAGCAACATGCAAACCACCATGGAAAGGGAAATGGGGAGGATTTGGAAGGTGTTTGACTGGTAACAGTCTCTGTTTTGCTGCCTCAGTTTCCCCAGATGTCAAAATGCTGGTGACTCCTCCTAAGTGGCAACCTGAAAGCTTCATCCCGAAGGTGAATAGTCATTGCTGCCCTGGGAAGCTGCAGTAAATGCCAAAATCTGTGGCAGAGCTGCTCTTCCTGGGTCCCAGCATTGTGGAATTCTCTACAATGCCTGAAGTATTATCTTTTTTTCCCCTCCAACAAGTACCTATTTGCTATTCTTCCCCTATTCCTTTCAGCATAAATCTCAGCTCACACTTCCAAGCCACATATTTAAGCAGGGAAAAATATGTTTCTAAAAAGAGCTGTGTGAGAAATGAAGCGGGGACTTACAGAGCCAGAACACCGGCAACTCGCACGGAAAATGAAATGAAAATGTTGGTGAACTCCAACCGAGGGTGCTCCAGCAGGGAGGGGGTCAGCGAGCCCAGCACAGGCTTCAGTCTCTGGGGCGTGCTAAAGGAAGTTTGGGATTTATTCAAAGATTTTTGTGTAGAGACCAGCTTAGTCTGCTCTGTCAGCAGTCTGGTTTAAGCCTGGCTTTAATTCGGTGCCCCTTGCTCAGCACAAGTCCCAGTGCTCCCTTATCTGGAGTCACTGGGGGCTCCTGAAGTGCAGAGAAATGAGATTTCCCCGCTGCCAGCAGTCCCCCAAAGAATGCTCTGTGATTTTGTGTGTTTAATTGTCACTTGGAACGTAACAAAACCCTTCTGGTGCAGCCCTGACAAGAGCAGGATGTCGAGTACAGGCTTGAAAGGCCTCGTTCCTCCCTGCCAAGGCCCAGCTCTGGTATGTCCCCGGACGGGCCGGACGGCCGCAGTGTCCACGCCAGGCTGCGTGGGAGGACGTGTGGGAGCGGGCAACGCGCTCCTCTTCAAGAGCCGCTTCCTCCGCTCTCCCCTGACGTGCGTCCCATGCATTCCGTGCTTCCCCATTCCTTCCAATTCCACCCCAGTTTTCCCTTTTCCCTGCCTGCCATGTGCAGGGCAGCTTTGCACGGGGTGTTTTCCCAGCCGATCCGTGATTCAGCAAATTCCAGGGCAGCGGCTGAAGGGTTAAAGAGCCTCTCATTAAGCTGCCCCCAGAGATCCCTTCCCGAGCCTCAGTCTTGGCCTTCGCCGAAAGATTTCCTCCTTCCCTGAGATGTCATTTAGGCCATTAGGGGGATCTTTTGCAGGGAATAATGCCTACCCCTTACACGTGGTCCCCCTTAATTAGTAATTAGGATAATGCAATATTGAAAAAGCAAGGCACAAATTTAATTAGTTGTGTTTTATTAGAGTAACTAAGGAGAAGGCCCCCGGACTCCGCGGGAGGAGAGGGATCGATACTGAACATCTATTTTCACTAGAAAACAATTGCAGCTGACGGGCTGTCTGTGGGGCACGGCCACCCTCAGCCTCCATCCCTGCCTGCCCAAGGGAAGGGGCAGCACAGGGCCCGGAAAAGAAATGATCAATACCTCCAGAGAGGGTCTGTGTATTCTCAGTGAGCGTTCCGGAGCGGATAATAGGAGCTGACACATAGCTATGGGGAGATGGCCTCCATTGCTCAATTAGCTCATTATCTTTTAAGCTGTTCTGGCTCAAATGATGGCAGAGGAGCTGGGCTTGTGCATCTCTATTCATTTTTGGGGAGTTGGTGAGTCTGCTTTGCAAGCAAGCCCCTTCCCAGTGCCACCCTCTGGTCCCTGTCCACCCTCACTGACCCCGCACGGCCGTGTGTGCTCAGCGTCTGCTGGGAAAAGCCACCGTGTCCCTTCCATGGGGTCCTTCCCGTTCCTTCCCCACCCCTCAGGAGGGCTGCAGTGGGGCTTGGCATCCTCTGAGACGAAACAACGCTTCTGTTTGCTCTGCAAACCGTTCTGCTGGAGATCCCGTGAGAGATTTTCCTCTTTGGCAGGGCTGCTGCTCACACAAACCTGCCTTTATTTACACGCTTTCATCTCAGCACGAAACCTCCCACCTGGGCACACGTACACACCTCGTGCCAGTGCCAGCGAGTCAGTGAGTGCCACCTCTTTGCACAGCTTAATAAAGCCACCAGACAGTTCCCAGTCTGCCTTTTCCTACCTCTGCTTCTGTTCCATAATCGTTCGCCGGCCTTCCTGCAACTCGTCGAGTACGGAGAGCAGGGCCCTGCTGGGCCAGAAACTCTGCACGGTAAAATAAAGGGACTTCGTGCAGGCACTTGTAGCTCAGACAGGAAGATAAAAGCTGGAAGAAAGGAATTATTCTCGGCTAGTTATCTGAGGGAGAAATAAAAGGGCTGCTGAAGGTTGCAGGGAGCAGGAACGGCCGCCGTGCCGAGGGTCCCAGGCCAGCACCGTGGCCGTGAGGGCAGCAAAATTAGACTCAGACCCATGTGGGCTTGATTAGAGGTCAGGCTTCAAAATAAAACCCAACACCAATGGGAAAGCTAAAATATGAACTCACACAGATTTCTCAGCCTGGATACTTGAGGCACCCCATCCTGACTCGCCTGCAGGAGAGGGATGGTGTGACACAAAGGGAGCCGGGCTGTGACCCACCCTCCCCACGGGCTGCTGGAAACGGAGCCTTTCACGATATTTAATGCTCTCCAGCGCGATTTGGTACACGGAGATCAGTCAGGCTTTGATAAGATCATAGCAGGAGGACAGGAGGAAATTGCAGTCTTGCCCAATGCTTGATCTTGCGCTGCTGAACCTGCTGTATCGGGGACGTTATGGTCCAGCCTTAATGGCATCATATTAAGCTGAGACAATGCAGCCCCGTGACCTTGTGATGCTTGATAGCCATATGTGCTATTTTAATGAAAAATCGGGGCTTAAGTAAATGGCTGCCCATCGGCTGAGGGCTGTTAACGGGATCTCGCTCCGAGCCAAGCCCGCTCCGTGCCGGGGGGAGGGAAAGAGAAGGGAATTGGGAGGTAATAGCCATAATCATCCCTCAGTGAATGACCTTCTGTCTCCTCCGATCGTGGCCCATGGTGCTGGTGGAGAGGCAAACCCAACAGGACTGTGGCCCGCCTGGGGCTGCCGGGCTCTGCCGCTGGGCCTGCGCACTCAGATTTGGGTTTGGGCCTCAGTTTCCCCCAGGAGCCAGAACAGCTGCCACTGCCACATCACTTGGATACACTGGGGGCAAAGCACAACCGGATTCGGAGCTGTTCCCCCTTGCTCCAGCCTCCTCCACACCAATACCCACCTCTGGGAGCAGGGACTGGGGCGGACACCCCTTCCAGGCACACGTGCTGGTTTCCTCCCCCAACAAATTGAAGCTGTAAATATTGATAACCTTCTCTTCCAGGGCTTTTTAATGCCCTCCAATACTTAGGAACTATTAAGCGCACCCATCATTACTAACCTGCGAAGTAAATGCGTCCTAATGGGCAGGCGAGCTACGCTGGCCCCAACAAATCATTCCTAATGAATAGTACCTGGCACATCCATCACCCTTAAACGCCAAAGCAAATCCATCTGCGTTAGCTGCTGAAAAGAGCCAGGCAGATCTCGCCCTCCCATTCTTCCCAAGGTAGGGGAGGGTTTGGCTCGCAACACGTGAGCGTGGCTGTTTCCAATCTTTCCCCATTCCTGCAGTCAGGATCTCCGAGGCGCATTTCTCAATCGCCGGGCTGCTCCCGCACACAATGCCGAGAGGGCTCTGGCAGAGGCATGAAAGGCTTTAAATAGAAACCAGCGTTTCTCCCTCGCGCTGCACACAATGCTTCCCTGACCCTTTGCCGACCTCACCCTCAAATCTGGGGTTCACAGCCCCAGCCTTGAACCCGGCTCTGTTTTTTCATGTTTGGCCTCTCTATTTCCTGAGGTCAGGCAGCCCACTGCTCCATTAGCATGAAGCAACTCAGGGCTCATTTGCCAAAACTGACATCCTGGGAAAGTCCTGATGAATTTATGAATTAGAGGCTACAGATGCCAGTAAAAGAATTAAGGACTTATTTATTTATATGTGTATTTATTATTATTATTATTTGCAGGAAATCAGCTGGGACGCTGCTGTTTGCTCTTTCTGAAAAGCACCGCCAAGCCTTGAACGCTGTGTCAGCAGCAGTTTTCTTTCAGAGAGGAAAAAACACATTTTTTTAAGGTCTGTTAGGGGTTGGGTTTCTTTGGGTTGTTGGGGTTTTTTTTATTTTATTTTGCTTTTTAAAGGAAGGGCCCGAGGAAGAAAGTTCAGGGAGCAGGAAGCCGAGGGAGCCAGGCCGGCATCCCGGCGGGGCGAGGTGCTCTCACCTTGCGGAACGCGGGGATTGCGACACCCGAGCAAAGAGGTAAAATTTATATCCCATAAATCACATGTCAAGTGCCTGCGAGGAGAGGTCATTAAACAGATGTATGAGGCAAGAGGCAAGGTCCATCCATTTCAGGAGAAGCTCCCAGTGTCAGCAGCTCTCCAGAAGTCTCGAGAGGCAGAGGGATCCAACCGGCACGGCAGCAGCTTCCCTGATCATCTCTTATTTATTTCCTCCTCTATTTATCTGCTGGCATTTTCTTTATTGGGATAACTTCCCGGGCTTTGCTCTCCCCTGTCCCAGCTGCCCAGTGCAGGGGCTGTGGGAGGAGAGGGCAGAGGGTGGCACATCAAACAGCTCGGGAGGCACGGAGGGATGGAGTGATGGATGGAGGCTGCCCCGTGATTAATAATCAAACCAAGAGCTTTTACTGGGTGTCATGTGGAAAATGTGGCTTTGGAAACATTTGTCTTCATCCCACAAACAACAAGTGGTGTTTCTTTCCCTTTCTTTGTTTCTCCCACCCCCTCCCTTTCCTCCCTCCCTCTCCCTCTTTTTGCTTTTCTTGCCCAGAATCACTGATTAAAATCTTTTCCATGCTTTACCTGCTCCAAGTGGCTCCTGTTCTGGTTTGATTTATGCTTTGCTTATCTCAGGCTTCAGTGGAAAAATAATGACCAGATAATAAAGAGCACTAAGTAGCTTTTCAAGTGACATGGCATCCGCTGTGGGACTGGGTTCTGCAGGAGCAGGGAGGGAAACGCTGGGATGGCCTCGGGCCAAAGCAGAGGGAGGAAAACAGAGGATAACGGGAGGACAACCGCACCCCTGGGCCAGTGGTTCCTTAATGGGTGAAAGCTCAGGGCACCCTCCAGTGGATGCCTCAGCCAGCCCATCCCCGACCTGCTGAGGGGCAGGGAATTTCACCAATGGATGTTGTGATTTCCCCAGGGCTTTCGGCCAGGATTCCAGGGGCTGTTTGTCCTCCCAGGCCCACACCGTCCAGGACAGGGGCTTCCCTCAAGCAGACTCACCTGGATGCTCTTTCCCACCTCCTTGCTCTTCTGGACAGACCCTGCCAGTGAGAGAGGAGACCCCCAGCTCCATCCTGCAGCTGATCCAGGGTGCCCAAACGCCGCTCCCTGCTGCAGCTCTGACTCTCGCTGCTCCCGATGGATCTGCAACAGCTCCAGGCTTCACCCACAGCAGCAGGGACCAGGCTTTACTTCAGGGTTGGAACCTATAGGTTTCTCTGCCTTATTCCTTGCTGTCTGGAGGGCCACACAGCTTCCCTGCTCCAGCTTTCCCCAGCCCTTTTCCCAGTGCCATCTGGTTAAAGAATCGCCATTAATTTCAGGGTAGGAAGGAGCCATTGTTTACTCTACGCTCGGGGAAAAGGGAATGGTTTCGTTGCCAAGGGACTATTTTTAATTGTGATGTGGATCCAGCATGGCCAGAGAGGTGGCTGCTGTGTGGGAATAGCAGGATATTGGCAGGAAAAGTGGGATGGGAGGCTGCAGGGATAACTGCTGGTCATCATCCCACGGAAAACCTCGAGATGTGTGCCCAGCACCCAGTGACACACAGGAGTGTTCCCTCAGCCTGGGAAGCAGCAGTAGCCTGTCCCTTCCAGTCCACATTCCCAACAAATCATCCCCAAAATGTGCTGCTGGGCTCGATTTGGAGAGGAGAAGAGACACAAGCCAGCGCAGGCCTCGCGGCGTGAAATCATCGTCGAGCGGGGATCGCGCAGGTCCCTTCCAGCTTTAAATAATCCCGAAAAATAGATGCCTCTGGATTGCCTCCACGGAGCGAGGGCTGCGTGTGGGTGAGTCTGGGGGGGAAAGGAGGGAGATGCCCATTTCTCTGCCCCCCGTGCATGGCTGGGAGCCAGCCCCCGACACCTCTGGCAGCGCCGGGGCCGGGCGCGCGCTCCGAGGGCTCTATAAATACGTGTGCATGACAGATCTGGCACCGCGTGTTCCTGTAAGTGATGTCATCTTTGGGGAGTTACTTAGCAACCGTGGAAAATGTTTTGGAGGCTCTAATTTTTCAGTATGGCAAAGCCATATATTTCTGCAGCTCGGCTAATCAGCTCGCTGGCGAGGCAGCCCCGATGAGCTCATTTTCTTCATCATTATTTTATGTGAATTGGGCTTTTAGCACTAAAGAGACCACAAAGATTTAATTCAAAAATGTGATTGCTTTATGTTTCCAGGGTATCATTAACATGGCATCTACGCAAATAACCATGGTAACAAACTGGTAATTAGTACATATATGGCACTTATTATTAATACAGAAACAGGACAAGTTCCAAATCAGCACAGATTACAGTACATTATTACCATAGTAATTACCTGCAGTAACACACACAAATTGAACTAAATGGCCAATTGAACTAGAGTGAATGGCTTTTTATTCCAGTCCCTAAATAATGTGCATTCTTGGCTGAGTAGTTCAAGGTAAATAAAACTGGTTTTAATTTATTGCCAAGGTTTCTTTTCCCCCCCTTTGGTGGGAAGGGCTGGGAATGGCAGGAGTCAAGAACTTTTTTTTTTTTTTTTTTGCCATGCTTACAGTATAATTATTGTAGAGGCTAAGCCATTCCTGATTCCCAGAGAAAGACAAAGAGGGTAAAAGTTATTAGTTTATTTTATTAGCGGGTTTATTTCTCTAATTTCAACCATGAAGTAATGTTCAGTGTGTCTACAAGAGTCAATGCCAAATGAAGTAGGGTCCAAATCCAGTCTTTCAGTCCCTAGATTTGGCTTTTCTTATGGAGAGAGAGGGAATATCTGCATTTGGAGTAGGTTAGAAAACTGAACTTTTTGGAGATGATCACATTTATTAAAACAATGAAGAAACAGGGGTTTGGCCTAACCCTTCCCCTATGGGTTTGAGGTATATGAAAGTACTGAAAACACAAACCCCGAGTCAAACCCAAGAAGCCAAATGCACTGGCTGGAGCCAGCAGTGCTGAGATGAAGCCAACCACCAAAAATAGAGGAAAACCTCAAAATTTCTTCTTATCCTCCCCATTTTGCTACATTTTATTAGTCCTATCCCAGACCAGGGAGGGCTGGAAACCTTCTCTCTCTGAGGTCCTGGAGATGCTGAACACCCTGGGCTCGGAGGAGCAGAGGCAGCAGACCCGCAGCCCTTTAAAGATTAAATCCATCCCTCCATCCTAAGTTTTTTTTTCCTTTCTAAATGGAAATAACATTCAGAGAGACACTTTCAGAAGGAATCTCTGTCTGGCCTCTGTGTCTGCAGTTTGCAGGCCTGGGAGCAGGAGCACACATTGCACTCACTCCTCCTGCTCGGGGGCAGCCCATCCTGCAGGTGCATGGTTTGAGACCTCTTTTTCTTTTTCCTTTTTTTTCCCAGCTTTGCCTCCTGAAATGATTCTCCTGGGCTGTCTGGATGATGATGATATTACCAGTCACTACTTACTTGGAAGGGCTTTCTTCCAGCTGACATTTTTTCCTGTCCAAAGCCACACCGAGCAAGTTCTCGGCATGCAGAAGTGGCCCTTGTTCCCCTCGAGGAGGTTCCTCCCCTCTCCCCAGCACCAGCAAGAGCAGAATGAAAATTCCAGCCATTCAGACATTTCCCCCCCCCCC
>VZTF01007403.1:168338-196162 GCA_013397755.1 Cnemophilus loriae
AGTTCCCCCCCCCCCCCCCCCTTTCCTTCTCTTTGCTCTAGACAAGCATTAATATTTCCACTTGCTGTCGGTAACTCAGGCAGCACCATTCCTGGAGCAGCGCTGGATGGGGTGTCCATGGTTTGGGATGGAGACAGGCAGTCTGTGAGGGCTGCAGCAGCTGGCACAGCCCTGGAGAGCATCCCACACATGGATCTGCGTGAGGAAAAGGTGGAGGACCTTCCCCACCAGCAAACCTGCTTTCCTGTGCTCTTTACCCCTTTGCTTCTGCCAGGCACGCTGGAGAATTATAGTTCCTTTATCAGGTCCATCTCTCATTGTATTTTACCTTCCTCAATTCGTAAGAAAATTATTATTTTAGCAGGCAGGCATTTAATTAAGTTTCACTGCGTTTGCTTTGGCTCTCACAGCATGGAAAATCTCCTTTTAACAACCATCCCTTGAGCGTGGGTTCTGATCAAGCCAAGCTGCCTGGATGCAATCCCTTCTCCCAGCAGCTCCCTTTCTCCTTCCAAACCCTCCTCACTCCACTGGGGTGCTCCCAGCCCTGCCAGGAGCACAAAAAAAACCCCTCTTTGCAGGCAGCAGGAGCTCAGCACTGCTCGGCATCGTGGCTCCTGCCCACTCCTCCCCTGCACCCCCGCCTGACTCACAAACTTCCCACTCCAAATTAACACCCATTAGGGCTTATTTCCATCACGCTCTTCCCACGCAGCCACAGCACAGCTCTGCCTGGGTTCAAAACAGGGATGGAGCCGTGTTTTGATGCTGAGTTTAGCCCAGTTTTGTTTCCTGGAGGGATGTTGCCCTCATGAGAGCTGAAAGCATCGCTTTGAGGGGTGGGAGAGCAGAAGCTGCCCCCGAGGAGCTGCTCGTTCCTGGGCTGGCTTGTTTCATCCAGCAACTCCACAGACCTTCAGTCCTGAGGAGTAAAATGCTCTTTTTCCTCTGCAGTGCCACGAGCAGCTCATCTTTGCGAGGTAATTAAAAGCTGCTGTTGATGTTTTGGTTTAATTTAGAGGAAAAAAAGAAACCAAAACAAATTGGATTTGGTATCCTCAGCTCCCTGCCCTGCTCTGCTGCCAATGCTCAGGATCTGGGACCTTCCTCAGCCTGAGCAGAGGCTCAGGAACCACCCTGGCATCAGCACCCAGACCGTGCTCTGCCTCCCCCACCTGGGATGCAACCTCTCCCCTGACCTTAAAAACCCCCGAGGGCCAGAGCAGGGCTTGATTTTCTCTGTCCCCTCGTCTCCCCTCCTCTCGTTGCTGTTTTGTTTTGCAGTTGCTGCTGTTGCCATGCCATCTCCTTTTGTTGCTATGGATTAATAGTGTTTTTTACTTATTTTTATGTATGTCCTGGGAACATGATTGCTTAATTTGCCCTGCAGGTTTGTAGGCCTGACAGGCATTTCCACATCGTCACCTTACCTTAATCCAGTTCTGGGCTGCTTGCAGGATAAATACCTGCAGAAATACCAGTTCCTGGGGAGGTTTGGGACAGGTATTTGTCCCAGCAAGTGGCCAAGGTGGGAGTGGTGGGGACACGCTGTTCCTACAGCCTGTGCTGGGCCCCCTCTGATGTCACGGGGCTGTTTTTTATCCAGGACAACACCCCAGCAGCCACCAGTGGAATGATCTTCCAAGCCTGGGTGGAAGGATGGGCTCCCCACGGACCCCCAAGGTGACACAGCTGAGGGATTGCATGAAATATATTCATTTATTTCACTATAATGGGCACTGAATCAGGGTTTGGCCTCCCTCTCTTTCTGTCCCTGGAAAATCCAGCACACCAGAGAGGGGTAAGAGACCCCAGGGAGCATCTGAGCTGTGCCGTGGGGGAACCTTCAGTGTCCAGCATGGAATGTGGTGCTGGGAGCGAGGCTGTCAGAAAAAAAACAGGAACAAAGTGTTTTCCAGTGGTTTTGGGAGATTGGTTTGTGCTGTGGAGGCAGGAGACTCAGCAGATCCCAGTTCATTCGTGTCCCACAAACCCCAGGGGCTGCTCCACCACCGCCCCTGGCCACCCCTGAAGCGTCACTTGTCCCCAGCCAGTCCAAGAGAAGGATTTGCGTAAGGAAACCACTGCAGATCTGTGGTTTGGTTGTGTTACACGGGTGGGACAGCACAGAGCAGGGATCAGCAGGGATCTGCTCCGGGTCCAGCTCCCCACACACCCCTCGTGGGACATTCTGTGTTATTTTGCCAAGGCAAACCTTTCACTGCTCTGTGTCTCCATCCTCCCCACGTGAAACGGGGAAAAAATTCCATCCTTTTGCCCCATTATCGAAAACTTCATGGGAGTGACTTCATCGTATTATTATTATTTGTGCTTTTGGCTCACCACAGCCCTAATGCACTAATGAATATGGATTCAGGGGCACAGGGATCAGCCTCTTCCCTCCAGCAATTAATCTTGCCTCCGTCCTACCGGCTCATCTCCCAAGCAGTGCTCAGACAAATATCAAATGTGTCCCCGGAGCCGTGAGCCTCGGAGGTCCCTCGCTTGCACACATCAAAGGGGAGCTGGTGACATCATGGAGATCACAGAAAACATCAACTCTGCCTGTCCGGGGTGGGGGGGGAACCAGCTCCTTGCAGATCAACAGCTGGTGGGGCTCTTAATTACACAAGGGCCGAGGAACATTCCAACCATAACATCCTGCAGCCTCCCCGCCACCAGACAACGCGTCTTTTATTAGGGTAGGAATGTATCTTTAATAAACTGGAGGTTTTTAACTTGTCAGAGGGTGCCGGGGACGGGATCCACCGCAGTCACTTTTGGCCAGGCTGTTGTGCTGGTTGTCCCTCGGCCGCCCCGGTCCCCCGCCGGTGCCGGCGCCGCGCTGCTGCGAGGATCTCTGCTCTCCTGGGCACCCTCCTGTCCCCCTTCCCAGGGGGCCACTCACCTCCACGGGCATCTCACAGAATCCTCCCTGTGGAAATCCATCCTCGCCCTGTAAGGAGAGGGATTGGCAGCACCTCAGAGCCCTGGAAGTGTCCGAGGCCAGGCTGGATGGGGCTTGGAGCAACCTGGTCTAGCAGAAGGTGTCCCTGCCCATGGCAGAGGGGTGGAAGAAGACCTTTAAGGTCCCTTCCACCCCAAAATTCCATGATTCTGTGGTAAATGAGGCTAAAATCCTCATGGCACGGGAGCAAATCCATTCTTCACCTTAATTACCCCTACCCTCATCAGTGCCCGTGTGCTGGCACAAGCTGGGCTTTGGGGGTGGGGGAGTTCCGTGCTAATAAATGTTTTCTCCAATTCCAAAAGCATTGTCACCATCTTCCTCACCACTCTGTGTGTTTATCTGTGTGATCCCATGGAATTCTGCAGGGTTTGGGGCTTTACTGGTGTTTTTTTAAGGTTTTCTTTCACTCTGCTCTAAAGCAGCAGCT
This sequence comes from Cnemophilus loriae, assembly GCA_013397755.1. Classification (NCBI taxonomy): domain Eukaryota; kingdom Metazoa; phylum Chordata; class Aves; order Passeriformes; family Corvidae; genus Cnemophilus; species Cnemophilus loriae. The sequence continues at coordinate 171,737 of VZTF01007403.1, forward strand.
GAGGGAAGGTGATGCTGAGAGGTTGCTCCACCACAGAGTAACAAATCTCTGGTGTTGTTCCCTTTATTTATCCTTATTCAGAGACTTTCAGCCCCCTCTGAAGGGCTGTTTGCAGTCATCAATCCTGGAGGAGCCCGTGGAGGCTGGGAGAGGAGCGACACCGGAGATTTGTCCTATTGATTAAGCCGGGATGGGAGGAATCAAACACCGGGAGCAGACAAACGCCTGGGAGGAGAACAGGGCAATTGTCAGGTTTGCTTTGCAGGTTATTGGGTTTGGAAGATTTCATTTTTCTTTTCCTACCTGGAGGCTGAGAGAAAGCGGTAAAACTTCCCTAAATTCCTCCCCGTTTCCCCGTTTGAAGTTCCCCACTTAACACCACGCGCCAGAGAGAAAAGCCTCCCTCAGAATCCCCCCGCTCTGCCCGCCAGCCACGAGTGAGATCTCACATTATTGCCTCTGACAGCTCTCATTCCTCAGGCAATTTCTTTTTCCTTCCTCAGAGGAGAGGGGAAAAATATCAAAGGTTTCCAAACCTGAGCACCTTCTGAGACCGCAAAATGCAGCCCCGTGTCGGGAGGGATGCTCCGAGCTGGAAAGCAGGAGGGAGGATGGATGCAGTCCTCGGGAAGAGTTACATGTGTTTGCCATCGCGTTTGCCTTGGGCCCTTGCAAAATGTTTGTAGTTTTCAATTCATCTCATTAGTTTGGAAGTAGACGGAGGGGCGGGAAGTCAAAATAATTTCACGGGGAATTCTCTTTAATGGCTTTTTAAAAACATGTAATTGAAAGAGGTGGTGGTGGAAAACATTTTAATAGTGCTGAAATCCGCAGAGGGGAAGCAGTAAGGAATGCTGAGGAGAAGCCTGGTGTGAGGGGTCTGTGGGGACAGGACTGAGCTGTGGGGACACAGTGGGGCTGGCGTGGGATCAGCACAGGTTTAGAACCCTCAGCCAGGTCCGTGGGCTCTGCTGGGGAGCCACCCTGGCTGCTGATAAGCCCTGGGAGAGCCCTACTTGCCATCATCGAGTCAACTTTTAATTTCCTTTTGCTGCTCTCCTGAGGCTGAGTTTGCAAGGCTGGAAGGAGTCGGTGATTCCCGCAGTTTGCCTCTGCCTCTGCCTCGCTCACTGGCTGTCCCCAGGGCGCTGTGGTGACACTGGAGTGACTTGGAGGGTGGCCTGGGGTGAGGATAGGGCACAGACAGGATGGGCTCCAGCCCCCCCATCCCTGAAGGGATGACTGGAGAAGAGAGAGAGCCTCACCAAGCTCTCAGGGCACAGAAACCTCTCTGCCTCACAGAACCACCTCCAGCATCCCCCCAGAGAGCCCAGCGCACCTTGGGGACACGGGACGTGCTGCGCATCCATCCCACTCCTAATTCCCTGCATCCCAATTAACCAGGGAGAGAGGATTGTTCCCTGAGAAAGCTGAGTTTTCCCGGGAGCATCCTGTGACAGAGACCCCGACAGCCAGCGCCACCCCCAACCCCACTCTGTCCCCATTTCAGCAGAGGTGTGCTCTCCTCTCCAGGCTGAGCACTTAATTGATTGGATTAGCCTTTATTTCCTGATGAGCAGCCCGGCGCCCAGCCGGGGAGCGCTCCCTTTCTCCCCGAGCAGTCCGTCGGTGTTTGCCGGCTCCCTCAGCCGCTGCCGGGATTCATTAGTGCCGTGCAAAACCGAAACTTGGCTCGGTGCTTTCCCCGGGGCACCGCTCCGCCGCCGGGAGGAGGCAACGCCAGGCTCTGCCCACCTTTTAATTCGCTTTATTTGCCCTCGTTCCGCGCGGAGTTCGGTTTGCTGCGTTTAACGAGCCCGGTAATTGCTGCCGCAGAGCGAGGCTGCTGCACTAACAAAGACACAACCTGAGGGGACGGACGTGACACTGACATCCAGAAGACCTGGCTTTTGTCCCCGGAGAGTTCCCCACTGCGAGGACACGCTGTCTGGTCTGTCACACGCCTCTCTCCGTCCTCCTCCACGCTGCTGCCCATGCCACATTCCCTGACTCTGGGTGTTCATCCATCCTCCCCCAGCCCAAGACTCGCTGGCTAAAGCCCCCAGCAGGCAGGGGAGGGGTGCCTGGCCAGAGGCAGACTGCAGGATTAGGCCCACTGTGTCCCAAGGTGGTATTTTTATTACCTCCCCTTAATGAGAATTTGGGGATTTGTGGGGGAAAGTATCACCTGGAACCACAGTGCCCAACCCTAACTCTAACCCTTTCCCCATGTTTTTTGCCGTTGTATTCCTGCCACCCTCCCAGCCGCTCCTCTGAAGGACATCCAAGAGCAAATTGTGCCAGGAACATCCACCCTTTGCAGCAGAACGCGGCAGGTCAGCGAGAGCGGCCCCAGGGTGTGAGATGCTCAGTCCACCGAGCTGAAGGAAAAGGCTTCAGGGTGTGATTCCAGGCTGGATAACCCAGACACCTGGGAGGGAGGACGCTCAAATCCTCTGGTGATCCATTAGCAGGCTCCATGAGGAGATGTGAATGGAGCTGCTGAGCCAAGGAGGGCACCTTTTGGCTTCTTAGCAGCCAAACCCTTCTGTGCATCACTCAGAGGTGTCCCAGGGGCACACACAGCACACCACCTCTCCCTCCCAGCAGCACAAAATGAGGAGAACATCCCAAAATACGTGTCCAAGGGACAGGTTGCTCCGTGCCAGGGCTGTTGAGTGCAGAGGATACAAGAGAGGGATGCTGTGAGATGCACAGCATGGAGGAGAAGCTGCTTCACCCAGCACAGCGCCGGTGCTGCCGGCCTCCGTTGGTCCCAGGGGAGATCCTGGCTGGATGCAGGGAGGCAGGTCCTCCCCCTCACTGTGATTTCTCTGCTGCCAATTGATCGATTGTGCTCGGAGGGCTCGGGGCTCTATGTAGGTCAGGCACATCGCTGGCTCCGGCACTGCCATGGAGTTATTAAACTGAACGAGGATCCCCCCTTCTCCCTCCATCCACCCCCTCCATGCCCAGCCCTTGGCACAGGGCAGCCTTGGCTCTCATCCTAGAGGAGAAGAGCATTGCCCTGGGGCTCAGGGCTCATTTGAGCACAGCCAGTGTGTGTCCAGCTCCTGCACCCGAGCATCCCCCGGAGCAAAGCGCTCCCCGGGTGTCTGCACATGAGGAGAGCTCGGTGCTGGGAGGGGGAATGGGCGTCATGACCCAATTCATGGGTTTCTGTCAATAAAGCTGGCACCGCTCCCTCTCAGCTTTGTGAAATGGATGGGCCTGGAGCAGCTCCCAGAGAAGGGGATTTCTCAGTGCAGCATCCCCTGGGAGGAGGGAGCTGGATCTCCCACACGCGGTCGCTCCCCTGCTCGTCTCTGCGGGGGTGGAGCAGATAAGAGACATCCCAACCTTCAGCCTTGCGAGCTGCTGGTTTTGGCCATCCAGCCTTGATTCCCTCTAGAAGCCTTAATCACCCAAGGAGGAAACCCAAATCCTCTGGCACCCTGGGCTCCTCCTGGGCTGGCGAGCTGGAAGGAGAGGGAGGCATGGAAAGGGAGAGAGGGCAGAGGAAAAACTTTGTCAAACAAAAAAAACCCCACTCAGTAGTTCAGAGCAAACTTGAAGATTTGACCTTGTGTTCTCTCCTAGGAATAAACAAGAGAAAAAAGAGGATCATATTATTTTGCCTGAAATTTGGAGTGGATCAGACCCCTGCTGTTCCAAGCCCCTGCAATGAATGGCTATAAACAAGACGCATTTCCAGAGAATGAATTAAACACTGAGCCTGAGTACCGACTGTGTTTGAGAGATGTTTATTTGTCCTTGCTGCCTCTCCATAAAGAGTTGCAGAAGGACTTACTAAATTTTAACCCCACATTGTTCTTGGGTAAACACTGCCCTTTATCCAACATCAGGAGTGCTCGGAGCTGAGATAAGCTCAGGTTGGCTCATGCTCTCTGGAGCATTCAGCCTCTTGGAACCAGCTTCACACAGACCCCAGGGCACCCACATAATTCCCAATTGCCTCCAAACCTCTGGCAGCTATCTGTGTTTTTATGCCAAAAAGTTCTTTTGCGAGAAGTGTAGCAACTTTTATCTCAGCTCGTCTCCTTGTTTTACGTGATGGAAAGGGAAAGGGGGATAAACCGTGAAAAACTGGTGGTAAACTGGCCCAGCAGCTTTGCCGTGACTCTGAGTCCTTGTCCCCACTGCCACCACCACATGGAGCAGGGGGGTTGGAATGAGGTGATCTTTAAGGTCCCTTCCAACCTGATCCATTCCATGGTTCCATTTGCCAAGGTCCGTCCTTTCCCTGCCCTTGCACAGAGATGGAAACAGTGAAGCCTTGAGAGCTTCCTCCATCCTAATCCTCGCTCTGCCACTCCCAGCATCGCCGGTGAACACACACACACACAAAAAAAGGCTAAAGGGGGATGGATATCACTGCAAACTCTCTGTCTGCTTTGATTTCCAGAGTCTACACAGCCTTGTGCTTTTGGACCACCTGCTGGCATCCAGAGGGATGGGGAGTTAGGCCTGCACAGCCATCGGCATCCAGGCAGGAGGAGCAGCCTGGAGAGTGGCATTTCTGGGGGAAAAAAATGGGTTTTGCTGCTCAGGAGGGAAAGGCTGACTAAAAGTGGTGTGAAAACCAGGGAGCCCTCGAAAAGCTCCCCCCTCTCTCCTTCCAGGGGTGTTTCGTGGTGTTTCCCCCACTTTGGGGGGACATCACCACAGGATGTGAGATGCCGAACGTGACTCTCCCAAAAGAAGAAGGATCTGTGCCTTGTAGAAACATTTCTGAACTCATGTTTGTTCCCTCTCCTGGGTCTGGGCAGAATGTCAAAGCCTGCTCTGAGCTGGAAATATTTTAAGACTAGCACTCACTGGAGACTGAAACAATGGCAATTCTTCAGCTACTGAGGCTTTTATAAAAGGGCTTTTGACACAGAGGCTGCTTAGGGTTGAGGTTTTTTCCTTTTCTTTTTTTTCAGTTGGTTTTTCTCCCAGAAAACACTGTGCTGCTGTCTGTGTGCGTGCTCGTGCACACACTTTTGCGTGTGCAAAATAAAAATCCGTGTGCTTCCAGCGGGGCTGAAGGTGGGAATGCCCAGGAGATGCCTCCAGCCCCGCTCCGGCGAGGAGGAGGCAGCGGCTCACACGGGATCCACGCAGCGATGCAGGGAGAAAAAGACATTTTAGAGTAAATGTCAGCTTTTGCGTTTCTGGGTTTGGGGCTTTTTTTAAACGTGTGGGTGGGACTTTTAATGCCCAGATGAAGCGGAGACGGTTTCAGTCTCCAGGGCTTATCCAGAAGATTCACACAAACACTATGGAAAGTGTCTCTTTGCTTAGGGAGGATGAAATTTGACACTGCGGAGATTTTAACCCGGTATTCCAGTGAGGAGCCTCGGTAGTTAGCGTGTCATATCTGATAAAAGCTAATCAGGCCTCCTTCAGGCACCATTCAATTCTTATTTCCATCTGCTTCCCGTGCAGATTGTGTTGTCCATGATATGGACTCGCAGGCAAACCAGAGCGAGTTCTGCTCAGGAATCACAGGATCAACGGTGAAGAAGGACACGATGGATCCCCCAGCCAGAACCCTTGAAAACAGCCCAGGCAGCTCCCAGTCCTTGCTTGGAAACCAGCAGCGTCCAGCACCAGTTTGCACTGGTGTGAGGATGGGATCCCACCGGGTAGCTGGTTTCCTGCACAGCCCCATTGCCTGCCCCGAGCTCCGGATCCCCTGGCCCCAGTGCCATCCCTCCCAGGCTCCTCTCCCTGCCCGCAGCCTCCTCCCCAATTATCCCGGCCGCTGTTTGTTCAGGCCGTGTGGATTTAGCTCCCCAGCCTCATGTGCACTGTGTGTATAGGGAAAGATAGATTGCCGCTGCTTTCCAGTATAAATCACATTCCTTACAACACTCCAAAGTAGCATTTTCAACCTCAGGGTGCTAATAGGATCCAGCAGGAGAAAGAAATGTCAGCTAAGTAGCAGGCGCTGTTTGGAGAGTGCAATGGAGCTGATCCACAGCCCCGGGGCAAAAGGAGCAATCCCAGGGCAAAGGTTAAAGAGTTCAGGAGCACTTCAGCCTACTTAATTGCAACAGGCCTCTTACACGGTGTAAGATGGATGGCTCGAGCCGGCCGAGGGGGGCAGAGCGGGGCCAGCAGCATCCCCCGCCCCGGGAACCGCCGGCACGGCGGGGAGAGCACCGGGATGAAGCGACGGAGGCACCGCGGCGGCTCCTCGCCCCTCGCTTCTCCCCAAAACGCTGCTGGGTGGCAAAGCTGCCACAGCAGCATCCCCCAGCCATCAGCTCTGCCCCATCCCCGTCCTCGGGCCATCAGCTCTGCCCCATCCCCGTCCTCAGCGGATCAATGGGAATTTATACTGGAGAGGGCTTTTGCAAGAGCTCAGCACAGGCAGATAAATAACCGGTAGCCAGAATAACTCCAGCTGCCAAGGAAACGTTTCCTGCTCCCCCGAAAATCATAAGGAACGTTTTAAGGGGGAAAGGGGGGGGGATTGGGTAGTGTTGCTGCTCTTGTTTTTCTTCTAGGATTTGTTTTCTGATTTCCTTTTATTTTGAATCTTCAGAATCTGAACTTGTTTTGTATCAGTCCCGAGGTGCTTCTGTTGGGAAGGTGCCTCAGATAATATTTTTAGTAGAGTTTTGGCTTGTTTTCTGACACACATCTGAGAAATGTCATCAAAAGCCGATGTTTTGCATGGAAAAGGTCTTTTGCATTTTTTTTTTTCATCCGAAGGGGGGAAAAAAAAATAGAATAAAAATATTTCATCTCTTTCTCACAGCGAGGTTTATGCTGTTTCCCTGGTGATAAAGGCACAGAGCTGGCTCTTGAGACAGATGCGTTTAATTCCCAGCTCTGCCGCAAACCCCCGCGATGACCTTGGAGCAGCCGCTCGGGCTCCGATCCGCACGGGATGGGATCTTTCTGCTGAAGCTCCCGTTCGCCCTCTTCGGCTGGGAAAAATGTCTGAAAACCCCACTGGTTTCACGCGGGCCCCAGCCCAGCGCCCACGGTGGTGCTGGGGGTGCTGCCCTGCGCGGGTGCTCCATCCCCGAATCGCGAAGCCCCCGCGGCGGCCGGGATGCGGAGCGAGGGTCGCGGATGCCCTCTCGTGGGAAGAGCGGGGCTCGGCCGCGCTCCCGATCCCCGCGGGGACGTGGGCAGACCCCCGGCCCTGCGCTCCCCCTGCCCCGGGCTGCTGCGGGTACCCCCAGCCCCCCGAGCCCGGGGAGCGTCCCCGTCCTCCCCGCGGGGGCATCACCGAGACCTTCCCAGGGCACAGCGTTCGGCACCTTTTATTGAGGAGGGGGGAGAGGAGGGGGTCCTGCCCAGCCGCAGGAGCAGCGATGGGGGCACCCCTGCTGCCGGCACCCATCCCACGGGGATCCCGCATCCCGCCGGCCCGGGGTGGGGGGCTCAGGAGAGGAGCAGGGCAGCGAGGACGCAGGGCAGCAGGAGGTGGCCGGGGGGCGGCCGGGGGGCTCTGGGGGAGCCGTTGCACAGGTCGGTGTCACAGCAGTGGATGCGGACCCCCGGCAGCTCCTGCTGCTGGCAGTGGCGGGAGGTGGCACAGCCGCTGGTCAGCAGGATGCCCAGGACCACTGCAAAGCAAGCACAGGGCGCGACATCAGAGGGACAGGCAGGGTGGAGGGGATGCTGCGACAGCCTGGCACAGGGGACAGGCCCTGCTTGGTTGGGTTTGGGGGGTGAACAGCGGCTCGGGCAGCCCCTGCCCCCCCCGGCCCCGGGGGCGGACTCACCGCTCTCTGTTTTAATGCAGAACCGGTGCTTGAAGCCCTGGTGGGACTGGGAGCAGGTGATCACCTCGGGGTTGGAGCACCCCATGTCCACGTTTTTGGTGCCAACCACGATGTTGCAGCCATAACACTGGAGTCCAGACACTAAGCAAGAACCAGAAGAAACACGGCTGGATTTTTCCAGGGGGGAAAAGACTTCAACTCGTTCCGAGCTGCTCTCTACCGACGGCTTCGCAGCGCTCCCTGCCTTGCCAAGTCGCATTAAGCCAGAGCCCGGAGCTGCCCGTCACTTGTTTACCCAGTGGGCCCAAAAATACAGACTCATCTCCCACTAGAGGTCAGTGCGAAATCAGAGATTAGCCGGAGATTTGAGCTGGGATCAAACTGTGGGAACAAGGGAGCTTTGAACCAGGGGGTGTAAAGAGTAGGTGAAACCTCACAACCACAGACACCACCGAGGCAGGGCTTGGTCGCGCTCGGAAACAGCTTTTCCTTTTCCCACCAGATTTCTCCAGTTTGGCTGCGCCTGTGCTGGAGGTGCTCGCTCCAGAGGGATGGTTTTATCAGCGTGGTTTGGTTTTCCCCCTGGACACAGTCCCGATGTTATCACAGGGTCTATCAGGAAGGCAAACCAGCTCGGAAACAGACGGGAAATCCTCCGTCAGAGCACCGAGAGCCACCGTGCCTGTGACCCCGGGCCGGTGGCCTCAGTGTGTCCCCAGGGCTTTGCACACTTGCACTGGCGGCAGCTCAGCCCTTCCCTGCAGGCTCAGCCACTGTGTCTGAAAACTGCCACAATGGGGATTAAGCCATTTCTCAGGTTTCTTTAAAAAAACCCAAAAAAGCCTTTAAAGGATATTAATTTACACTATCCACCTCTGTTGTGGAGGTTAAGGCGACCTCTGTTGATTAACCAGCTTGCTGCCATTACCTTTCCTCACCTCTGAACACCGACCCAGAGCCCTTCCCGAGCCCTCCTGTGCTCTCACAGGGTTTTTTGGGGTGGTGAGCACCCTCTCACAGCCAGGCACAGCGAGGGGAGTCCCTGCCCCGGCCAAATCAGGGAAGAGGAACCCGGGAGGATCCCAAATCCTGGCGCACTGCCCTTTTGTACAAAACACGGTGACATTACCTCCATCCTAAAGCCACCAGCACGCAGCTGCATGGCTTGGGGCGGGAGTGGCCCTAAAATCACCCCGAGGATAAATCACACCTGGGCAAGCCGGGAGGATGCAAACTGCGACTTCAAGGCACGCCCGCACCCCGGGAAGAGCAGCACTCACCCTCTGGCAGGACGAACACCACGGTCAGCAGAGACAGGATCCCATGGGCACCTCCGGGCATGTGTCCGCAGAGCATGGGGGGCAGCTCCTGGGGTCACCCAGAGCTCGCAGGGTGAACACGGGGGTCTGCGGGAGCGGGCTGAGAGCTCCTCTCCTCCCGGCTCTTCACCCCGGCCGTCCTCGTCCTCGGCGCTTCCTTCTCACCTGCCAACCCTTCCCGCGGGGTTCAGGGCGATGCCGTCGGTGCAGCAGGGATCTGGCTGCTCCCCGCCTGCCCAGCCAGCCCCTGGCACCCAGGCTCCTTATGTCGATGCTTAATTTCTCCCTTTTCCTCCGGAGAAATCCCCCGATTCTTTCAGTTCATGCACAGACCTGAGTGCGTATGTGCTACCCTCAGTTATTTCTGTCCTATTTCCTCTGTCCACGATCACTTCCCATTAATACCACCGTGCAGCAGCTCTTGGAGAGAAATTCTCCCTAATCAAGATTTAGTTTTAAATCCACTTCGAAATCCTCTAATTCAGTTGGATTAGGCAGAAGGGGTTTGGGGAGATGTATGGTTTTACTTTTTTNTCTCTTTTTCCTCTCTGAGCTGCCTCATCTTCATGAACGGACCCACCGGCTTTCTGTGACATATTGTGCTATTTAAAGAGGGCAGGAATAATTTTATTAAAGAGAAGCAGTCAACTAATTTTAAATCCGAGACTTGAGATGCTCTAACAAAGTACAGCTCTGGGGATGGCCCTGGGGTTAAGGGGAAAACCTGAAGGAGAGGGAAGAGGGTTTGGATGGGATGTGTGTATTTACACACAAGAAAACAGTTGCCTTAATAAAGCAGGGGGAGCTTAGAGCCAGCCCCGGGCTTGGATCAGCTCTGGAGGGAGCTGGAGCTGCCAGGAGCTTGGGGAGGGGACTGGGGGACAGCGGAGGACAGGACTGAGCAGTGGTGGCTCTACAGGGCCAGGGTCAGACCCCCGTGGGACACCACGGATGTCACCAGCTGCAGGATCAGGCCCCCAGCCCCCTGCTGGCTCCTCCAGCGCTGTCCCCACAAGCAAAGCCCCAGCTCTCAGCGGAGCTAATGGGACTTGGAGAGCTAATGCTTACTAATAAGGGAGCGCGACCGAATGCACGGGATTAAAAAATTAAAATGACAAAATAAGCTGCTTATGTAGCTCATCCAGCAACTGCCTGCTAGCAGCACCTGAAATCCCCCACCCTGGGCACCCCAGCCCACCAGGCACCTCCTGTGCCAGACACAGCTCCCAGCCAGGTGGGCTTGGACCTCATCTCCAACAGCATCTTCATTAGCAGGGATGCTGGTTCGTGTTTCACCGGGAGGCAGCACGAACTGGTCCAAGGAGGGGCATCTACAGCTCAGGAGGGGCAGTTGGCACCTGGGAGAAGTGCCCAAGAAATGCAGCTCATGGATTCAAATCCCTTAAACCACCCACGGTGTCTCGCTTGCCTCAAAACAATGTGATTGTAACAAATGCCTGACACGGTAAAGCCTGAAAGCCTGGGGGAGAAGGGATAAAAGGCAGGAAATGGGATTGATTTAAACGCATGCATAAATCAGAGCATTCAATAAGGAGGGGAAACTAACTTTTAATCCCTTAATAAACTCGTCAGTTATCTGGAAGGGGCAGCCAGGAGCAGCCTGGGCTCCGTGGCAGCGATGCAGCATCCCTGGAAGTGTCCAAGGCCAGGCTTGGAGCACCCTGGGATGGTGGAAGGTGTCCCTGCCCATGGCAGGGGGCTGGAATGGGATGAGCTGTAAGGTCCCTTCCACCCCAAGCCGTTCCGTGAGTCTGTGATGCAGCAGCTGTGCACAGCTGGCGGGGCCGGGGCCGCGCAAACCCCTGGGCGCTGCACCTGGACCCGCAGCCTCATCGGGAAAAGCGGCTCCTCCCCTGGTCCTTCCCGCCGGGAACCCAGCGGGAAGGTCTGGGAGAGTCGCAGGGACCGAGGGATGGAGCGATGCCTGAAGGCGGCACCGGTGGGACCTGCAGCGGGATGCTGCGGGAGTGATCCCGGTGGGAACATCATCTCCCCGGGGCTGGCTTGAGGTGTTGCAGTGCTCATTTAGAGAAATGTTTGTCTGCTTTGATTCCCTTGGGATGCCGAAGAGAAAGGCCTTAAGAAAAGGGAAAAAAAAACCACCCAAGCTCTTCCACATCTGGAACTTGTAACTCGTCATTAGCGCTGATGGCACTCGGAGCGATTTACTCGGGGCAGCAGGAGCACGTCGGGAATGCGCTCCCTCCTCCCCCGCTGCTCCGGCTGCGGGAGATTCCACCAGCACATCCCGCGGTACAATCCCGCTGCCGCGCAAACCCCCGGGACACCCGGCGGGACGGCCCAAACCCCCGGGATACACAGCGGGACGGCTCAAACCCCCGGGACACCCGGCGGGACGGCTCAAACCCGAGCAGATTACGCGGGTCCGCCGCAAATCCCGCGGTGAGCTCACCCCAGCGGCTCCGCCCCGCGCACCGCCCCGCCGGGGGCGGGACTCGAACCGGCGAACCTCGGGCGCGCCCGCCGCCATTAGCGAGGCCAAAGCAAAACCACGCCCCACTCGTCAAGGGGCAGGAGGAGGAGCTCCGCCTTCTGCGCGCTGATTGGCTGAGAGCCATGAATACATTAAAAAGGTAGCGGAAAGTGCGCGTTTATCCTATTTTACAGGAGTTTTTAGGGGTTTTAGGGCGAATCTGGGACTTAGAGTGAAATATTTTTTGTAGGAATTAGAAAAGAATGTCAAACTGAAGGGGCAAAACACAGAAAGCCTACCTCACTCTATCCAGAGTGGATGTATCTTCCTGGAGGTTTAAATAGCAGCGGGTGGCAACAGGCTGCTGTGTTGTATGAAAGGAGAGAAGGTTAGCACTCCCCTTGATAAGGATGGAAGAGGCCCCAGTGGCCTGTACAACACACATACGGTTAAGGCACTGCCACCTACTTCGTGGCATCTAACCATGTTTTTTTCCTTTTTAATCCTTTTTTTCCTCTTGGTTTGTTTAGAGGAAACCCCTCGAAAAAGAAGCAGCACCGTCTTTGTCAGTCACCCAGCTCGCCTTTTCCCCTCAGCTTAAAAGCCGCCGGTGCACCAGAGCCCCACAGCAGTAACTCGCCCTCCCTCAGCACGCTGTAACACACGCCAGCCCCTCTGAGCCTGTACCTAACGTAAAGTTACACCTCCCCTACTCCAGCCCCTCCAGCCAGCACAGAATCCTCGTTTTCAGAGCTGTGCTTGAGCTAATCCTGGCCCTCAAACCACCACAGCCATGCCAGGCTACACAGAATTAGAGCTAAATAGAGCTCATGCCAATAGGCCCCAGCATTAATCCCAGGTGGGATGTCAAGGATTTAAACACGACCTTGATGAAGAGCAGCTTTGCAGCAGATCCTTCACATTAGGGGTTTTTCTATCCCTGTTCAAGAGATTTCCCTGGGATAGCAGAAAATTCATCTCCCTTCTCCACAGCTCTGTGGCTCAGAGGGCAGGGAGAGGCAGCACAGGGACACGAGAAGCACCACGCCAGGAAATATTTCTGAATCAACATTAAAATGCTCTGCTGGAGTAAAATTCCAGCTTGTCCATGCTGTAAAGCAGCACAGCCACATCTTGCATTGAAGAGTGTCACCAGCCTTCAGGAATAAGACCGAAAAAAATTGTGACTTGATCATTTTAGCAGTGACACCAAGTCTAGACACAGTGTCCCTTCCTGGGGGAAATGAAAAACCTCCAAAGGCAGCGGTATTATTAATAGCCATTTTAGCAGCTCAACATGAACTCTATTTTTATATTTTAAAAAGAAAACCTATGCCTCGTGTCTTGCAGCTCTTTCTCTCCAAGGGTTTCAAAGCAAGGCAGCCTCAGAGCAGCACTCCAGAGGTCTGGACTGTAATTGATTTTCTGTTCTTAGCAAGCACATGCAGCAAATACAAGAAAAACGGGGTTTTGCTTCACCAGAAGCAAAACATCCCCTTGCAGCAGAACCCTTTGGGTGCGATAAAACTCGTGCCTCCTTTCACTTCTGAACCAGCACAAGGCAAATCCTGGATGCGTGCCCATCCTGCAAGGAGAGGGCAGCAGGAATCCCTTCCCTTGGCTCAAGCTCTCTGCGAGGGGTTGCAGCAATGCTGCCTCTGCTGAGGACACCTTCAGCTCCAGCCTTTCACCTTCATTAAATAAACCTGGACTTGTGTTTGTTCCTCTTTTTCTCCACGCTGCTGCGGCTCCTCGTCCTCCCTCTCTGGAGCTGCCACAGGAAATATTTCCCCCTAGAAATGTTTTGAAGGGAAGCTTCCATGGACACGGACACTTCACATGATGCACACTCTTAACCACAAACATACACATAAAATCCCACCTTTTTATTATGGCACATGGTATTTTTCTGGATGTGTAAATACCACATGGATATGACAAAAAGGGAAAGAAATACCAATGCTGAGATAGATACAGAGCCATGCCATTTGCAATACAGCTTCATACCATGGATTGCCAAGATACAAAAAGTCTGGGTTTGTTTCTTTTTACATTGAAATAACTTTACAGTGTTCTGTGAGTTGGCTTTAGAACCAGAAGAGGCAAAATAAAATAAAAAAAAAATTAAAATATGCTGAGAACAACTACAAGCAGGATTCATTTTAATGGTTAACAGAAGAACTGGAACTTTGCTCTAGAACAGCATCTATTAAACACACGTAACAAGAGGTAAGCAACTATACAGAAGGTAAGATTCCACCACAGGAGTCAAGTCAGGGGCAGGAAGAGGGAAATCTGGAACTGCATGGTTTTATTTGGTCACAAAGTTTGAGCTGAGTGTTTAAAATGAAGCACCCTTAAAGATGCAGTACTCCTATTTAAAACAATACAGAAACTTCCCAAGAGACTAGAACCTACATTCTGGAAAAAAAAACAATTTAAAAAAATTAAAAAAAAAAAAATTAGACATATTTAAAAAAATTCCACACATCTCTAGGCTTGTGACTTAACTTACTGGTACAAAGTAGACTGGCAGCTCTTCCTTAAGCAGCAACAGTGCCCAGAAGCAATGCCATCAGAAAATACAGTATCTTTGGGGTGTCCAAGACTTCTGACCCGACGTCAGAATGATCCATTTGTCTGCCAAAACATTAGGCAAGAAAAGGAGACACTGCATCTTTTTTTTTTTTCCCACCACGTTGCCCGGCTCTAGCAGAGCTAAGTCGTTTTCTTTGGGCCAAGACTAACAGAAACCACTTTATCCAATATTCTTCAGGTTTCCTGCCAAACTGGATTTATGGGTGTTTTTATTTTTTAATAATTTTTTTTAAAAACATTTTTTTGTTGTTGTTCTCCTGACAGTCTCTAAAGCAATCCTGGAACGTTTAACAGTCACTCTTCCACAGTTTAATTGTTTTGTCGTTTTCTAGTGCCGCTGATGCGATGATGTTTTCTGTTGGGTGACAAGCTGTGGAGATGACAACATCTGAGCAGAAAGAAAAGACAGAAAAATGGAATTATTTAAATCTGGTTCCTAGCAGGCATTTCTGAAAATTAGCAACTGTGTTTTATTAAGCCAAGTTATTATTTCCTTGCAGCAGAATTAAATGTGTTGTTTGTAAATATCTTACGACTGTTGCTCCTCTGTGAGAGGAAACAGAAGCAGGAAAGAATTGAGGGCACTAGGAAAGTGTTTGATAGGTTTCAAAACGCGAGAACCCTCTAGATTGCAGTTTTCCAGTTCTTACTTCTACCAGATCATGTCAGACACAGCTGAATCAAAACCTAGGTCAGTTTTTTTGTCACGTTTCCAACATCCCGCTCAATGCTTAGGTAACACTTCATCTTCAGAGCCTGAGAACGAAAATCTGCTGCCATTGCCCTCCTTACACTCCAAACCACTGGGATCCAGCCCAAACCACTGGGATCCAGCCCAAATCAAAGGACTGAGCACGCTGAGATTTCAGTGACAACTCTGCTCTTTTACAGGACTCAGACTGAAGAACCCATCAGGTGACATCCCGTGGTTCGAGGCCAGGCACATGCACAGACATTTCCAGTCCACATCAATCCTCATCCTCTGGAGCTGCAGCTCTGGAAGGTGTTAACAGACCATTCACAGTCACTGATGTTCTGAGACACTTCAGTGTCTGCTCAAGCAAATCTCCTTTGCAAGCTGATGTCAAAGTTCTCACAGCTGAAGAATAAAACATTTTCGATGCCCATAAAAACCCTTCATAAAAAGGAGCAAACTCCCAGGGTTCAATTAAGCTCCAGCCAGTCAAGAATTTATGGGTCTGACAGCCAAAATTGAGTATCAGAGAGCAAATGCTCAGGCTAAGCCCTCACTTAGCTTGATATGATGGATATTTCATCAACAAAAACAGAACCCTCTCCCTCACCTGTGTGTCCTTGTAGTTTCTGTACAATCTCTTTTGTCTGAAGGTTCCAAATATAAACCAGGTTGTCTTCTGAACCAGACACGATCCACTGGAGAGGCAGAGAGAAAACACAGTTATCTGAATCCTTCTGATCCATATCCAAGTGCTACTTCTCAGGAAACATTTCACTGTTATCATGTGAAAGGGAGAAGGAGAAGTCAGGAAACCTGACAGTGGGCCCACCTAGAGACACAAAAACCTGTGAACCAGCACCCACCAAAGGAGGTTTCCAGCCCCAAAATCCTCTTTTTATCTACAGAGGGAAGCAGTAAAAACTGCACATTGGTAAAAATAAATCATCAGATCAACACCAACCTTTCCACCAGTGACAGAGAAATTGGCAAATATGCAATACTTCTCATTTTTGTGTCCTGTGTACGTTTTCAGGCACTGGAAGGGAAGAGCCACAAGACATTAATGCAGCTGGGAGGGAGTTTCCTCAGTCAAGGACAAACTCTCTGGGAAAAAAGGACTAAACACAGCAGCCTGTGTTTCCCACCCTGGCAACTGATCTAGAGGATGCAGAGGGCAGCTCTGCCCTAGAACACAAAACAAAGCCCTAAATTTGTCCCATTACAACAGTGAAAGAGATCAAAGGCAACTCATGCTCATGGAGAGAAAAATGCGGAAATATTGCTGTGCTTCATGTCTCAGGGCTATGCAGAAGGCAAGTATTTTCATTTTTTTTTTTTCTTTTCAAAGACATCTTTAGCCAGGATCACCGAATAATTGGAGTTTGAATGGACCTTTAAAGGTCTGCCATGGGCAGGGACACCTTCCACTGTCCCAGGGTGCTCCAAGTCCCATCCAACCCGGCCTTGGACGCTTCCAGGGATTCAGGGGCAGCCACAGCTTCTCTGGGCACCCTGTGCCACCCTCACAGGAAGCTTTCTAACCTGAATCTACCCTCTTTTAGTTTAAAACCATTATCCCTTGTCCTGTTGCAACAGGCCCTGCTAAGTTTATCCTCTTCACTGAAGAGGTACTGACACTTTTTTCTGTAGTACTCCTATGTGAAGTTTAAAAATCACACGTGAAATCCAGGTTTTCCTAAAAGCTTAGTTAAGTCTACACAGAGAGAGAGAGGATTAATTACCTTTCCTTTGCTGTAGTCCCAAAGTTTAAGAGTGCTGGAAAACAAAAGAAAAATACGGATTTTCGTTCTTGGGTGTGTTTCTTTTTTATCTGAAAATTTCCTAGCAGCTGAAAAAAATGTTTCTCCATACCAGAGTTCCAAAAGTCTACAAGGATCATTTTAGCCTGGCTTTGGAATGCAGGGTTAGTTAACCCCAAAATATCAATTTTACTGCCATGCCATTCATATTCTCCTCCATAAAAAACACTATATACGAAGTCACGTATTATCATTACTGTGGCAGCCAAAAAGCAAAACAAAGCATCACCTGATACTCCAAATTTAAATTCTGTGTGTTTTTCTCCTTTTTTTTTAATACTCACTTGTCCAAAGTTGCAGCTAATATGTATTTGCCGTTTGGTGAGAACTTCACAAAAGACACAGGAGGGTTATCATCATCTACAGCAAAATTCAAAGCAGTGTTACAAAGGGCACAGCTGTATTGTCTCACTGACAGAGGATTTCTTTTGACATTCACGTGTTTTTAGTAATTTCATTGACACACAGAAAATCTGTGTGTGAAAAACAGAGCCCAGACAAGAAATATTTCTGCTTACCAATCAGTGTTTTTAAGCACTGGCCTGATGCTGTATCCCAGATTCGACTGTTAAAAGCACACAAAAATCATTATTATTGGTTTAAGTCTTAAATAAGTCTTTTACTACAATTTTAACATTACAAATACAAGGGTTTGGTTTTTTTTTAAACTGTATTTTTAAAACACAAAAGGTGTGAAGAGTGATGGAGACAAGAAATAACCACTTACCAGAGCCCATCATAGCTACTTGACACTATCAGGGATCCATCACGATTAAAATGCACCTGTAATATTATTAATATTAATTATTAATTATGAAAATGAATAACTTTACTGATGGTCATAAAGATCAAATGTTCAAGATCCACTGCAAGTCTTTATTTTCCATTTCTGACATGGATCACATCAGCAGCATCAAACCTGGGGATAGAACCTGACTATTTTAAGGGCATGGAATAGAACCTCTTATGTAGCCACTTACATGTTTTAAGGTCAATTTTCCGCTATTTTAAAGAATTATTACTATTAAGAGACATTTGTAAGTGTGAAATATCTATTACACAAGGCAGAACAACCATGTTACAACAGCCACAGTTCAGCATATCTGAGGCTCAGATTTTTTTCAGTGTTCTCCATGTCAAAGACATTAAGAGTTGAACACCTTCTGGTTTTCCTTAATTCCAATGGATATTGCTGCATCCCAAGCTCATTTCTCCTATTAAATGGTTGAGATTTAAAACAGGAGTGTTCTGTGGAACAACTTCAGTAATGGCTTGGAACAACACGAAAGCAAGAGAAATACAGATTGTTCTCTGAGCACCGAGTGCCACAAATCTGTGTCCCAGAATGACACTCAGGCATGCCTGGCACACCTCTGCACTATTCACACTTAGAGCCAGGACCAAAATCCACACAGATCTTAGAGAAAACACCCTCATTTCATCCCCACTGAGCGATGGCCGCTGGCAACAACCACAGCCCAGCCCGGACACGGCGTGAGGGCTTGGTAACAGAGCACAAAGCCACTACAGGGGCAGCAGAGGAGCTGTGCTGAACAAAAGAAACATTTTAGTGTTCACTGATCAGGAGGGACTTACAGCTGAAACCGGGTCAGAGTGAGCAGGCAACGTCTTGAGGCACTTCCCTGTTTTCACATCCCATATCCTCACGCTTTCGTCGAACTGGAGAGGGAGGAGAGGCACGAGGGGGTTGAGAGAAGATTGAGGCATTCAGGGTGGTACAGCTTGGCTACAGCATGAAATCTTGTTCCAGCTGGGTCAGAAAGCCCAGGACACAACCAAGAGTCTGGGAACACCTCCCTGAATTCCTTGTCTCCATGTAGGACACTGAGGATGGATTAAGGGCTTTTCCCCAAGCAAACACAGCAGGGGCAATGCAAGGCTCACCTGACTGCAAGCTGTGTTTGTGAGGGAAAACACAATTGAAATGGGCTGTGTGATTCATATTCTTTCATTTAATATTATTTTCGAACCATGATCTGACCCAAACTGCAGAGGGAGAGGTGATTAGAAGTCATCCTTTAGATAAGTCAGAACCCAGGTGATTATAAACAGTAAGTTGTACTCTAAATTCTGTATTCACTACTTATAAATTGTACTACATCAATCCTGCCTGCAGAAATCCTGTGCCATTGTAATCATAAATTAGTGTGCTACACTAATCATAATAATCTGTTAAGAAAATAAAGCTGTAATTGTAACTATGATTTAATGCCATCATCATTCTGTGACAAGTGACAGAGTGTGCAGCACTCGCTTCCCACAAAGGAAAAAAGAATTTAAAAATCACTCACTGAGCCAGAAACGATGAGGTTTGACTGAGGGTTGAAATTGCAGCAGAAAACGTAGTTACTGTGCCCTTTCAATGTCTTCAAGCACTTACCCTGAAATAAAATTCAGCAGAGTTAAATACACAGCATCAGCCAGCACCATAAAAGCATCCAGAGAGACCACATGAAGGTTAATCACTGTGCAGCACTGAAAGAAACCATCTCTAACCCCAGTTTTAGATGGGCAGAGGGCCAGCTGCAACAAAACAGGAAAGAAAAAAACCACATTTTTAATGATTGTAGACAAGGTGCAAACCCTTTGGGCAGCTCGGGAGGATCCAAACAATTTAATATTCCTAATTAAAACTCAACCAAATTATCCAGTTCTCGCTGTCATCAGAGAAAGGGGTGGGGGGGGAAAGCAGAAATAAGTGTGGCTGTGATAAGAAGTTACAAAAAGGTTTCATCTGAGAGGATTTTTGCTGTGCTCCTATCTCCATTATCAGGCTTTAGTGCTCTCTCAGAGGGTAACAAGCTCCTCGTGGTATCCACAAGCATCCCACTCTTTCCAAGAGCAGACAGCACAATTCATTCATCCTCGCAGGCCATTCACCAGCTTGTTACAAGCAGGAACACGAGTGAAGAAGCCAATGTTGGAGAAAATGAAGGTAAATAAATAATAATTCCTGCCCTTACCGAGCTTACATCCCATATTTTGAGAGTTTTATCATCGGAGGCAGACACAAGGAGGTTGGAATCTGATGACCAAGCAACATCCGAGATCCCCTAAAACAAAGGAAAACAATTCTCTTCTCAGCTCTGTTTGTTCAGCCACACAGAAAAGTGGAAAACACAGACTGCAGATTACATTGCCAGCTGAAGCCTGAATGAAAATTCAGCTCTGAGAGTCAGGAATTCAGTGATTTCGCTGGGTTAAGAGCTCCTCTGGCACGCGTTCATTTTAAACTGAGCCACATACTCCGAGAACATCAGCAGCTCGTTCACACAGTTCTCACTGTGGCCACCAAACCCCTTTGTTGGAATTCCTAAATAGAATGCTCATAAATTAATCCGAGTAAGTGGCTTTTCTTCATGACAAATGGTCGCTCTTTACAGTCCAAGTCCCCAAAGGCTGGAGAAGATTCCAGTGGTTTTTCTTTTGATAAATCTTCATTTCTGCTCATGAAACTTCAGGATGTAAAAAACTTTAAAAAAAGGAAACCAAAGGGCTTAGGAGTTTGGTGTTTTCTTTAGAACTTTGCAGAATGAGTAAGTGTTGTGTTTATGTAGGCAAACCCACAAGAAAAATTCAATCTCCTTAAAAGGCAAGTGTTTTGTTCCTTATACAAAGGAAAGATGGAACAGGACACAGTGTTAGAATTCACAGGGATTTTCACCCAAGAATGCTCTGCCCTGTGTCTGAGTGGGTTCTCCTGAAATGCAGGGACACAAGAAGCTGGCTGGGCAGTGGGAATGCAGGTATTTAATGAGCAGCCTGCACTCCACCCATACTCCCAGCCTGCCCCAATATTACTCCAGCAATTCCAGGACTATATAAACAAAAAAACTACAAAATAAGACTGAAGAACAAACCTTCTACACAAGTCAAAACTAACCAAGAATGGACATTTCTGAATGAGTAAAAGAAAGCAAAATTCTTCCCAGGTAAATTCCCACAGTAATCACCTCATACTTACCAGCTTATGACCAGATATTGTTTTTTCAAACTTGCCATCATACGCTCCCCAAATTTTAATGAGTTTGTCAGCAGCTGGAAAAGAATGTGCCAGTTCAGAGGTTAATTAATAGCACCACCAGAGCCATCCCTTCCAGGCGGAAGGAAAGAAGTTCACTCTGTCTCTGGGCAGTTCTCCCTCCCCAGGCAGACCTCAGGGAAGAAGGTGATATGGAATTGGTGAAGAACAGCTTCCTACACAGCACTCTGCAGCAGCTGAGGTTACATAAGCTGCCTGGAATGCAGAGAGACTCCAGCAGCTTTAGTTTCTCTCATGACAACTTGGGTTTCTACTTTTGTTTTAGATTGCCAGTGGTAAAAGTAGTGCCGGTCCACGGGAATGCTTGAAAGGCTTTTGCCCCAAAAAGAACAATAATTACACCACAAGCTGGACTGAATGAAGGCCTGCAGAAACCCAAACATATTATCCATGGTAACTTGCAAAACAAGCCAGAGAAAAAAGTTCGTATTTGGCAGATATAGAGTTTGGAAAACATGTTCAGGGGAGAAGGGAGGGGGACTCTGATGGGGACGCTGTCATGACTTATATGGCACAGTGCACTGGTTTTATTGAGGCTGTTTGCAGCTAAGCCCCAAGCCATTCCCATGCCCGGAAGATGTTCCAGTGACCCTCACCGTCATATTCAACAATTTCCAAAAGCCCTTTCCTTACCCATGGATCCTCTCTGGATCACTGACAGTCACAGAAACACATTTTCAAGGCAAAGCTGTCAAGCAGTGCTGAATACCAAAAAAACCCTCATGAAATACCAAAGCTGACAGGAAGGGGATTTGTTCAACCACTTCAGAGAGCAAGCAGTGAAACCCTATTTATAACAACCTTCTGCACTTCACTGGGGTAATCAAAGCCTCTGACTGCCAACCACCACGGGCACACAGGACAGAGCACTGGCCAGCCCCATGTATGCAACTCTGCAGCCCAGCAGCACCTTCCTTATTTCCCACAGGGAAGTTTTGCCTGCAGACACTGAACACAAAGTTCAATTTAAAAGCTGAAGCTTTCAGTGATATAGAAAAGGGTTTCCTCTGCACAAGGAAGAACCTGTGTTGGTTTTTGCCCATTTGCTCAGTAACGAAAGCTGAACAGGTGAGGGTTCTCCTGGCAATGCAGGGAAGACCCAGATAACTTAAATTATCTCAGAGTGACAGCTTTGGTATCACTCTTTTAAGAAAAACCATGACATGGCATCCTTCCTCCCCCTGAGGAAGGCAGCCCTGCACACAGGCCCTTCTCCAAGGCCCACATTTGTGTTTGAGATGAGATAAAAGCAATGAATACTCACAGGAGCTGGCAAGCCACTCTCCATTAGGACTAAACTTGACTGATGACACTGCTTTTGTGTGTCCTGCTAACGTGAACTTGAGAGCGTAGTTTGGCTTTACGGGGGCAGGCTGTAAGAAAAACATGTATGAATGAGTCAAATTCCAAATTTAGTACCTCAGTGGCCAGCTCTGATCAGTACACAGGAATGGACCACCTTCACCATTACAGAGATTCCAGCATTTACATTATATTTACATTCCCATTCCCCTCCAAAAAACAACCAAACAAACCGAACACCCTTTCAGTCTTGGGCCTCGCTGTTCCAAGCACAACACCAAGTCACCCTTGAGATGAGTTTCATCCAAGCCAGTAACAAACAGGTGAGAATAATCCAACAGCCCAACCACAAAGTGCCTGGCACTCACTTCCAAGTAACACTCTTGATATTGATCCGTGCAGTGCTTTAAAGTGTTTGCATTTTCGCCCTGATCACGAATTAAACCACAGGCCAATTCTTCCACACCCCTAAAATCCCACTTTTACCCTTTGGAAAGGCTTCATGGGTAGACAACACCACCTCCTTTGAGCATCCCCAGGCTTCAAAGAACCTGACTAACTGTTTCTCTACTCCACAATTAGGTTCACCAATTCTGCAGTCACCTCCAGGCATTCCAAGGATACAACCAGCCTCTGCCATGCTCAAAATGACAAGAAGTATTTCACTAGTGAGAACTTCCCCAAAACCAAAAAAGAACCCTTAGCACTACAGCAGAACCTGCACTCCCATCCACTTTCCCCATAAAATCCTCAGCACGAGACAACAGCAGAAGCAGCCACACGGAAAAGATCTTATTCTACAGGAGAATTCAAATCCCTGATTCTGGTCTGGCTGCTGAGCGTTCAGGTAGTTCCAGGTGTTTTCACAGGGATATCTTTTGGAGCCCCACACACACCTTGCTTTGATTGGTCGAGGAGGAAGGAGTAGATTGTGTTTTGGTGGATTCTGCATCTGGCTTCTTTTCTTCTGTTGCCATGGTTCTGGAGCTGGCAAATGAGACTTATGGGTGCTTGAAGGGGAGAATGAATGTGCTGCTTCAAAAGGCAGCTCTTGCCACCGAGAGGAGAATCGCACTGAAAGGAAAACCTGGAAGAAAAACAAAATATTCTCATTAGCTGTCAAAAAAGATTCTCAGCATGCACAAGAGTGAGATTGGTCGAAGTGCAGGTTGCCAGAAGCCAGTATGAAAACCTCTATTTATTATCTGCTGAGCAACACAGCAGTATTTTAGGCCTTCAGACCTACTTATGTGCAAGAGCAAGAACTCAAGCCACGGCCTTTGATCGCTCCTTGGAAAGCTTTTTCCAAACAGAAGCACAGCACGACAGCTTTGAGGTGTGGCAGGGTTTTCCTATCACAGACCCCAAAACACTTCTAACAAGTACTTACAGAGTAAATACAGTAGTTTGTATGGAAGATGGAAGGAACAGTCCAAGGCCTTTCTATTTTAATTCATTAAGGTAGAGAACGCAAGATCATTAAGGAACACAAAAAATACCTGGCATTTGCAAAGCTTAAGAGCTGACTAGATTCCTTTCACCTCAGAATGCAAATATTTTGGTCTCATATTTCCCTGCTGAAAGCTCTGAGCATCAAACTATGCCCTTCTCCACCCAAGACTGGCAGCAGCCTTGGATCAGCCTCTCCAGATTCGCTTTCTGTAACAAGACCTGATGGAGAACAGTGCCAGGATTCCGTAATCGGGGCTGATGCTGCAGAGGGAACAAATCTCCACCGCAGCTCAGCCACATTTCGGCTCAGGAACAGAATCACCCCCAGCTCGCACTGTCAGGA
Organism: Cnemophilus loriae; assembly: GCA_013397755.1. Taxonomy (NCBI): domain Eukaryota; kingdom Metazoa; phylum Chordata; class Aves; order Passeriformes; family Corvidae; genus Cnemophilus; species Cnemophilus loriae. Next base: position 195,537 of record VZTF01007403.1, read on the forward strand.
TTTGCCTTTCTAAGTGCATTCTGCAACATCGCAGCTCCTTTTGCTGGTGGCAGCACATTCGGGAAGGAGAGCATTTGCTCTCAGGATCCACTGGCATTCCAAGCATCTCCTTCCCGAGAGGGTGCAGAGCAGGGCGCTACCAGTTGCCTGCCGGCTGTGCTCGGTGTGGGGAGATCCCAGGATGGGCCAGGCTGGTAGGGAGCACAGCGGCTCATCTGCTCCAGCAGGGTCATCCCAGAGCACATGGCACAGGACCGCATCCTGACCATCTCCACTCAGGGACACTCCACGCCCTCCCCGGGCAATCCGGAGGCCACAAGAAGAAATTAAACTTTCCTAACGCAGATCCTGATTCCTCTTCATCTGGAACTCATCTGGCAGCTCGGGCGAGCACGCAGCGCGCTGCCAACCCACCGCAGCATCGCTGCCCGGGCCCGGGAGGGGCTCCGTGCCCGGGGGGCTCCCAGCGCATCCCCCGCCTCCACGCACGCGGTGCCGATAACACCCCCCGGGCCCCCCCGGCCCCGAGCGGCCCTTCCCTCGCTCTGGAATGTGCGGGTGGCTGGGGGGGAGCTCCCCGCGGGGACCTCGAATTTGGGGAGGGGGTGAAGTGAGGGGTCCCCCCG